>CM056743.1:2324004-2850300 GCA_029851415.1 Eretmocerus hayati | reverse complement strand
AATACCCTTCATACTTGCTGAATAGGTTCTTTAATACTACTTAGAACGATACCTCAATCAGTAAGAAGAAGATTCGGACAAATCCTCAATACCACTGTAGAAAGGAGAAAGATTCTTTGGGACATCAAAACAGTAATCACCTTGATCAGACCAAATACTGAAATAGATCATTGATGAGGAAAAGCTACCTCACGAGTATCGCCTTTAGCGCGTATCGTGATCGTTTAATAGGTTCTCGATATTTTCATTTTGAGAGAGGAATTTTTGAACTCTCCTTTTTTTTCTTCATTGGAGATACAGTGGAACTTTGATATAAGGAACTCCGATATAAAGAAATCCTCGGTATAACGAAGTAGAGCTCCGGTCCCTTGAACTTCATATTTCAACCTGTGTTGAGTTACCTCGTTATTACGAATTCGAACCTCGTTATAACGAAGTTTTGTCCGGAAGATATAGTAGAATTCCGAAAAGAGGTCGAGTGTGAAGTGGTCTCTGAGAAAGATTCATCACGGTCACAGAGTTAAAAATCGTATCTTAATCTTATCTAAAAATCGTATGCAGATCGTGTTTAGTGATTTATGAGTCAACAAAATCCTCACATACTTATGAATCGAAAACCAATGAGAGGCTCACTGATGACAGATCGAATTTCGAGATTTGAGACCATCGCTCGACTTTTTTTGAGGATATCGAGCCAGGTTTCCTTCGCAGATGGCAAAATCTTTGCTGAGGAGTGGAAAGAAAAATGAACAAAAAAGGACAACAAGTTATCTCTCAGAATTCTAAGGAAAATTGAGCCCAAACCCACCCATACGACCATTTCCGGAGTCAAAAATGGCTCTCTCCAGGGGCAACGAAACTCTCAAACGTCGGAACATATTATTTGGCCTATACTAATCTTGAATAATGAAGAATTGTTCAATGGCAAAAGCATGTTTCCACTGTATTGGATTCTATGTGAAACAAATATCCAGAGATGGCCCATTCTGTGCTCAAATTGTACACAGAATGGCTTGCATACGAGGTTCTGGTACAAAACTTCGATAAAACGAAACCTCGATATAACGAAGGCGGAGGCCGGTCCCTTCAAGTTCGTTATATCGAAGTTCCACTGTACAACGGAACCAACAATAGACTTCAAAGAAAATCATAACGATTTGATGAGTTTTTCTCGATCCTGATGAACTTACACCATAGGAATCATTTTGATCCTTTCTGGCGAACTTCATCTTCTCCATGAAGAACGTAAAACAGAAGTAAAATTTACAGACATCGAAAATTTTCAAAACTGTTACAACATGTGGATGTTCAAACGAAAGTAGACATCGGAACAATATCGATTGAAATGCGCTGGCAAGTGATTTTTTTCGCCATTAAACGAAATATATCCTCGCCTTCATTTGATGAATCATTCCCCTACATCATAGCGTTTTGAATCACAAAATGACACTACCATACTCTTAATTGAGACACAACTTTTCCAAGATTTGCTACATGGAGGCTATCATTCACTTTCATAGTGTCACCATACCTTTAATTGCAGAGATTTCGAGTGACTCCTTGGTCTTGGATGCATTCAACAATTCGCCGGCGTCAGGTAGGGCTCCAGATTGTCTACCTCTTTTTCTCTTCAAGGTTCGCACATTATCAACGTTTTCATTGTTGTCATTAGTTGGAATTTCGTGCGTATCGGTTCCAAGCACATTGATAGTATCATCAGACACTGGATGCGAGTCTGTGGAAAGAAGACAGCTTTTCAATTCTAAACGCTTCGGTCTTTCATCTGACTTAATTGTATTGCCACGCGCACATTCATGGCCCAATATTATTCTAACAGTGAACTACTCATACTCAGGAATTTTCAAAGAAGGTGTTTCATTATTGAGATCATGAAAATGTGTAAATGATTCCGCAAACATTGTCTAATAAAATATTCAAATTGCTTGAACATGTATTTTAAAAATTGAAAGTGATACTTCTCAAAGATTCAGTCATAATGGTTCAACTCTTACTTGGTTCAATAGTGTGTATTATCGAATCAACTGGTTGATCAGTGCTCGGATCGGGACCAGGTACGAGAGATACTCTGGGTGGCCGACCTCTTCTTTTTTTAGCTGGACTGCTCACGTTTGGCACAGCTACAGTATAAAAATTTCTTCAATCAATATTCTACCTTCAACAATAACTTCAACGGGATTTTCCAGAAGTATGTAAATTTACCAGGACTGCTCTCGTGTTCATCAGCCCCACTGCTTCTCGGAGCTCTGGCTGAAGTTTCTACAGAAATAATTGCGCGGTCGGAGATTTCTTTAGGAGGACGACCCCTTCGTTTATTTGGTAACGAGACGGCTGAGATAGGTGTCCTTGCACTGAAAGATTCTTCGACAGACGAGTTCAATCCACTGGCAATTTTTGGTTTCCGACCTCTTTTCTTTGGAGTTGGACTATCAACCACACTCACTTCTTGATCAACGATATCTGTTATGGATTCTATGACGGAATGGGTGATTGACAAGGCATCAGTACTTAAGTGTCACATAGCTTTGAACATCTACACAAAAAATAGAATCTCCATTTTTAATAACTTACCAGAGAGAATTGAATGTGAGGTCGGGCTATCTCTAATTTGGACAGACGATGTCTTTAATTCTCCAAGTTGATGAGGAGTTGATTCAATATCGTGCTGTGCTCGTGGTGGTCGTCCTCTTCTTTTTTTAGTGGTCGAGACTGGAGTTGTTTGGCTTACATCCGTCTCTAGCATAGAATCTGAAAACGGCATTTTAGTTCAGAAAAACTGCCAAGATTAGTATGAGAATGGTATCTACAAGACTGTTTACTAAGATACACGTCAGAAATATCTTGGGGGTTGTTAATGCTCAAATTGAACAGAGTTGAAAGGTGGTTGAGAAAGTCACTAGCGATACAGAACTTCAGCTAAAAATCAAGCTCAATATCATTTCCAGGATTTCAACAAATTTTTCTCACCTGTTTCAGTATAACTTGCTTGCAAATCTTTTTTACTAGTATCCTTCATTTCTGGCGATTTCATCTTAGGTGGCCGCCCTTTCTTCTTTGTAGGCGAGAGTATAGATTCCAGGTCTATACATGCGGAATCTTCTGGATAATGAATAAATTGAAATCAATTAGTGACACCAACCCGTTAAGGACTTATAAACATTGAAAACTTGATGCAGATGGAAAAATCCAGGTTTAAGTTATACCTATTGTGATTTTGACTGCTATGGCTCGACATCTTTCAATCATTGTCATCAACCACTTTTTACAAGAGCAAGAGATTGCAATGAAAGTAGATTTAGTTAAATTACCTATTTCAAATCTTGACTTGAGGGTGTTTTCAATCCCATTGTCACAGATACGCATTTTATTGGAATATACAAGCCTGAAGGGTCACTCACAGTCATAAGATTACTCTTGGACAAAGGTAGATCAACTCACCTGTCAAATTCATACATTCGATATGTTGTGCATGCAAACTCATGTTGGTCTCATGATTAGGACTATGATCTTCCAGCTCTTCAAACAATTTTACTGTGGATAAAAATGAAGTTACAAAAAATGTTACTCTGAAACATCTGACTTCAAATGAAGTACTTACCCTCATCATATTTACATTTATTTGGAGAGCGTTGCACTCTATCACTCAATGAAGAGCCACTACTGGGTTGTTTTTTGGGTGCACCATACACTCTTACCGATTCACGTTGACCCAAAGGTGAAGGCTTATGACTAGTTCTAGGGCTAGACTTAGAAGAATCTGGACTATATCCATCATCCTTGAATGTACTGCGACGTTTTGACAATTCTTGCATTCCATGCACTCCATTATCCAATTTTTGAGGAACTACACTTTTGTTCTTTCTTTCATATGTTCTTAAAGGCTTACGAACACCAGATTTAGAAAAAAGAATATCTTCTTTGATCCTCAGCTTGTTAGTTCTAGGTAAATCTAACGTACCACTATAATTAGAAAGTAGTCTTTCATCGTCATTAGAAATAACACTGTCTTGTGCCTTGCTGTCAGTCTCTGATTCTTCAGTCTGTGAAGCATCATCAAATTCAATAACTTCTTCTACAATGTATTCAATCTCTTCTATCGTGTCTTGAGAATCACTGTCTTGCATTGCAGTTTGTTCATCAATGACATGACTTTCCGGGTCCTTCACAACAGGTAGAGATTCTTTCATTTTATGATCATCAGTACTAACAGTTGGTCTGGCTGGGTCATTATCAACATCATTGTTGATTTTGGATATAACACAGTCTTGACTATCATTGAAATCCTTTTCTTGGTGTAGTGCATCAATTTTAATAGGTTCTGGATCGCTAATTTCAGGTACTGAGAGTTCGCACGGAGTTTTTCTATCTATGATTTGGGATTCATCATGTTTCTGGCCAACATCATTAGAGATAGTAATCAAGTTTTGTTCCTTACTTAGAACTGTCATTTCCCCATTATTATCATTGTCAATAAGATTTATACCTTCAGATCTAGTCCCATTCAAGTTTATGTCATGACTGCTATCATTACTATGGCCTATTATTTCTTGATCATGGTTGGGAGAATTGGTCATGTCTCCGTTCTGATTGTTCGGATTGACTACTATCTGATGTTCACTTGGGGTTATTATTTTTTCATTACTGTCACTTCTGATTGTTGATGTATCAAGACAAATTTTTTCAATTTCTGCTGAACTATGATCGTACCCACTGATGGTATTCAACTGTTGGTCGTTGTTTTCAGCTGTCAGTATTTCATGTTCATTATCATTAGTCATATTTGTCTCCAAATTAGGCAAAGTTGTCACCAATTTAGAATTACCGTCACTGATGGATACAGCCTCTTGTTGATTGTTTTCTAAGGCAACTGATTCATGAGCTATCACATCATTGTTATCAGATCCAGAAATACTGATTTCAGGCTGCACTGTTTCTTGATTTTGATTACTGATTGTGGCTGTTTCTGGGAGATTGCATCCAGAAGTTGCATCAGGATATTCAGTAGTTGTGATGCTTGCTTTTAGATCGCTGTTTTGAGTGCACTCTGTGCCCTGTTCAGAATTGTTCAAGATGGTAGTTTCTTCAACATAATTTTCTGACGCTAGAATTTTGTCATCATATTGAAAAGTTGTATTGATCTCTTGCTCACAATATTTGATTTCAGAATTTTCAATTGCATGATTAGTGATATTGTTTGCTGTAAGCTCATTTTGCTCATTGATCGCAGTTTGAGGACTGTTATAAATAGTGGGTGTTGCTTGATCATTACTCTCACTCACTACAATTTGATATTCATTATTGTTGACGATTGCTACGTTCTGGTCATTACTAGTACCAGTTACAACTGTTTGATAGCCATTGCCATCGGTTAGTATTATTCCATGATCATTTGCCTCACTGACAACTACTTGCTGGTAATTACCATCAGCAATGAATTGGCTCAGGTCTTGATCTTGTTGTAAAAAAACAATGTTGTTTGAATCTTCTGCAAAGTACACCAATCCATTTTCATCTTTATAAAACAGTATATCTTCAGCACTTGTATTGTCGGAGGTAACAGGGATTCCAGCTAAAAACATTCGGTAGGTTATGGAAGGGTCAAAATTCAATCATGCAATAGTACAACAATGCTACTCCAATTTGCAGAACGAGAAAATTATATTATATCCTCACTTGTTAAATCACTACCATGAGACAAAACTCCTGTTGTATCTACTATAAATGGTGTTTGCTCCAACTCATTAACCTTGGATGAGATTTCCAAAGTTGAGTCAATTGGGACTGACTCATTTCCAAATTCCATGGTTGGATCAAGAGAAAGACAATCTTTGAATCCTACAAGAAGGTAGTTGGATCATCAAAGTATTATTACGAGTATTTGATAATCGCTTGTCAAAACAAGTTTTTCTTATGAAACCTCACATGCTATCGGCTATCGGGTCAAATTATAATCTGCAAGATCGGCGATCATCATGTCCATTATCTATCAACAAACTATTCCGGAGCTTTTGTCGTTTACGACCGGCACTGTCAAGAATTATTACTTCCCACTTTTACTTACTTATCGTATTACATTTTCCAACGGTTCAAAAGCACTTGGTGTAAACGATTGCAAACCGCAACCAGACCAACAGTCAACTACGAGGTTACGATCTTGTGCGCATGTATTGCGCCGGAATAAAGGCTCGTAAAATTTCACGTACAGTACTCACACATTCGTCTCTGTGTATAGAGAGGGCGGGTTGATCCATCGAGGCCAAAAGTTTCCCTCGCAATCTTTGTTTTTTTTCTGTACTTTTACGCCGCTTTCGTTTCAAGGACATGGGACCGAAATCCTGGTCGAGTCACGTGACTTTCTACGACTGATTCGGATGTGAAGGGTTAACATTTTTTTGAGAAATGATTATCTGACTGGTGGAGTAAACGATTTCAAAAATTTACGCACTTTGCGCTTGTAAAAATTGAGATTTAGATTATTTAGAATTAAAAAAAGGATCAATCCAAGGTCATTTACTCCTTTTGGTGTGGTTTCTACATAGAGTTTTTCAATATTCTGAGCCCATTAATCCAAAACGATTCATCAAATCAACAAAAACTATGAGAACCCCTCTATTTAAAATAATCTAAATGGTACAGAGCTTCCCTTCAAAAAACTTTTTTGAATGTCATTACATATAATGTATGAATCAAACTTTCTGCACAATAAAAACTTTGAACCATCAAAGAAACTCTAGTAATCGTTTTTTAACAAGTGCTCACCTGGCAAGCCACCAATTTGATTTGTTCAATGAATGATTTGACAAATAGAAAAAATTCAGTACAATTTCTGAGCACATTATTACAAATTCCAGGTGGTTGTTAGCCATCAATGACCTGAATATCATCATTGAATTTTGGATGAGAAGAATTTCATTTGTATTAGACTTTTAAATGAGGTTCCTATCAAAATCTTATATAGAAACAGAAAAAGCTCAAGCCAAAGGTGTAACTTCATGTGGAATCTAATGAATATGCACAGCATGTGCAAAAGAGAATCTTATAAATGTACTTTTATTGATATTTGAGCACATTGCAAGTTTTAAACCATGCGCCTGAGAAGTTCATTGATCTTATCCTCTCTGTTTCCAAAATCTCCTCCTTCAACATAATGATTGGTCTTCTTGCGCCATCCACCAGTGGGTGTGTTGAGCTAGAAAAATTTGATCAATAAAATCAACTGGTCTATTGAATTGGAAAGGTGATGACTTTAGAGTAGATGTGTGGGAGATGATGAAAAAATCGTTAGTGTGCAAGACCTACTTACTCAAGAACTCATAAGATGGTAAAAGAGTAATGGTGATCTCAATTTTATATTTGACATAGTAGGAGGCAAAAGAGAGGAATGTTCTCAGTTACCATGCCTATGTCAACCATTAAATCAGTGATAAATACTGTGATGGTGATCCCAACTAGACCTTACCTTGAAGGGCCACAGGAAATTACTTGCATACTTGAACTTCTGTCCAACAGTGAAGATTTCATGGATCAAATCTTCTGTACAAATAATGTTCTTGTTACCTGAAAAAAAATTCAAATGTTACTGACTAGATACTCGAGAGCATATCATCTGAAGATTGTAGGAATACCTGCATGAAGGACACTTAGCAAGTGTCCATCATTAGCAGTATATTTCATTACTTTGAGACGGTATGGAAGGGTAACTTTGAAAAGGTTCATAAATACCCATGGAATCGTCTCCAATTAAAAGAACCAAAAAACCATACCTAAAGCTTTCTCAATGATTGCATTGCTTGTGATCGGGATCCTCTGCCTGTTAATTTTGGCAAATCCTCTTTTGTAAATCAGTTCTCTGACTGATTTGAGATTGGGGTATCCCCAAGTGATATATGGCTCAATGATACGGAGCATATTGATGGTAGCTTTGTTGAGCTTGATGAATACACCATTGTTGATCTGTCTCAAACGGAACAGCTTGAGGACTTTGCGTACTTTTGGGGACACTTGGTTCACACTGAAAAGAAAGAAGAAATGGTTCATTACACAATGATAACTTAGTCAACCAATTGGATGAAGGAGATGAGAAAGTTTTCAACAACAAGAGTGCTTTGCAATAGATACAACAATATAATGAATCAGCTTCATTTTACATACCCTCTAATACGCATAACAAAGGCAAGCCTAGCTTCTCCTGGAATATAATAGTTGCCTTGCTTCTTGGCTGTTCTGATGAGTCTGATTTCATCTCGCTCTTTGATTCTGTATTCTTTCACATACTGTTCAGCACGCTTGAAGATTTCCTTCCTTTTCTTGTGAAAGTTGGTTTTCCTCTGAAAAAAGCACAAGTTCTCATTAAAAATAAGTTCATCAAACTTTACAGAAGATGGGGAAAACAAGGGAAGTATTTTCTTTTCTAGTACCTTGATGGCAGTTTGAAGGCGGGCGGCTTTAGCTGTTTCACGGCGCTTCCTCCTCTTGAGTACTGACTCTGGGACAGCAGGCAACTTTTTGGAAGCCTCTGCCTTAGGCTTGCTTTCCTTCTTTCTGAAAAAAAGACATTGTTCACATGAGGTCTAAGATACACACTGTCAAAAGTGTGGGAGTTACTAAATGTTTACCACAATTCATCTTGAGAGACAGTGACTACTCAGAAAGTCAAGAAAATTATGACAAAATTTTGGGTCAACTCTGAAATCAGATGTAATTCTAGGAAAATTTTGCTAGTAAATAAACGAATATTGTGAAACAATAATTGAACATATCGTATTTAACACGTTCATTACAAGTACCCGGTGCATTGAGCTAGGTTAGAAACAGACTGTAATTCTCACTCAAAGTTGAAAAGTTCCAACGAGAAAATATCTATCAAACATCGAGAAAGGAGGATTGCGGTTTGTAGTTAGCGTATAAAAATGACGAAAAATTGTTGTTGAATTGCGATGTCAATGGATTGTTGTGATAAATCGTAGAACAACTTACGCGTCCGCCATTGTGCCGCTGATGAAGAATGACTACGCGCTACCAACTGTTGAGCGAGGATTCTGAACATATGTTTATCTTTCTCTACATCTCCGACTCCACGTGTTTTGTCGACTGCTGTGAGTCTGCTACTGCAGTTCCGAGACTCGAATATTGATGGAAAAATCTTCAAATAAAAGTCCTTTACTCTTCGTGGAAAATGAGTGAATCAGACAATGACGAGCTCCAGTTACATCCAGATACTTTGGCTGCGTTAAATGAGTTTTATAAAGAGAGAGAAGAGAGTGAAAAGCAATTTGAACGGGCCTTAGAAAACAATGATTGTACTCAAGAAAGTCTCGATATCCAAGAAAATTGGGTAATAAAATGACTCAAAATCATATTAACCAGGTAATAGAAACTTCAAACTTGATCAAGTATTTTCATTTGTTTGTTAGCAACTCAGTCAATTTTGGTATGATGAGAATACCATCAAAGCTATCACAGATGCAGCCTTAAAATGCACAGATGACAATAGTAATATTGCCTTGATTTCATGTCCAAGTCTATATAAAGCTCTGAAAAAGAAGTCTGATGGCAGACAAGGTATTATACTTTTCCATTATCCTCCTCTCTGAACCTACTTCGTTGACTATTCATTCTTCTTTACAATATTTTACAGTGAAACTATTTGAATTTGATCAACGTTTCTCAGTTTTTGGTACTGACTTCATTTTTTATGACTACAATACTCCTCAAAACATTCCAGCTGATCTTCATGGAATATTTGATCTAGTTATATGTGATCCTCCGTTTCTTTCTGAGGAGTGTCTATCAAAAACAGCCATCACTGTGAGGCTCTTAATGAAGAAAAAAGTTGTCCTCTGCACAGGTGTGTTTTCAGTATCATCAGCAAATTTGAGTTATGCCAATCGTCTAGGTTAAACCAATGGTTTCATATAATTTCAGGAGCAATTATGGAAGAATTATCTAGCAAACTTTTGGCTGTGAAGAAGTGCACATTTACACCTCATCATAAAAACAATCTAGCCAATGAATTTAGCTGTTATTCTAATTTCAATTTTGATAACTGTATAAACTGATGTATGTTGCTTTTAGCTCCTTCGTGCATGACGCTTATCTAAACACATTTTACATGTAAATAGCAAGTCAATTGCTAGAATTATCCCCCCTATCATCGTTGCTGGTTACTTAGCCAGACGGATCTCAAACTCTTGATAGGTACAATAAAATCACTTTTCGATTATATCAGATTTAATTAGGCGTCATTTCAAGCGTCACGGTCTCTAAGAAATAATCCCAGCCATCACTTAGATAGTCGTAGCCAGACGATATGCGTTTGAAAAATTGCGCCTTCGGAAAGCACTGATGCCAACCACTGGATGCAGCTACTAGAATCACCATTTTGTCACTATTGTCAGTCAAAGCGCAGTAAGTGCACACCTATGTGCAGACGATGCACCATGTTGTAAATATTTACACCTCACAAAAGCTAACTTTTTGGCAATTTCTCATAAATAAAATAATGGACGGTAATATATCTATGGAGGAAGATACAGAATTGAGAGATCTTGTTGTACAAACTCTTGAAAGCAATGGTGTCCTCGCAAAAGTGCGGGTATGTATCATTCTCATTTGTAGGTTACGATTTTCAATTTTTCTCTGCTATAAGTATGTCCAAAATGAGTTAGAACTCTTCAAATAACGAGTAATCAATTTTGTGTATTTTGTGAATGACTACAACTTATTTCTAGGCTGAATTGCGTGCCAGTGTTTTTCTCACACTTGAGGAACAAGAATCAGTTTTGGTGAGTCTGGTAATCGTAAAAATTTCTGAAATTCTTGTACCATTATTTAATTGTAAATCTGTCTATTTTCAGAATCCTGAGCCTTTCCTCAATAAATCAGTGAAGCAGTATCTTGCAAGATCTGAGGGAAAATTGTTATTTTCATTGGTCAGAGAGTTCCTAGAGTATTTTGGGCTTGGATATACCATGTCTGTATATGATCCTGAAACTTATTTTGGTAAAGAGTACAACTATGCTGGTAGGAAAAAACTTAGTGAGGAGTTGGGCATTAGCTCTGGAGAGCCTTTACTAGGAGAGATACTCAAAAATACTATTAACCGTGCCTTAAATAATTCACAGAAAGTAAGAATCACTAATTATCATGTGAAATTGGGTCTCATAACTTGTCCCCACTTGATAGAATTCATCAATTTTTCAGGATAATAAGCTGGATAGGACTAATGATACATCAGTCAACCCTGCAAATGCCACTTTTGATGTGAGTGTCCCAAAAATTTTACAGAAAGACTGTTCAACTGTGTCTACTGATACATCAGATAAGCTGGACTCTAACTCCAAGTCTGATCTGCCATTGCCAATCAATGTGACTATCAATAAGAAGCATGATATTGAAAATGCTGCAGATGAAAACTGTAATAAATCTGAAAATGACTTGCATCAATCACTGCCAAGCAGGCATGAAAACCACAAAAATTTCATTGGGGACTTGTCAAAAGAGAGGAGTGTGGTTTTAGAAAATGATACAGCTCTAAACAATGACAATAGCCATGATATGAAAGTGGTGAACCAGGCAACTTTCAATAAAAGTTCCAATAAGTCTATCACAATTCAACAGAAAGGGCATAAAAATCAAAGTGATCAGACCAGCAAAAGCCATAACAGAACATCTGAATCTCATAATGAAAAAATTGAGAAACCAGTTGAACCGTACAGCCAGAAAGGAAAGACTATTTACTTTGATGAAATCGTCATTGATGGTTTGACAGGAAAAATTGACGATAAACAACAAACTAGTGTACTAGGAGAACTGCCATCACTATCTCGAACTATAAACTCATCTGTTAGTGATCTACCACCTTTGAATGGAGAAAAAGCCAATATCAATGACTTGAAAGAGCTGATGGATTTGGGTGAGTGTAATAATTATTTTTTCAGTATACTTCATTTTCCTGGGAACTTGATTGTGATAATTTTATCAACATTTTCACTGATAGGTGTCTTTATCTATAAACAATAACCCAAATACTAGCAGAATTTTTAGAATAAACTTCATGCAAATCTTAGCAATGTTGATAAAATTCCCAATGTTTGTTCCTTTGGACTATTTGTAAATGAATGTGAGCTTGAGTTTGCACAATTTTCAGCCCAAGGCGTTGCTCAACTCGAGGAAGATCTTAGTTCATCTGCATCATGCAGTGCTAGTGAGCAGAGCCCAGTTAGAATTCTAGAAAAATCAGCGGATGCCCCTAGAGATGGAGAAGATCAAAATAGTTGTTCACAAGAACTTTCGAGTAATATTCAAACTGAAGAAATACATGAAATATCCTCAAAGTGATTTTCTGCCTTGACAGAATCTGATCATCGATTTTTTATGAGATTTCTGAAACTTTTCTGATGTTACTGCGGAACCATCCACAGTCTACTAAAATGGCCCCAAGAATTGACCTTCAATAGCTCAGAAGAAAAATAATCTCTCTTCATGAGGATTGATTTGATGCTCCAATTTGAATTGTCTTGATCTATTAGCAAAGAAAAAAATTGAATTGACTAATACTTGTAAGCTGAATATGCAAAGAAGTAAGACTTTCTGCAAGACGGGAGTGCATTGGAATATTTTTATATCAAATCCTTTGTCATTGATTGCAATATTTTATATGTGCAAATCTTTGGCAAGGTCAAGTCGCTTGAGCCTTCAGAAACGTTCATTATTCACCTCTTTCAACCTGCCTTCATCATATTTTGCCTATAACTTTTTTTACATTTACACAGGTCTGCTAATGAAGCACCTTACACCTTCATGAATGATCAAGAATGATCATTAGGCTTTGAAATTTGAGTTATGCTCTCAGGATGCTACATTCATTTCCCATCATTGACGAGTATCTTGCAAGAGTACCATGTATGTACCTTTTCAATTCGAGTACTTTGAACAACGTTTCAATTCTATATTTAGATTTAGAATCTATGAGACACATATTTTATACAGCTTGACAGAGTATCTTTCAAAAATTGGTGTTTTCCTAAAATGAAACTGTTTTGGAAATTTACACAACTTATATTGTTTTGCTACGTGTTACTTCTGTGTGATGCATTCATGAGTATGAAGAGTGTTTCATCATAACTGGTTGTTAATGGTGTACTGGTATTCCTTGTGAACTACACCACTGATATGTGTACAGCAGAAGATTATTGTAAGTCAATCATGTATGTAAGTTTATAGGGTTGAGTTGACTCTATCAAGTAATATAATTATTCTTTAAATTGAGCTTATGCATATATTTTTAAAAGTTGATGAAAGAAAAGCATATTATTGATAACATCATTGGATTGAATTTTGTGATAGAATAATTCTATTCTAATGAAATGATGAATAAAGCCCACCTCAGATCAAGTTTTGTGTTTGTGAAATTTATCAAACACAGAAAAGAATTCCTTCCCTTCCAATATGTTATAGGCTCAACCCTCTGCATGGAGTACTTAGAAATAATACCAGGTATTATTTCAGAAACTTGCTACTGTCAATACTTGATTTATCCACCAACTAAGCATAGGGACTTACTTAAATCAAAGTTTGCATTTTGGTTCACTGACAATTTGATTAAAATGGATATCAAGAATCAACTCGAATGGCTATCCTGAGATGATGAAATTCTTTTTAGTACCTTTTCAAGGCCCTTCAACAATGCAATGTAATGTAGACTTACTCAACATAGTTTCTTTACATCATCCCCAAGAACAATCATTTTCTAATTGGACACATTTATGGCTTTTTTACAACTAAAATATTTATTGACTTTTTCTGTAAGTGATCTAACCCAATAT
Source organism: Eretmocerus hayati (assembly GCA_029851415.1). Classification (NCBI taxonomy): domain Eukaryota; kingdom Metazoa; phylum Arthropoda; class Insecta; order Hymenoptera; family Aphelinidae; genus Eretmocerus; species Eretmocerus hayati. The sequence goes on along the minus strand of CM056743.1, from coordinate 2,836,456 downwards.
TTCATTATAATTATTGTGAAGACATTATTTTTAGGTTTTCTTTGTGAATCTGATGAAAATAAGTGATTATGTAACACTGGGAACAAAATTTACATGATTTAAACAAAACATTTTGCACAATATTTTGATCAAAACATCATTTATCTAAAACAGTGGAAGTATAAAAGGCAACATTATATTACATAACACTATCAATACATTTTCTCTACTTAACGTATGTGATGTTCCATTTGTAATCGATTGGAGTATGACTTTGTCACAACATTGTAGGAATCCATATATCGATCCATGCACATTGCAACACATTTCTGTGGAAGAATAGCTCTTAGAATCAACTTGAATCATCTTTCATGAACTATTTGAATCATGGTATACTCACTTGTTCTGAATTGTCAAGACTAGTTCCAGGTTTTTGTATACATAGCTTGAAGCATTTCTCTGTCATTTTCTGGAAAAACTCATGATTTAGTGAAAGGGCATGGAGGAAAGAAGTATAAAACATCTGCCAACTGATTACTATTCTTACCGAAAGTATTTCTTGGAAACTAGCGAGTAAAATTTCCTGTTTCACTTTTTCCATCAACTCTTCCTTCTGGGCACCACTTAGATTCTCAGCTCCACCCAAAGAATCCATGATTTGCTACACAATAAATGATACATGTGACAAGAGTCTGTCTATCTTTACTCGACTACTGATATTTGAAGTGCCAGAATATTAGCATGATAAGACTCATTCATGGAATTCAAATAAAATATCTGGGGATTATATTGAATATTTATTGAGAATGAAATTAATTATTAAATCAAGAATCAAGAGACTGTCATTGGTTTGTTGATTGGTTTCAATTGGAGGCAATACAGACACTTGGAAAAATGATAAAAAGGGTCCGAGCAAATCCTTTAGGATCCCAGCAGCAACACTTACCTATTTTGATGTTAATCAAGAATAATAAATTTCTGATGGAATATATTATCGAGATCGGGCTTTATCTACTCATCCACATTTTTCAATCACCCACTGCGAACCCTAACCTTCAAAAACCGGCGCGGCGCCGGCGCGTGCACGAGTGTCTGCTAATATTTCGTTATAGACATACCTTGAATTGAATTTCGTTGGTGACAATATTTGACTAATACGAGTATAGTTAATGTCAGATAATTTTAATGCCTCAAGATTGCGAAAGTTCTGATGAATTTTCAGTTGAATTTCATCATTTTTTAAAATCAAGGTGACAGCGGTTTCCGGGGTCCGGGGCGGCACGAGGGCAGTGGCAGTGGCAGTGATCACTGCCTCGAGGCATCATACGAATGATTGATTGTAGAACGACCTTAGCGAAACCAACGTGCTCACACTGGCATTTGCTTTGGTTACCGAAGTTCGAGGTTTTGAAAAAATACAAATCTTGACATTTAGTCATTGTAAGAATATTGTGAATTGCTCTCAAGTTTAATTTAATTTACAAGTAATCATGGCGAAAGATGAAGAAAAGTTTGACGGCTTGTTGCTTTCAATGGCACAACAACATGAGGGTGGTGTCCAGGAGGTAAGTTGAATCCTACAAACTTTTTACTTGAGGTTAACATTCCAGAATGTATTCACGATTCACATGCATTTTACAGCTACTTGAGACAATATTCAGTTTTCTTGCCAGAAAAACAGACTTTTACACAGGAGGTGGAGATGGAGCTGCTGAAAAAGTGAGTTGTTTTCTGGCACTTTTTCACAGAACTTCAGTTCAATTCATTGCCTATCATGGTCGAGTCCATTTTTCATTGATACGAAAACTACTTTACACCCTTATAGCTTGTCATGAGTAAATTCAAAAAGTATGAAGCAACTGCAGTAGCAAAGGTAAAGGCAGAAAGAGCAGAACGCGCTGAACAAGAGAGGAGGAGGAAAGAAAAACTTGAAAAGAAGAAGAGAGAAGAGCAAGCTGAATTGGACAGTATGAACAATGACTCTAAAATAGTTGAATTAACGGATGAACAAGCTTCGAAACTACAAGCTGAATTAGATAACAAAGTGGGTATCATTTCACTGACACTTCTCATGTCTGCAGTCTGTAATTAATAAAATGCAATTTTCACAGAAATCTACAAAAGAAAGTGCTCCGATTGCTGGCTCAAGTGGTAGCAATGACAGCACTAGCAAAGAGGCGGACAAGGGCGACGAAAAAATGGAGGAAGATGAAGATGAAGAAGAGAAGGGTAAACTCAAACCCAACAGTGGAAATGGTGCTGATTTAGCAAACTACAAGTGGACGCAAACTCTCTCAGAAGTGGAGGTAAGTCTCTGCGTCTTTTAGCATTCTTCAAATTTTTGGGGTCTTGATTAGGGGTCATCCATCCATTTTGGTGAGAAAAAACTTTCTCAACTGCCTACCTCCAGTGACTTCTCAAGATCTGTACCTCCCAAAAGTCAGTCAAACACTTGCAGATTTCCTGTGGCTGGATAAACTAGGGTCCAAGTTCTTTGATTCCTGATAACTCATTATTTGGTATAGGCTGTGATTTACTCGCTGAGGCTTTGGGAAATCACTGTTACAGAGCTTCTAATTTCATTACTTCAATGAAAAATCTCAAATGTTCTGACATCACAGTATTCAAATGTTGAAGTCATGTTGTGCATCGATGGAGTTTCATTTGGAACTGTGAGTGGTAAACTATCAAGGAATTGATGAAATGAAATCACATTCTTATATGATCGTGGATGAAATACTTCGTCTTCAACTCAGATATTTCTTTTCTACATTTGAAAAACTTTTTCAAGATCATGTAAACTAAAATTTGTTGGAAAATGGGTATCTTGACCAAGACATTTTCTTATCAAATCAAAAATTTCAAAATGAATGCTGACTCCGATTTAAACGCTATCCGAGAAGAATAGTCTTTGAGTTCATTCTATTTGAATGTTGTCCAAAACTTTAGCATTACAATGAATTTGGGACGTAACTAATCCTTCTAAGAAATGTGAGACGTTACGCAAAATCGGTGGTCAAGCAGAAGAAACAAGAAACGAAAGCATACAGACCTGTGCTTTTCGTGATGTCACAGAAATGAAAAATATTGATCGTTCCGAGATAGTATTCATTCAAACGATACTGATATTTTTTCGGAATTGAGAATGAGCTTTAGTGAGGGTTTAGATTCCATTTTTATTCGAAAAAATTTTGATTCTCTCAACTCTTATCTTAAAATAAAGTTTTCACTCAGCCTACATTGAAAATAGAAATAAAATCTGTTCAGATACTAAGTATGCACCGCTCTGACATTCGTTTGTCATCTCAGGAAAGAAAAAGATTTTTAGGAAAAAAGACTTGATGGTCCACAAAATTTTCTTCGTTTCTTCGAAGTGCTACCCTTATCGACCTTCAAACTTTTGGTCGAAACTGACACCAAACCATGTTTTCCATGGAGTTTGATCTTCTAAATATCAACATGATGCTCGTGGCTTCACATCGCGAGGATGCACCGATGATGTTATAGAACGGACAAAAGGGGGGTTTGATGTGTACATCTTCACAATGATCTGAACTGTACTAATCGTGACGGTCAATGAACGTCCTTCTTTTGCCTCTATCACATTTTTTAGATTGTCTACTAAATTATCAGGATGCAAAATACAATATTGGTATAATCATCAGAAATCTATCGGTCCGTATTATTTCATCTTCTCCAATGTTTTCCAATGTTTCTTTAATATTTTCACACATGGTCAATTTTTATAACTCCAAATGCTTATTCATCCTAATTGTATTCAATAATGAATTGATCATTCATTTCCCCTCACACTATTTTAAAAGAACTGGGATAGTGTGAGATGAAAATTTCACTTTTACTCTGCTTGCTGTTTCTCTCCATTTTAACCAAGCAAGGTTCATGACCCAATTGCGTTTAATTTTTTGAGTAATTTTGTCACTGTCTTGGGGCGACAAATCTTCTCCTATCGTGACTCTAATAATCGGTCTGGGTCTTCATTACAGTTGGATAGACGACTTGTGGAAAAGAATAAGGTTGAGTCTATTCTAGGGTTGTATCGACTTACTGTCATACCATTTTGAATCTACAATCTCAATCAAAAATTGAGAATGGAATTCAGTTGGGGTGCAAATAATTTTTCATTAAAGTTTCTTGTAGGCTTGATTATTCTTTAATACATAAGTAATATCACAGATGTAGACGGTTTTACAAAAAATTTTCACTATATCGCCTCATTTTGCAACCACAGAAATCAATCAAATCGGAATCAAAAATACATTCACGTCAAACGCTAACACATCACCAATCGAGATTCATTCTTCAAAATCAATCGTGAACAAATTCATATGCAAGAACAAGTAATACCTGTATAAAAATTCGAATATATCATTAAAAATCGTCTGTAAAATGAAAATAACTTTTACCACGTCTTGCTTTACTCAACTTGATCATTTCGCCTAATAATTGGCAAAAATTAAAACGACTTGTCGAATAATAAAATGATACATTCTAGCTACGATCGCTAAAAGTATATAAATCCTGAAAAATAATGAGATTCGGCGATATATAAAGTGATCGATCTAATTATATCTCGCATTTAGTCATTTTGACAATAATATTACAATGATAAATAACACAATGCCTAGGAAGCGCTTTAGAATTTGCGCTCATTACATAAACGTAATAAACTCGGGTAGTATTCACGTACTGCATCCACACTCTAATTGTTGCGCAATACACCTTACTATCTAAACTGATGAATAATTGGCTAAAAAGGCTATACACCTTAAATATATGGGCGGGGAGTAGCTCAATATATATACATATATATCGGCCATCTCGACTTTGAATATGAGCAATTTACACAGTTCAGCTTTTCCTTTGAGTCAGCTAAATATTCTCAGTGCTGTTGCTTTCGATGTATTAAGCTCGCCTTTTTTTTCATAAATGACGATTGTAGATTTGGCGTAGAGAGATTTAAGTGTTTAGATTATTAGGCACGGCTGCTCCTAGTTATATCTGCCTCGTGCTCTCACTGAAACAATAAATTCAAATCATTAAAATCGAGCTTATATATATATATACATAGACACACATGTATATATTTTGGCATTTCAAGATTTCCTACTGAACTATTAGTATGGAAAATCCAGTATATGTAAAATTATGTAGAGCGTATGATGTGTATTACTGCGATACCGAAAGTAGACTGTGTTAACGTCATTAATTGGTATTACATATGTGCAGGTGATAATATAATATGATGCAACGATGCTATCTCGAAAATTCTGAGCGAAAAATTGTTATGCCTTCGTAATGTTTATTTTTTATTTAACGTAATGTACATTATGCCATTTTACGCGCGCAAATTTAATCTCTCAATCGGACTTCCGGATGAGATATGCTGTTCTAAGTATATAGAATTATTGTAACACACCTGTTTCGTGCACCATATCAAACGCGTTATTCCAAAACGTGATCATCGCCTAAACGAGTTTACTTTGTGCACACGTTCTTAGCGCACTTATAGGTAAACATCTTATTTAGTTGAAACTTATGCAAGGTGTTGCATTCAAATTTGCGTATCTAATACCGCGTGAAAATGACTGTATACTTTTATCCGGCCCTGATACGATTTTCTCATTGAAATTTTATTGTTGTTAATGAATCTATCGGTCAAGTTATCTCGAGTTTGCTGTTTTATCGTAGTTTTTGCTATGTAATCTATCATCTTTTGTGAATTGATGATTATAAATATTTTTTCAACATCTCGTGAACCTCTATTTGTTTCCTTTATTCAAAAAAGTGTCAGATAAAAATTGTATTTTTTGTTAAATAAGCTTGTGGAAATTTCTCAAGGATACCATCTCGGATACCATGAAATTGAAACGTCCTAGGTATTCTCGTGAAAAAATGTCTCATCTTTGACTATTATTATTATTTATGAGGTTTGAAGCTAAATCTATGCCAGAATAAGCGCTTTTCAATACAACTATATTTTATCAGATTACGGTAGGATGACTTTCTTGTCTCAACATAATCTGACAATCTATTGGCTCGGCTATTTGCATAGTCTTCTTCATAATTTTTTTTCTTTTTGCAATTCCAAACGAGATATCTGTAGGAAAAATTGTGAATCACTGCATGCACTATGTTCAAATCTGTAAGAGTTTTGCAAGTTAAAAAATTAGAGCGGAAAGCAGGCATCAATCATACGTTGAATTTGCATGCGATGTCCTGTTTTTTCTACAAAGATTGATAAATAAAGTAGATTGTAGGTGAAAACTGATATCTCTGTGCGTTTATCTTCTTTCAATGATATTGGAGTTGGGTTCTTGATATCTTCCCGATGGCTCTGTGGTTCTATAGGGGATGTATGTTCCCCAGCTAGACAATCAGAGTGACGGAAGCTCTGTCAAGAAATCTAGCTTCAATAAGGAATGCCTCGCAATTCGGCCGTTCCTCCCATCATATATCTTCTTTCAAATTTTCAAAATAAAATTCGAAGATTTCATTATGCAGAAAAATGCTATTCTCATGAATGCTTCAATTCAAAACTGATTTTTTTAAGCATGTGTCAAGATGACAACAATGTCCTGATACGCCGCCAGCCGCAATGTTTTTCCTTTTTCATTTATGGACTTTTTATGGAACGAAAAGAGTGTCAAATCATGTAAGACATCAATGTAAAACATATTTAGCAAGAACAAAGTTCAACTCGAATACAGATAGTTTCGAAACTAGTTCTTGCTTTTTCAATTTTTTCGGCGCGAAATTTGAATTAGAAAAAAATGCTCGGATACAATACTCACCGTCCATGTAGAGAACACCAGCGAGCAGTCCAAGCATGAATAACATACTCATAGTACAAACTAGTACTGTAAGCTGATTTCTTGCACACCAAGATTTTTGATAGGTATTACTAGGCCTTCCAAGTCCATTAACCACTGTAAAATGCGTACTACTGGCAACGGATGCGCTATCAAGTTCCTCAGGCTGTTTTGAGGCTGTTATCCGAGGCGGATGCATAGCCGCAAGGTTTGCCAGATTGGCTGCCGTCAAGAGTAATGTACCCGATGCTGCGCTCTGAAATTCCAAGCAAATTCACATTTATTTTTTACTCCCTATACGAACTATCTCATTCTTCATCTATCTCTGCGTCTATCTGATTTTCTTTTCCCCCTTTCGCATGACCAGTAATTTTGTCCTGTCGTCACGAGACACGGAATGTTCAATCGTAAGATTATAAGTATAGTTCCAGCGGATGAAGCTATCTTCCAAGAGGAAAAGAAAAGTGATTCTATGGTAGCGCTCTATAATTTCTTGAGTTATAGAGGAAACGAGCGATGATCCGGGTGATGATCAGCCATCTATACTTTGAACGTGGAAAAATTCTCACACGAGTGGATATTACAGATCGAAGCTGTTGAATTGAACCAGAAAAACTGGAAACGAGTCAATGAAGCTTTTTGAGATAGCGGAAACGATGGCGTTGGGAAGTAGCCAATGGTAGCAGCGTTGGTATTTATCGAATGTGAATTCTATGCTAAAATAACTTGTTCGAATGCTTTCAAGAATGTCTCGTCGTGTCACACCTGCTATTTTTAATTATTTATAAAATATTTAGTATATTTATATCGATTTCTGAGAAATTTTCTCAAAACCAAAGATATGTAATTCATATGACATATCCGGGTAGTAACAAGCTATTCAATTAGATTGCTTATAGGGCTCAGAAAGAGGAAGAAACTAGAAAAAATATGTATTTGCAAATAAACTCATCGCATAAGATACATTTCAATGACGCGCGAATTCCTTTTAAAAAAATATCTGAGTGCGAGAATTTCCGGAAAAAAGTAAAGGTATAAACCAACTTTATCACAAACTGAGGGATTTAAGCTCGGAGCGCGTTGAACTTTGATTGTTTTCGCGCAATATCTTTTGCAGCTCCGGAATGAGAGCAGGAACAATCATTCTTACTGATCAAGCCTAATCCATAAATGGGAAGTCGAACGAGTTTGGAAGTGAGTCATTGAATTGAAAAATTTGGTATACGCTCTGTGTTTCATTGAGACTTTATTGGATTGGATTTTTTCCTTGGCACTGGCCGGAGATTATGGAATTGATAATGATTGCACGGTTGGCGCCTGTCTGACCGACGTCCACGCATTCCTGGATTGTTTTTGATGGCTTTACATCGAGGAGGGTTATTGACCATAAACGAGAAATTCATCGATCAAATGTGGACTTGACCCAAAGCTACACATGTTTATTCTTTTTTTGACTTTGGGGTGCTGAAAAATCTACCATTTCCCCCTTCGTGAAGGGGTGAAATTGAATTTTCAACCCATTCTTCTCGTTTATTGTTATGATATATGTTTTGAATTTATTGGTTTCGAACGCCAAAAAAGTTTTCAATTACAATATTGATCCTGGCCACATGACGGTCATAGAAATAGGTCGATTATTATAACTGACTTCAATAACAGAGCCAACCTTTTCTTTTGAATTTCCAGATCTGTTTATACGACCGTGAGCCACATACACAATGAACTTGTTCTCTTGAAAAGTGTTGAAGTTAATTGTAAACCTCTCTTGAAGATTTCAAATCCGATTGCATTGATATTTGAAAAAAGAGTCGAAAAATTTCGATTGTCATCCAATTTTTAGATATCCAAGAAAATTTGGTTCTTCAAAAATTGAAGAAATCCGTTGTACCCTTCTCACAATGAAAGTTTCTAAATTTTTTTACTTTCATTTAAATACCTGCACGAGGAGTCTCGTATGACAAATTACTTTTGATTTTCGATCGATCTTCCCGATAAAAAAGAGGATAAAATGATGAAATCGAATACTCACACGAGTGCTCGAATTCGATCCCTGGGATGAGGTCGATCCCCTCGATGGCGAATCTGCGTGGTGATTGTGGTGGTGGTGGTGGTTGTTGTTGTTGTTGTTGTTGTTGTTGTTGTTGTTGTGAATGTGATTATGATGGTCGTTTTGGTTGTGGTGATGCTTCCAAGCACTAATATTGCTGTGTTCACTCTCGCTTTGGGCCTTGTCGCTTCGTCCGACAAGCGAGGGCCTTGGTATGTGCCATGAGGGCAGCGACCTTGGATCCACCCCCATATTCTCTTGTGGACTCATCTGGAAAACAAAATTTGTCATATTTAAATCAACTGGCATTGAAGGTATTACATTTTTATGCTGATTTATTTTCAAAAAATTCTCCACGTGCGCATATTGTAAGGGGCTGTTTGTTGCTTTCGTTTTGTGATACTCTGTTTTGTATGATTTTAAGAAATATTTCACGTGATTTTGGATTTTTTGTCTCTCTACTCAATTCGCACGAATGAAATATTTTCACAGTACATCTATAGCAACAGTGCAGCACCCACAGTGAACGCATTTTGCTTTTGGTTGCGTGATTTTTCAGGTTTTTATAGTTGTCAACAATTACCGAACGAATTGCTAGGGTGTTAGATTTGAAGGTAATGGCTGAAACTGGACATAGAGTCGTACTTTTTTTTCAACCGTCCATTCTCACTAAATTTTTATTACAGATCTTTACAAATTTCTCGGCTTATTCTAAATCTTTCCAGCACAGTTTTCACTCAAAGAAATCGAAAAATCTGAATTCTTACTTCTTTCCCCAAATTTGTGCATAAATACACCAAAACACGGTTTCCAATCACCCAGAATTACTCAGAATTAGTCGTTACGGCCCATCACTCTATAGATTCGCACAAGCTCATTTAGCGCAAAAATGAAAGGCGGTGCTGAGCAAAAGTAAAGCCGCCGCACTATGGCTGCTGAACTTGAGTGAGAACAAGCCTGGATGGTGCTCACCTCGTGCGGTGCGAGGCACCAGACCAGACAGGTACTTTATAACACATAAGTAAGCGAATATAACCACCGCACCCGGTGTCTTATACATTGAACGCGCAACGGGTTACGCGGTCTCTGATGACTGTTGTTGCGTCACGTCATATACAGGTGATATGTAGGTAGCTATCGAGACTCGCACTCCAATGAATGGGAAAGTTGAATAGTATAATAACATGTATGGGTAAAACCAAAGAAAAGATGCTGCAGCCGGGTTTTTTGCAATTTTCAAAAGTTGACCTGATATTGTTCCACATTTATCCATTTATATTGGTCATCAGCTGATTACCAACAACAGAATCATTACACCTTGTACAATAAGTGTACGTCGAGCGTACCTTCAAATAAATTTTTGCGACCTTTGAGTATGTCGGCAATCTCGGTTTAATAGCCCCTTTAGCGCGAAAAACTCGATTTTCGTCTTTATTGGACGTGTAAGTGTATTTGTGTGAGTTTGCGATCTTATGTTGAATTGATGACCGCATTTGGTAGACCGGTATGATCTGTTTTTCGCCAACAGACAGTGTAGCTATGTATGACTCATCGAGGCTGGAATTTTTAACCGACCGTGGATGGAAAATCGGAACTTGAGATCTTGCACTAGAGCTTCGAATTCTTGCGTCACTAAAATATTTGCACAGTTGTTGTTAAAGTTATTCTCGTAACCAATGAACTTTTTACATTAATACGGTATGATTGTAATTATAAAATTACACGGTAAAAAGTGATGCAGCTAAATTTAGTAGAACATAGAATTTGTCCTTAACCGTGACAATAGTTTTATTTATTTCGCGCCGAAACATTTGATAAATATCAACCCCCCGTAAGAATACAGCAACCTTCCACTTGGCGCGCCCGCGTCTGCTCATTTTTTTGCCATGCCAATGCTCACAGTAGCCATCAGGTACAAGGTTTCTGATCAAAACCGGTCGCATTCTTTCGACAGATGAACACAAAAACACGCCATTCTCAAGCTCACATACTCTCCTATTCATAAGAGACGGCTCTATCCTATTTATACATTCATATTATAGTCTAATTCGTTATAGATTTGAATTTTATTTGGCCTTCATTCAATTTTTTGAGCGACCATCATTCGTCTATTCCAAATGGCAATGATGATGCAAATGTCATATCACTTTAGTATTAGTCAAACAGGATTAGAATTCGTCTGAAAGTATTATATGTTTGGATTTCCCGAATTAGTCCAAAAGAAAACTGAGACGGTAATTTTTTTTCTTTTCCAGTTTATTAATTTCGTTATTAACTAATATGCCACAGCAACTCAACAACTTGACTAGATTTATCTTCAAATCTCTTTTGAACCACCCTCCGTAATATTTTTAGAATTTAATAATGGAATCCATCCATTCGAACTGTCACAGGGAATAACTTTTGAGTGCTACACGTTCAAAATTCCCAGTTGCGAAACTGTTCTTTTTCTGCAATCTCTGTAGCTCTATAGTCAATAGGCGAATTGTGTCTCCCGTCAAAAGCAATTTTTTCGCCAATACATTTGAAAGCTCTCTTTTGCAACAGCTTCCAGAAGCAAAAATAGCAACTCAGTCAATATTCTCTTTTTAGCTTGATAATTCTAAGCCTTTTGAAGAATTCATGCGCTATGGTCTATTATTTTTCGCACCTTACGTAAGGCACGCAACAATTTTAAAGAAAAAGTAAATTTCCCTCAGAAGCCCTTGTTACAGAATTTTGACCTAAGCAAAATTATCGTGTCAAAATTGATAGCTTGACTTTTTTTTTATTGAAGCAATTTCAATCTTACAAAAAAATTATTTTGCGATAGCTTGACTTGATCTTCAAATTGAATACATATTGAACAACGAAATTACCCAAATTCTCATGAATTACTCAGAAAAAAATATCTCACAGTGTCGAAGATTCTTTGATGAAGAATGATGCCTCGCAATTGGTCCTTATTCTCTCACTGTCTGGTGTCATTGGCAAGATAGCCTTCGAGCATTCTTCAAACAGGTTTGGAAAAAGTATATGATCTTGCACTCGAGTACCTCGAATTGAGCAGTTTCACCGATTATTCGTCTTGTCGAGTGTAAAGGTGCCGATGCCGCGTTGATTGCAGGTGAAAATATTCCATTCTAAAGTTACGTAAACACTCCTCCTCTTATTTTTTTTTCTCGTCAAGCATCTTTCAAGGGAAAAAACATCATCGCTTGTGTCCATCAATAATTCGTCAAAATACCAAAGGCTTTCGCTCATTTGCGACACGCTACCAGCTAAGACACACCTTCAACGCTTTACCATAATCGATAACGCATTATAACCCATGTAAAATTGAAAATTTACGAGATGTTTTATCCAAGCCTAATCTATCTATGAATTTCACACAAAAATTATGGTGTTGTTGGAATGTATCGGTGTGGCCGCAAGTCTTCGCCAACCTAATATGGTAGAAAAGCTTCAGACTGCGTGCTTCTTCCACAGATTTCTATCTTCCTTCACGATTGCGAAAGTTTTGTTGAAAATTTATCGAAAATTATCAGTATCGATCCTGACTTTTTAAACCTTGCCACACCATGAGAATAACTCCATCCCATTAGTTTAAGGGGGATGGTGGATTTCTCCAGAATTCTTACCCAAAACTGCCATAATGTGGGGATATCGCTTTTCCCCAGATCTGTATTATAAAAATTTATTAATAATTTATTAATAATAAATCATCCCAAGTCATTTTTACTCAAAGTGACCTTTGCAAAATATCCAACGAAAATTACTCCTCATTTCCTGAATATTTTGCTGCAGAGGACAGTTTCGATCCACTTTTTACCACGTCTTCATATAAAATTTTGAATATGTGCTGTTACGGCGGCACGAGATTATATTCCCAATGTTATCATCCGTACAAATCTCGTATCTTCGTCCAGGCTAACTCACGTTGAATTTCTGCTCCAACTTTCTTATTTTTCACCCCAAACAACGTCATCAAAATCAATCCTCCAAATTCAACTTCTTGATGCACCTTGGAACTACTTGCAAAGCTAATCACCAAAAAAAAAAAAAAAAGATCCAAAGTCGAGTGAAGAGGCAGTCCACAGCACGAAATATTAATTCACAAGACGGAGGTTTCATGAACTCGTGTTTCGTATGCCCTTGCGTCGAAAAATTTGAGGACACCATGTCGAGCCTCCTCCATGTACACCATTAACCATCAAATTTGCACGTCCCCCGCGCATCAGAAAATCCTCCACAAACATCATACCATTAAAAAAAAAAGAAAAAAAAAAGAAAGAGAAACATAGTAAGGCAGCAACTGAGATAGTAATCACCACAAAATGAAAAAAAAAACAGCTTGGCGAAATTAATTAAGCATCAGTGCTTATCCCAACGTCTCGTTTGGCTCCTTATGGGCTGCCGATTAAACATCCGTGCGTCTGTGGAAAAGGAATGCCGGCGCCTCCGAATCAAACTCGTCTTAAAGTTTTCTGTGTGTATTATACAGCAGTGTGTGTGTGTGTGTGTGTGTGTGTGTGTGTGTGTGTGTGTGTGTGTGTGTGTGTGTGTGAAAAAGAGACCTTCTGTAGGTCGTCCGGAGTTCCACATTTGCATTAATTTTTTTTTCGAGATTCAAGACACTGGCTTCAATAAAGTCTTGGTATCATTTTTTATCTCGATTTAGTCTCCGTTTACCTCGATTTTTTATATCGTCCTTATCATTATCTTCGGTCACTTGGTGTATATTTACAAATTTTTGAAAATTCTTCTTGATCTTTTTAGAGGTGTTTATGAACTGTATGTACAAGATGATGTTTCGAACCTACGTCACGCAGATTTTTTTATTTCTTTTTAAAATTCGCATTGCAAGCCCAGCGTATATATTTCGCGTGAGACGAGCGAATTTTTTTTCTTTCGCCTTCTTGGATGTACATTTGGGGATTCCCCGATGTGATCCGGCGGTCTTCGGCATAGTGCCTTTTTGCTCTTAAATTCACACGTATGAGATATTCTCCTTTATATGCGAGACGAGATGGACCCTTTATTTTGGCGAACGAGTCTGGCGTTTAGGGATAACCCAGGAAGTGATTTATTATCCCTTTTTTCTTAATGTACTCCGCTTGAAAGGTATGAGGTAGTGATTAAAATTTGGAGCCTAATCCAGTTGCGGCTTTGCTCTGCTTTTCAGTCTGTATTTTTTTTTTTTTTTTTTTTTTTGTTTACTCTGGTCGGATTTTGAAAAGTATGCATGACCGCTATGTAACGTCTTCATCATTCGAGTATGATGTGTAATCATAATTTTTTTGGACGCCTGTACCGTTGGATGTCTCATTAGAGTCAGACAAAATCTTCTTTGAGATTGACGCAGGATTTTGTGTGTGACGCATCTCCAAATTTTTCAGGTATCGGCATCTCCACGAGTTTTTGGAGTTTTTAAAGTTTTAGGAGTATAACAGAAAAGCTAATGTATTGTGGTGACGATATTAAGAGAAATTCATGATGTCTTTTTTGAATAGGTCCATTCCTAGTTATCATGCGCTGAATCTATTCATGATCAACCAGTCTAAACTTCCAAATTCTATTTAGAGCCTACAAGCTTCTTGACCGCTGATAATCGCACCGTGGCGGATGTATATTGGGATAATTTTCGGGAAATATTATTGTTCGCAGTTGCCAATCGACAATTGAAATTCTTTGTTCAAAGTTCTGAAAATGAATGTGACCTTCCGACTCGTCCGAGACTGTCTTTTTTATCCAGATTGAGAAATTGTTTCTACGCTGATGAGTAGATCTCTGATTTATGAAAATATATTACAATTATCTGGGTGAAGATTCGCTGATAAGTTTCAACTATTTTCAAATTTTTTTCCAGACACCTTATCCAAACTTCACAAAAGTAATTTTTAATTTATTAAAAATTCAAATGTTTCTTTTTGATTAGGAAATTTGAACTGCTAGTATCAATAAATCAGCCTATAAATTTGATACCACTGGAAAACGTTCTATTACATTTTTCTATATTTTGCGTCCAAATTCTGACTCGATTCTTTCGAACTTGAAATGATATACTAAGCATGCATGCAATAGTTGAAATTTCCAGTTCTCCAATCTTCGACTTTCGAGTTGGCCACTCAACACATACATTATTCAGATTCTGCAGAAAATAATTCAGTAAATTCCGGCCAACGTTAACAACCTTTACCACCACCGTAATGCATTTTCAATGTACAACATCGCCTATAAACTATAACGACAAGATTATCCAATAAGTTAATGACTCTGGGTAGCCTATTTTTTCCACGTAGATGTACAGTTACTGCAAATTCTAAATAACAAAAAAAAAAGAAGAAGAAGTTTATCCATCCAAAATAACTGATACAGCTCCCACTTTTCTCTTCAAGAATTATGAATCGATTCACTCATCATGCCGGCAAGATGCATCATAGAATAGTAGATTGCGAAAGTCTCTGTTAATTCATTATTGTCCAATGACGTATTTTTAGTTGACGCTATAATACTCACATTAGCAGCTGAATGCAAAATCCCTATAGCCATTTTGAATAAGTATGCTTGCTCAATATATCGATTATCGTTAGCAACTGAGCATCGCAAAGTCTTATAGAAAACATGAGCATCATTAAGTTTTTTTTTTTTTTTTTTCAATATAAAAATTCTGCGGAACCGCGTCTAATCGTTTAGGTCGCGCATGCAGGTGCTACACGAATGAATTCTTGTGGCCACATTAGCTCGTTTTATCTTTTACCTTTATATAGCAGCTTCATTTGCTTTTGCCATAAGCATCACAAAGAGAGAAAATTGTTGGCAACTCTATGTATATACTGAGCAATTTACTTTACCGAGACGAATCGTGTATTATAATGATCTTTTGCGTGCGCAAGTAGTTTTAAAAGCAAGTATACATACTTATTTGAGATGCGAATGCTTTGCAGAAATTTTGCATTCTAATCGATTTAATAATCGAGATTTTTTAATATTACTTGTTGGAAAATGAATTTTGTGCTAGAAATAGAGAGACTCATTATAATCAGTTTTGGACCTAGTATGTGGAATTCATTGAATACTGAGTTGGGGTAGAGGATAGTTTTTTCTCGGGATCGCCGAACTCGATATGAATTAATTTTTTGATAAATGATTTATTGATCTGTTCTATAATTGTAAACTGCGTCACTGATCTCAGAATCAAAATTTGAATTAAACGTAGTTTCCGAAATGGTTATACGCTTTATCGAGTGGAAATACTAATTTTTTTTTCCTTATCGTCCGGGTTTTGTTTGTTCGTCAATTTTTGAAGGAGATTCTTGTTTTAATAATGAATTGTTTTTTCTCATTCGATTTCCATTGAGTGGCTGTTTATTGTGAATCCTCAACGTTCTATGTTGAACATTCTACCGTGAACCCAGCTCTATTATATTATTTCTGACTAGAGTCAACTTTCGAATGATTTTTTTTCGAGATTCATCCAAAAATAAATCGAGAAGTATAATTTCCAAGGGAAACAATGATAATTCATGCTCAAAAGTGAGCGTGAGACTTTGGCCAGTGTGTACGAAGAGAAAACTTTGATATTTTTGAAATTTAAATTCGAAAAAATTGCTCCCCCTCCTTTTCAAAATCATTTAGCAATGTGCGGCTAGGAAGGTAAATTATTACTTTAAACAAATGAGCTTTGAGTGTATATCTACATTGACGAAAGTATAATCCAAAATAATCTGTTGAATTATCCAATTCTATAATTTGATGCAATGACTATCGGCCGAGTCACGAGTCAAGAAATCAGTGTCTCTGAGCCGATATAATGCAATGCACAATAAAAGTGTAGGTTTATAATACTTGTATCGCAATGTCACCTACTCGAATGTAACGACATGGTTGTGGGGATGCGTCGTAGTCTTGAAAAAGAGAATGCTCGTTCTGTACACGGCTTGCATTATTATAAGTACATCGGACTTGAAAAAATTGCATTCGAACGAGCGAGACGTTTTACCAATTTATTTTTCTACCACGACGAATATATCGTAAAATTTATTGCTATTATAATCTACCTCAGAAAAACGCACAGATGTTTATTGTGTATGTTGAAGGTATAATAGCTTTACGCGTACTCCAAACAATTAGATTCACGTGCAGTATAGTGTATGAGTATTACTTAAATAGATGTAGACTTTTATCAAGCGTTCACCTGCAGGGCGTTTTGATTGGCTTACCTTGGTAAGATAATTTTCCATATTATATTATATACGTGACGCCCGTGCGAACATATTTTTCTTTCATAAATCAATTGCGTAGCTGGTTGTTTTATTGCGAGATCTATATACTCGATATGTGATTGACATTTCCTCAAGCGTGAACTTATTCGATTGTCGATATATTTTCAATGTTTTGAGGTCGACAAAACTCCTTTGATTTTCCCGCCTTGTAGTTAACCTAATTTTGAACTTCTATGGAATGATTTGAGCATTTCTTTTGTTTTTGGATAATTTAGCATCATTTCAGTATTTGCAAAACTCGCCAACATATGCTTGGAAAATCAAGTATGAAAGTCCCAATTCTTCGATATGTTTCAAAGGTTTGCAAAAAATTTACACTGATTGTGTCGAAGCTTTTTTTTTTGGAAAATAGTGAAAATGTGTCAAGTCTAAACTCAAAGGCCATGAACACGCAACTTTGACCATTTCGTATTTGCTTGAAAACTTTCTATTTGAAAAATTACAGAACTTTTTGAACAAGTTGCTCCTGGACAAGCCAACTGTTTTTTGCTCATTATACATCATATCGGCAAGTAAGTTTACCCGTCAGTTGTCGTCAAGTTGTCAAATAAGAATCACAAGTAAACTAAATATTGAAACAACTTATTTTTGCAAATGAATACTCTATTACATCTCGAATAATATTCGAGTGTTGATAGAAATTGAAACTGACCAAGAAGTCTTGGCGAAAAAAAATCCAGAGACATATTCACAGTGCTGTCTGACCATAACCGTCTGTTTTCACTTCGTCAAGCTGGAACGTAACATTTTGAGTGTCAAAACAAAAATCAGTCTCTCGTCGCTTCAAAAATGAAATTCGCACAGAGAAAGTGGTACAAATAATAAGATAAAATCTCAGAAAGCTCTCGTTAATCGACTATTCGAATAATATATATATATATATATATATCGATCGTCTTCGAAGCTAACCTCAATGATCGTTATAGAGTCGGTCCACACGAGTCCACGACACAATAGAGTCCAGACACCGGAATGCATAGTCTCATCAGAGAGACACTTTCTCCATAAGCTATGCACATGAGTACGTAGCACCTCTACTTTCAGACTTACCAATTAATTCCGCCCTCCCCCCTTCCCCTCATCTCATCCTTTCATCTCAATCGAACTCTATATACCTAGTCACAATCAGCACACAATACAGGTCGTGATCCTTATATTCGCTTCGCACGCCACCTTGTATTTTTTTTTCCTTGAGTCCTTTTCTTTCCCCTTCACATCACACAAATCTCTTGAAGATGTTCCAAGCACATATACGCAGACACATAAAAAGATCACTGGCAAAAAGATCGTCCCGTTGCATATGCGTTCTATTCATTTACATAACCGCTCTTATGTTCGAGAGAAAAGAGGTGCGCCTATAGATAATGCGGAATCCCCCATGTGTATACATATAATTCCATCTGAATAAGTATTCAGTCTACACGGTCATCCGTTGCATTCCTTTCGCATTTGTCTATGTAATAGATGAAAAGACTATCATCACAAGACTGTAATAATTAGACATGACCGCTAGAGAATTCCGTAGATTTATATATATATCTAGAAGCAGTAGACCAGACGAGATTCATAGAAGAATTGTCTGCTTTTTCTTTCATTAATATTATTATTCTCGTCACGAATTAGTCCAAGATGAGCGGATTCGAATAACAAAATCGAGTCTCCAGACGGTTTGAAATTTTTGGAACGTTAACCTCGAGAATTTGCTATGGATTCCTGAATAATTTGTAATTTAAATGGTACCCCTTGATGGGACTTGTATATAAAATGTGTATATGGAGTTTTACAGGTTTTTTTGTTGGACGAGTGAGCGATGAGAATTTCTGAGACTGCAATATGTTTGCTTGCATTGCTTTATACTGAAATTCTAAAAATAGCTTTAGTCGAGGTATATTTATTTAAAGATATGTATCGCAAAGAGAGAGAATAATGTGGCGCCATCAGTATAATAAAGGTATATATACCTATGTATAGAAACATGCATGCATGGGGTTCGCGCTTGAATGCAATTTTTCTTCAATGAGAGCGGGTTTGATTCAACATATTGCATTTTACTTGACGTTGACCTGTGTTCATGAACATAATATATACGTATATGTGTTATATACGAGTGCAAGGTTAACCGGTCCCTAAAGTGTACCTGAAATCGGATCGAATTTTTTTTTTGCAATTGGTGGATTGGTTGAGCTTGGTTGTATACTGTGAAATGTATTCTTATGGGAGCGTTGTGTTTATCATCGGGTGGTTCATTATATTGGCCGATTAGATACTTTATTAAGGGGTATGCATGATAAGCTGGTGTTTGGTTTGGTGCTTCTGACTGTAGATAAGACCAGTTATTATCTTGGTTGACTGAGCTGTGTAATGAGCTTCCGCGTGGTACTTGGTAAATATTTGACTTTTTCGATAATTAGCATTGAATTTCAATGAATTTTTTTCCGTACGGGTGATAATAATGGTACATTTTCAACGTTCATTGTATCCCATCCAAATTTGAGATCACAGGTGTCTTTTTATGGAAAATTTCAACATTATTACTGATACAATTGAAGTTTTCAATCATTTGGATGATTATTTTAAGAAATAGATAGCATTTCTAGATAATGATATACTATCTTCAGATTCAATAATGAATCACCGTTTATAATTGGATATTTTATCAATATCCTCATATCGGACGTTATATTTCAATTACCGTGAACTATAAGCATCACTGATGAAATTATCAATTGCTATTATTGATATTTGTTTTGAAATATCTTGAAAAATTTCAAAAGATACTGTGATATAAGCGTCTGCATATATGACATCATGAACTGTTAATGTTTTTTCAAAGAGACCGAATGAACGAAACGCGGGAAAATTCAACTGCTGATCACCGTTATAGCCGCAAGCTCAATACGCAGAGCTTTCGTAACGTTTTGCTTTATACGCGTATTGGCTCGCTAAGTATTTTTTCGCCTCAAGCTATACACGTACACACCTAATACAGTTACAATACCATCCTAAAAAAAAAGTCATCCTTACTCAGCTCACGCATCGCGCAGCGCAAAAAAAAAGTACGAAATCTCTGTACTGATCCATTGGATGCGATATATACGCACCTTTGTCGCGCACTTGGTAATGTCATGTCGGTACTATGCATTTATATAGCGTCCTGTATTATACGCAAGATACCCTATCTTCTTCTTTATACTTATATGGCAAATAAAAAAAATAAGAAGAAGAAGAGACTTAGGTACGTTGAACCTTGTTGCATCTTCCAGTTTGACTTGATTCATGAGCTTTTTCGTGTATATAGATACACAGGGTTGAAACGAACTTAGACGGACATTACGCATCTCAAAGTCAACAGGTGAACATTATATAGCCAAAAAAATTGACATGTTATACACGAATGAATGTTTCAGAGGTTACGCTGCAGTCGGTTTTGTAGGTAGGTATCCGTGCGATTGTCAAGTGCGGCTTTTGTGCGTAAACATATGACGGTGGTATATGGTTACTTCTGTGCTTTTTTAGTGAAAGTCGCGGATGATGGTTACGGCCTCTGCCTTGCGGCTATAGTCTTTTTATATAGGTACACATTTCGCAATTGCTTGTACCTGTAATAGTGATGATGATAATGCGGTGGCGGTAGTAGATGCGGTGTAGCATCGTATATAGCCGCATCTCTTTTGACCGCACATGGACTGTATAAATTCTATACTGTTTGAGAGCTTCCGAGTGTCGCGTAAAAGTATATATACGCACAGGTGGTCATATCGCAGCTGAGATGGTATATAAGCTCTATAACTGATGATGACGATCTCGTAAGAGGTTAGGTATAATAATGACGACGTAACATAGTTGATTGGAAAATAGGGATTGCCATTTGTCAGATACGCGGTTTAGGATGACGGGTAATTGTTTACAATGCTTGATTCCTCATGCCGGAAAAGCTCAACTTGAATTTTTAACCGCGAGAAGCAGTCCCGTTTATCTTACTCTGTATTCTTTACCAGAGAAATACTTTGATCAAATTTTACCAATATTTTCTATTGTATTAGATGGATAAACTGCTCAGAGTTTAACATCAATATGCTTGAGTATTTTAGAACTGTACAAATTTGAATATAGTTAGTTTTACCCTCTTTCGAATGAAAATTCACTAATGGGACTCATGCGTATCACCCATTTCACCTTTCCCTAGCGTTGAGCTTATTTCGAGGGAAGAGCATACTTGATATCTTTATGCATATAGATTATGTAATGTCCATACAGTTGATTATGTTGTTTAGAGAGAAGTGCGAGAATTAAGGAGGACTGGATTTGATATATTCGCTCATCCATCGAGTAACCATTCATGAACACCATGTATTTCGATGAGTTTATCTTGCATGTTGACCACTACATTATAATAAATAGGGCTCATTAGAGATCAGTCTGTAAACTGTTCACAAGAGTATTCAGAAGCATCAAATCCATGTTGCAGTAAGAAACTCAAGTTCTTCATGTAACCATCAAAACCTCTTATTTGTGATGAAGCAAGTGTTGATTCTGATAGTTTTGAAACGGTTAAGAATGATTTTTGAGATTGACTAGGACCACTATATTCTTTGGATATTATTTGACTGAAGTAATTTTATATTTTTATAGCTTTTGAATCATAATATTCTTAGAGTACAAGGTCAGAAATTTACCAAAGTGTCAGCGTATAACTAGTGACACTCGATAGATAGGTTAATACACGAGATTTCCTTTCATTCTTGCTCATTTTCATACCCTTTTACAAGGCCAAATTTGTACTTTCATGAAGCATCTGTATGAAGGCTATTGTGGCACATGTTAGCTCACTTTGAGTATATTCTATAGTCTAAAGTGTCAACCGATGAGTTTATCATGAAAATTAACTGATACGAATGAGACTCATGATCATTCGTCCACTATAAATGATTCAATTTTCACTATGATCGGGTTGTTACAGGTAAAAAATGCACATGCATCAAGATTGAAGCCCTAGGAACTTCAAATTTTCATACAACAGATTCCATTCACAAGCTTCTATCTCTATACTCCATCCCTCAAACGCTTTCAACTGGTCAAGTATCTTATGATGAGCATCTCAAAGCGTGGGCAGCACAGAACAAAAACTAAAAGTGGGCACGGCTCTCAAATGAGATTGCAGATTTTTCTCTCCAGTCATCACTTTATTAAAGCTCGTCGAGTGTGACGTACACATTTGAGAGCCATCAGCTGATTTAAATTTACTGTAACAACTGTCTCCGGAGCTATTTTTGTATTTCCGAGTTGACGTTACTCCAATCATAATTAATGACATTTTTTTTCAAGAGGTGAAATCATCAAGTTAGTATCTACACATGCTCAACAACGAAATATACTCATGCCATTATGGGAGCTATACTTATTTTTGCTCTTACAGTACACACATGCAAGGTACTTTATATTATTATGTGAACTTGCGTGCCCCACCCGCGCACATGTGTGTGATGGCTCGCGCAATACTTGCTTATACACTTTCGCACGTGTGAATTTCATTGTGCAATGTTTATTTTACTCCGACACTACGACAAGCTCTCGACAGCGGTGTTGTTCTACATGGCTGTATATGCGCGGTATAGCGAAATTTTTGCGCGTTACCAAAACTTTGGTTAAGATTGTGTGCCAATGATGACGTACGAAACTTTCTTGGAATAACTTATGGATCTGTTCTTAATACGAAATTCTAGTACAGTTTGATGAGTATCGTTCAATTTTTGCAATAATTCTTTACAGATTTACTTGTGAGGCAATCATATAATGACAATTTCATGAAAAATACTGTATCATTGGTTTTTTTGCACAAAAGTTTGAAACAATTCCCTTCAAATTCTTCGCAAGTTCCAACTAAAAATTTTGTTGGTTTCACAGTTCGATCGTTTGATGAAATGCTTTTTGAAAATCATACATTTAGCTAGAATTCAGTAAAGTAGACTGAAATAAAAGAAAGAAAAACTCGAAAGTCATGCTGTTCATCTTAGGGCTCTTCTCTCTCACTATAATCCGGCTCAAAATTCCCCCGAAAATCGATCAAATACTTCGATTCTCAATGGTCTTTCACTATATCCAGCATCTCAATAACAATCTTTCGATCCAAGCTCTACTTCATAAATAATTCTACTCAACCTCCGCATTTTTCACACAAACTTACACGCACACATAAAATTCGCGTAAATATCGCATTGTTTCTGCAACAGTACTCGAATCCAAAAAACTAAAAAGTAACACCACTGGCATAGCTTTAATGCACTAAAGTATAAATATATGCAACGCAACTCTCTCGCGCGAATCGTAGCTTCGAGAAATCGCGACATAGCTTTTATCCGTATAAGTAAGTACAACACCGGAACCGCATTTGTAACTTTGTAATGCATTGAGTCTATCGATAGTGTGGGTGGAATTGTGTATATCCGCATCATATATATATATATGTGTGTGTGTGCAGTGCATGCCTCGTTACACACCGCTAACTTCTATAACGTCTATCGGCACAATGAGACTCTTTCACTTATACTTATATTAGACTCGATCAGCCGCGTAAGATTTCAACTGAATTGCGGATAAGTACGATATATGCCGAGTTAAAGTTAAAATTGCCCATCAATGCATTTTTTATAGCGTCGGATGAGTGAGTATTGTATTTTACCAATTATGTGGCATTGTCCATGTAAAATTTTTTGTAAATTGAAATATTTGGAGGCGTGGATACAATACACCATTTTTGTTCGATTTTCAATAATCTCAATTTATTAGATTTGTACTTTTATAGAACACGATATTGGGAGAAAATATTTAATTATTTCCTTGTGATGAATAAATCCTTATAAGAAAGTTGATTAGTAAATATCCCATACTCAAACTGAGCCGTATTCTAGAAGTGCCATTGTATGTGGGAGAGTAAGGGTCAGATCTCTGGAATTAGAATTTGGCTTTTGAGGGCCTTTCTTCAATACACATGGGAAAAACCAATTTAAACAAAGAATACATATCCAGTAACAGTTGAAGGTATAGATCTTGAATCATGCATAATTATATCGATGTGAAATTGCTGATCTGCAAGTGTCTAACAGACAGACGGTGTCAATTAGAATCGCGCAACGTCTGAGAGGTTATGTGTCTTACATATCTATACGTATGTATGTATGTACCGGCGAGTGACAAATCGAGGCCAACTCGTTTTACTATACTCTCTGTACATGCATGAAGTGTACAAGTTTTACTTATATATACATCAATGCAATTGTCGCGAACCGATAGCATAACGCCGCGCACGTGACTCTGAGGCAAAAAGATAGATATACTTAGTATATTAGACAGAGTCGTTGCACTTTTGCCGCGAGATCATATTTCTACAATCCAGTTTCGATTTATAATTTTTACAATGAACACGTGGTACATAAGATCGAGATCGAGTTTGATTCTCGATTGTTTGCGCGCAAATTTTTTTTTGAATTCGCTCATACAAGAATATATAATTATATATACATATAGGTATAAGAATAACGATCGAGACAGCCGTTGGAAAGTTTCAAGGACTCGCAAGGACTCTATTGAGTGAATAAACAGCTTCACAACATTCTCATATAATATTAGATAGTTAGTCCATGCGTGACGATTCGATATAAAGAATTACCCATATACATAATTTATAATATATGTGGTATATATAGACGAATGCCGGTTTGTCTACAACTATTACCACGTGACGACGATATATAATATCGGTAATATATTCAAATGATCGTTTTTACGTAACATTTAATTCGGGCGTCACCGGCGCGGCGCGTTCGAAATTTTCGAACCTCGTGGTATATAACTAACGATCTTATCGGTTCACCTGTTGCTCATCAAAAATGAGTGTGCGTGAAAGCTGTATATATTTATACAGTGTTATAGGTGTTTATTCGGGTATACTCTCTTTCCCTTCGCGTATTATTTAACCTTGACCCGATGATGTGACGACGATTCTGCCGTAATAATTGCGATCGTTACAATGCGCCTCTGTCATTATTACACGCACACATAGACGCGCCAATTTATCGGTTACGAGCGGTTGTGTTGTTATTATTAGGCCTCCTCTTATTTAACACTTTGTTCTTTAAATATTTCTTTGGATCATTGCATTATTCTTACTCGTTATTATGCGTACTCAATTATGATGATTTTGTCCATAGTTCGATTTGATTGCACATAACCTCATCTTTTGCTCATTGATCTTAAGCCAAGTGACAATTTATGCGCTAAATAGTTCGTGCCTATATGATATCAAAAAGTTCAAAGGTCACTTGATCTATTAATTAATTTTTCAACAAGTTAAAGTTGAAGCTGACACGAAAGCTCTCAGTAGCTTAAACATTTATTTGCTTATAATTGAATGTATAATGCTTTCGATTACAATTGATCACAGAATGTTTGAGTCGCGATTCGATTCTCTCTTTCTTGCAGAAAAGTGTACATGCCCATTTACCAATATTCCGCTACTAATCGGTAATAACAAGATTATAGCTTTACTCCCTTTAACCTGCATTTTAGGGTTATGTACAAACTTCATCTCACTTCAGTCTCGAAGACAAAATACTGAAAATTTCTCACGACTTTTATCATCCGTGGGAGAGAAAAATTGCAGTTCAATACTGGATACTTACTGCAAATTTCCCTATTCTAAGCAACGATAAACGGTAATCGCTCATAACCTCAATCTCACCTAATCTTAAATCTTGACCGTATCCATGGTATACACGAAATCCTTGAAACGAGAAAATTTCAAGCACATCAATTTTGCGATAAAGTGTTACAAAACGCAATAATTAGAAGATCACGTATCCCCAGCGTACAATTTGGCAAGATACTTGTAAAAACAAAGTTACCTGTGGCAAGAAGAAGAAGAAGAAGAAGGAGGCATTTTAAAATAATGTCAATGGCAAATCGGTTAAATTAAATGCGAATTCCAGCAATACTTGATCCCTTTCTCGAGTTCACCACTCGATCTAATGTATATATGTTACAGTAAATGTCCGAAATCAGTCAATGCCGGAGATTTACTAGTAAATGCTAGGATTGACTGGTGGGGTCTAGTCAATGTTGTTGAAATGGCAGCATTTCGGACATTCACTAGTCTATCTTAGGATTGGCTAACAAGCCTCCGTAAATGTCCGAAACGTGATTGGTCACGGAAAATATACTTTGCACGTTAACTTGATCTTCTGAAAACTTCGCGCCGAAAAACAAGCTCCTGAGGTACATCTCCTGAGGAATGATTATCAACATCGTGGATGATGACTTCTACAGAATTGGAAGAGAAGCTGGTTTAATTAAGCTGCTGTTCACGAGGAGTCAGTTTGTTGTTTGCAAAGAGAAATTCCTCGATCACAACGAACTTGACCAGGCGCAAACTGTGTACTTACGAGCAGAAGCTTCAAACATTTCGATCACAGGTAACCAGGGGATGACGGAATGCAATTGTAAAGCTAAATGTTTTTCAAATAGATGTTCTTGTAAAGTGAAAAAATACTGTGCAATTCAGGATCCCATTATAGCCAGCGCTGCTGTAACAAGTAGCTTTTATTACTGTTTAATTTTCGGAAAGATTGAACTTCACTTTGATCATGCAACGTGCTATATTATTTGTCGGTGAAAAATTCGTAAGACTAGAATGACATTATCAATGTGATAAAGACGTGGCCTCCGTTTAGTATGAACGTAAGATCTAAGACTATGTGCAGCTGTGATACATTTACGCTAAATATCATTTTGCATGAATGAATTTTGCTCATCATATATTTTTATTTCTCCGCTCATTATATGTTTCGGACATTTACGGGGGTTAGTCAGTCAATCCTAAGATTGTCTAGTAAATGTCCGAAATTCATCTTTACGAATCAACATTGACTGACTATTTCAGTCAATTCTAAGATTTACTAGTAAATATTAGGATTGACTGGTCCCACTAGTCAATGTCAGCAATAACTAGTCAATCCTAGGATTGACGGATTTCGGACATTTACTGTAACATATATACCTATATACACCTATATCTATATGGTTTAAGTTTTGAAAACTGCATGTGAAGAGTGTATCGAGATTGTTACCTAAAGCTTGAGATCAATATGGCTTCCATGTTCTCTTAACGAAATATACACCATCGCCGGCTATGTTAGATTGAAAACCTCGAATCTCTATATAAGAGCAACACACATCTATAGAAAAAGAGTATAAGAGAACGTGTCGTTAGTTGCCTATGGTTGGGATTGATATTTCGCAAAACCCTCGAAGACGAATTCTCGAATGTTTTTGCCGCTTGCATGCGCGCACCTTTCTGATGCACGAAGAGAATATATATATATCGGAGATCGACAACAGAATAACCTTCTCTCTCATCTCCTAGAGCTCCATAAGACGATGATGAGCTTCTATACAAAAAACATCATTCGTACCAGACTCCATGTCATCAATAACTCGAAACACGCCAATTGTGTAGCTACAGTTGATCGATTTTTTGCCTATTAAAATTGATCCTTCTGCGAGCTTTAATTGAGTCAAAAATCGATATGGAAATCGGCAATAATGATTGATACTGACACATTGAGTCTCATCAATATCTAATCCAAGATTTCACTTTAAAAACTATGAATCGATCGATTCTTGTCAATTTATTAGTTTGTTTTTGTAAATATTAAGTCCGATTCAAAATCAGCATGAAATCGGTATTATGAAAATTTTTCGAGCTAACGCGATTGATTATGACTGATACCTTAATAATTTATGTTTTTCTCAATTGATCGATTTTTGTTGATCAAATTCGAGTTTCATCAACTTCGGTATATTCAAAAATCGGTTTGAAATCGGCACCATATAAATTATCTGTACTGATATATTGTATTACGCCTCATCAACCTAGCTCACTTTGTCGATATATTTTTGCAATTCAAACTATAGCTTGTAAAACCTGATTGGTACAGAGTCGGCGTCCGGTAGAAAAATTGTCATGGCAAAGCCAAATCAGCTAATCATTACGACCCGCCAATCGATAATTCGTGACTGAATTGAACACCGCAAAATGTTTATACAATCAAAAATCAGCAACATGAGAATTATCGAATCCAAGTCTTGAATAATGGTTCCAGAGTTATTCTCCAAGCATCAAATTTTATCGCTAAAATCATGCCGTTTATGATTGATCCTTCAAAATATGGACGGTGTCAAAAACCGGTATGAAAATCGGTATTGTCCTATTCATCATAAACTCTCATACTGATTCCTCACTTGATTTTCCACATACCTATGCGTTTTCGTCAACTATATTCGGAAAAAATTGTCATAAAATCGACACCAAAATCCTATATGAATCAGCACATCACATAAATTATGTACAGAGAAAAAAAATACAGGTTACACACAAACACAGAGCGATTGCAAATATCTGCGGGTTCGATGACACAATACACCTAATCTCACACTCGGCATAGTTATCCCCCCACACACCTCCTCATCGATAAAAAAAAAACATCGAAAAAGAAATCTCTGTCAAATATTGTGCAAATATTAAAACTCACGTGGGTGTCAACTATGTGTTGTTGCTGTTGATGTTGATATTGATATAATTCACGAGGTCCGTAGGCGATAGGTTGATCCCTATTACCGAGGTCAATCCTCGTGTCTGGTAGTTGAGATTGCACCATAATCTCGTTATTATTCTTGATTGATCGTCTCTTTCTATGAGGTTCTCTGTCTGTCTGATGTCTGCGGCAACGTTTTTTGTGTTATACAATAGCCCACACCACCACTATGTATAATACTTGATGCCCTATACCGAAGCTGCGATGCCTGCGGGGGGGTTATATTCTTCTCTCTGTAGCAGTTTTGAGCTCGTGCATGAGTGAAAGTGGCCGGTTCACAGTGTCTATTTTATAAGAGAGGCCACCACCGCCAGGGAGTGTCACGAAACTTGAATTTTTTTTGCACCCACATGCACGTGATATATTTCTTTTTTGCAAACTTTTTTTTTTCTTCTATGATCTTCCTGATGATGATTTTTAATTGATTTTTTTTTCTTCTTAGACCGGTAAGAATTTTGTTCAAGACGATGTTGCAGTGGAACGATCGGTATATATGGAAACAAACTGACTGCGCACGGAGAGACTGTCGACGTCTGACTGAGTCGAGAACGTTTGCTTGCGCTGCTCTTGTACCCTCGGCTCTCCCACCTGTTGCTCCTGATCCGATCCGATCGACAGACAGACTCTATACTCTGCATCAGAGCTTCTCTCTGACATTATAATATGTTTTATATATGTATATCACCATACATATACCCTTTCTTTTTGCAACGACGAGCCTCCTCTGAACATCATCAAAAGCTCTGGACTATATATATATATATTTTTTTTCTTGAGATGCCGGGTTTTAACCGCAGTTCTGTGACGTAGAAATTGTAAATTGGCTGTGGGTATGGTTTCAAAGAAGGTGGAGGCGATGATGTGATCACTAGACCGAAACCAGATGACGATAATTCGGTGTGAAGTTCAAAAATCCGTGTAATAAGTGACGTGAGATTTTTGCATGGGTGTGACGTGGTTATAGGAGACTGAGCTGATTCATAAATAGATGTGAAGAGGTGTGAAGTCATGATTTGAATGATGGGAATGAGATTTTTCGCTTGATTTGGAGATGGAGTGCGGTGGCTTGTAGAATATTTTTTTTGGCAAATTGGGTATTGGGAATTTTGAATTAGATGTGCAGATAGTTTGATTTTGAGGGGTTAGATTGGAGGGTTGCTCAAGGTCATCGACATCGTGATGTCTGCGATTTTTCAAACTCACGATAGGCCAGATTGATGCTCTCCATTCGTATGTCGCAAAAGTCAATATTGATCGTCACGTTTTTTCCGGATTATATTTTACATTTAGTTTAGAAAGAATGTCGGATACCGACATTG
Source organism: Eretmocerus hayati (assembly GCA_029851415.1). Classification (NCBI taxonomy): domain Eukaryota; kingdom Metazoa; phylum Arthropoda; class Insecta; order Hymenoptera; family Aphelinidae; genus Eretmocerus; species Eretmocerus hayati. The sequence goes on along the minus strand of CM056743.1, from coordinate 2,806,369 downwards.
TCGAGTTTTCAGATTTCTTCGTAAATTATCGTGATATCGTGATGATTCAAAGTTATGTCGATCCTAAAAGGCTCAAAAATTTGGCCTTACTTTCCAGATTTGCGATACTTCAAAAATTCATCAAGTTTGAGAATTTCGCAATGCCGGTAAGTGTGCAATATTGATAGGACTACAACATTCACTTGAAATCTTCCTCATTTTATTCTTCCCGATCCGAGATTTGATAATCTATCTTCAAATTCCAACTGACAAGCGGTAAAGATCTATCCTTAATTCTTCTCAATTCTAAAAATAATGAGAATATGAAATAGTGAGTACAGAAATTCTGGAATCTCTAGAATCAGAAATTCCTAAGGATATCGGGATCTCAATGGAATCCGATTGAAGCTCCAGAATTCTTGAATGCGGTGCACATAATGCGTCGGATTATTCGACAAAATAGTCAAACAAATCGATTTGCGTAGTATTTTTCTACTATAGTCAAGACGAAGAAAATTCTTTTGAAATCAAATAAAAATCGGAACGAAGATTTTCTCAAGGATGTACACGAAACTAATGAGACAAATTTAATTGTGACGTACGTGTTGAATGTAGACTTGTATTATTTTATTTGCATTAATGAGTGGTGGAAAAATCTTGCTGAAGTATTGTAAACTATTGCTAAATGCAACATGCCAAAAAAAATATTCCAAGTACGAGACTTTGCCTGAATTTTTACAGGATCATCTACATAATCTATTACAAGAAATTGACACAATCCACAAAAATTCAAATCATAAAGTGAATGGCTTTATTTCAGTCATGATCGATGCTGAATAGATGGAATCCAGTTCTTTCCATCCAGAAGCTTCTTTCAAAAAATGTTTAAAATTTTTTTTCTAATCCCCTAATACCTAGTATGCCAGAAGAGAATGCAAAAAAAAACGGAAAATTTCACCCACAATAAGGCGAATCATATTTTTTCCTACTTTTGGCTACATATTTTAGTAATCCCCTTATATTCTTGGATCAGATCTACTTATTTATATAACGATGTCCCATACTTTCTCAACTGACCACACTATCATAGACACTGCCTGATCAAAAAGAATGCATAATAATTTCCAAAGTCAATTACAGTACCTCACTCTACTGTCACCCTAAAAACAATACATTGTGTAAGTTATAACAATTATACCCATCAACGTGACTCGATTATCTAAACGAGAATTGATAAATTACACCGCGAGACAATCCTGCAGAATGAAAAATCGTGCATGCCACCGCATTATTACCGTATTATTCTGCACTCTCGTGGTGAACATACCGGTATCTCCTATTATATATATATACCTAAAATCATCTCTGTCAGAGTTCATTGTTCTTGTGGTATCGCAAGCATTCTGTGTCACGGTTCTTCATGTACTTATTCTACGACTACGAAAAAAATGCTTGGCTCGTTTATATGTTGGTCAACGTATGTATTTTGGTCATGTTTTATATATATTAGTGGCATTAGGGACACATGATTTCTGTCACAACGAATTCGGGGTGGGTCATTTGAGTACAGTAGATCTAAGTGGACGGAATGAGATTGAAATCATGTGTTTGAGATTGTTTAGGATATTATACGTTTGCATTGAGAATTTTTATTTGCTCATCAATTCAGCCTTAACGGTATAAAAAGGAGTGATAATATCCTCAAATTCTATTTTGCTTATCCTGTGCCCAATATTTTATTTGGGTCGTTGTAATTTAGTCCTCTAGAATGTATGTTATATAAGTATGCCTAATTTGCCCCCCCCCCCACTGTGTTCTTGTTTTGCTCACGAAGACTATTTTAATATTTTTTATGCAGCTCAGCTCATTTTGAAGCTTGTTTGCAGACCTTTAAAATGAGCTAGGGTAAGTCTAATTTTGACCAACCAAAGTTGAGCTTTTACAGTTTTTGCAAAAAAGTTATCACGTGAGTTTCCTAGAGGCTGCCTTATTTTCCTCCATTGTGTATAAAAAGCCTATTCCCATATACGTCGGGTCAAGAGGGCGGGAAAGTTGAAGGCTCACGAAAAAAATTTTGTGGGTTGTGATCCGAGCTGCCTCGAAGATCATTTCCCAAAGAATTCAAAATATTTCGTCGGTGAATTTTGAAATAGAGTCATTTTTTTCAATTATTCCATATGAATGCTATCTTGATGTTCGTCTTCATCATGGGCTTACGCCTCTTCATGGTTTGTTGATAATAGCTCGAGCAAGATAAGTTTCATCGAAAAAACTGTGGAATAGTTTTTCGCAGAAATTTTGAATATCCTCAAGATAATATGAGCACACATCTATCAAAAAATTGGATTCACCGTGGTAGTTGGATGAACTTTGGGTAAAACTGTATCATTTATACATTTTTACGATATTTTACTTTCATTTGAGAATCTCACACCGGATGCTGTCCGTTCCTGGAGAGATGAGAGCATTTTTACTTTAAAATCGTCAAAATATCTTAGAAAGCTATTCTACTCATTTTTTGATGAAACTCATCCCTGTTGAGCTTTCACGGAAAAACCACAAAAGAGGCGAAGAAAGTTAAAAAGAGGACTTGAAAATACAATTCATAATGGTGTGTTAGAGTCATTAAAGAAAAGTCAAAAGTCAACTTTATTCCAAAATCTACCGACAAAAGATGTTATTTTTTTCTGGAAAATAACCCTGGGAGTATGTACTAGAATCTTGATTAGAATCACACCCCACAGGATTTTTTTGGAACCTCTAACTTTTTTGCCCTTCCCAGCCACCGCGATGCATAAGATTGCACGAGTTTCTCATAAAATCGGTATATCTCATCTACCTAGCGTCCAAAAGAGACGTTCCTCAGTTGATTTTGCAATTTTTCCCAAGTCCTTTTCAACTATTGAGTTACATGGATGATGGATTTCCATGGAGTACCAAACAAATCCAGAAAAATCCTATGGGGCTAATTAGGCACACCGCATTTTTTCAGTAATATGCATGTAAAACGAACCTGGAACGGAATTTTCAAATCCTGACAAAGACAAGAATTTAGCCAAGGTACGTTGAAATTGGTTGAGTTTTACTAGCCGAAGAGAAAAAAATCAAAAATTGCAAAAACAATATTTTTGTTCTAAAAAACGCAGAATTATTGGGCTGTAACGTTTATAATAACACGAAAGATCTAAGAAAAATGCGCGGCAAGATCTGTGACTGCTTTTTTCTCGAGATCTTGAGTAGGGGCGAATTGGGCATTGAGGCAAATTAATTACACTTACCCCAAGGTATTTTTCATGTTTCAAACCATTCCACCACACGAACGAACCTCTATGACACTGCTCATTCATTTTGACGAACTATTTTGTGCCACAGAAGTATTCAGCATTATTTTATCCTAGATTTATCGAAATATCTCGAGAAAATCGCAATCTGTTTGAAAAATAAAATTGCTTCACTAGTCACGATTTCTGATCCAAATCTATGAATGAATATTTTTACACAAAGAGCATTCCAGAATCCAGAATCATACAATTTGTTTTCTGCTCTATTACATAAGTTATGAAATAATATTGTTCTGAACTAGGAAATGATGTATATCACCATTTCAAAACTTTATGATTATTACGGACTCGTACGTGATGAGTTGTTCAATTTCCCACGATCAAATCGTTCATACTCCAGAGCACCTATACATTCAAATTATAATCGCTCCTTTGCTTTCAAATGATCTCAAATGAGCACTAAGTACTAGCATAATCCAATATACCTTTTACAAATTATCTCAAGAATCTCTCTCTCTCTCTCTCTCTCGCAATCCCATTTACTTCACATCATACTCGTACATCAAAAGTATATCAAGATCAAACGAATTCGTACTGTAATAATATTTGAATAAGTTTTGTTTGGCTTGCATTCGATTGTCCATAAATATTTGCATTTGTATTTTATAGATTCCGTATTACGGGATTGTAAAACATGCAAATTGCTCATTTAATCAAACAAATTTGTATGAGTGAAGGTATATAAAATATAGGAATGAAATGTGTATTGCTAAACCAGGAAGAATAAGAGATCGAATCGAATAAGCGGAACGAATCAGAGCTTAAGGCTGTGCGATTTGCTACAATATCTAGTCATGCGATATACGTTAGCGCAATGTCAATCTACCGTATAAAATTCTAACTGTAATATCTCTTTTTATAATGCACCTTATTGATAAATCTTTACATCTACATCATATAGTGCTAATAGGTAAAGCAATTTTGTCATATTGTCGTTGATAAACTGTGATTCACCATGAAAATTTTCTTGTTATTCCGGGTAAAATAGATTGTTTGAGTACTTAGTATTCAAAAACTTACTCGGACTGAGAAATTATGCGGCAAGTGAAATATATCAATTTTGAATCGGTGGACTATAATCGAATCAACAGGTCAGAGAGTTCAAAATTCTCCAATATATATTTTATTGAAAATTTTACATGGTCATCGCTTTAAATGGATGAATGATCTTCGAGTCACGGTTTTATACACGATTAACGAGTGGCGTTTATGAGTGAGGGAGGAAAAAATTTACGCGCATGTGTCAATCACAGTATATAAGCTCCAATGTATTCATACGAAGAGAATAAATTTTTTTTATCGGGTCAAAGAACCTTACCATCCAACAACACAGTTTGAAATTGGAAGGTTTGGCCCTCAAAAAGTGATTATTATTATATACGATAATATCGTAATGAAACCATCAATGTCAAAAAATGTCTAGAACCAAATCGTTAATACATCCAAGGCATCAAATTTAAATTCGTCGAATGTATTATTCACGATAAATTCCAGGAGGCATTGATTTCCCATAAATAGAAATAAAAATCGTCAGTGGTTCGTGGTATGGAACTTTTCCTCGAGATAGTCCTTGAAAAACTATGATTAAAAAGCAGGTTTCCGAAAAACTGTTCGCATTCCTAATGATTATTATACGTTATTCTTCTTTATATTTATGGCCTCGTCCACGAGGATTCCGCAATCCGGTCAAATTCTTTGACGAACATATTCTAGAGTCTCGCGACTGGTTTGCGTCAATCTTCGGGATTCCCTCTTTTACTCGCGTGTCTCACTCTGGTCAGTTCGATTTATCGATTTTAGAGATGTCTTTCTTCTATATTGATTCAAGTCTTCTCATTTGTGTGTATTATCATCGTGGCGCCAAAGTCAATTCTCACTATCTGAGTCAACAACGTCACGTTTTTCGTATCCAATATTCTTTTTTTTCTCATACATACTTGAAAAATCGCAAATTATACACGCTCACAATTCATTCTATATATATACCTCAATGGCCATCTCGTATATACATGCCAATCTGAGATGTCACTCATCAGATCGCATTCCTAAACCGCAAGGTAAACCCAAAATTTTTTTGTCTTTCGTGTTTTCATGCGTTATAGTGATCTCATCACTTCTGGGTAAAAATCGAATGGTAAGTTAATGAAAATACTCTAATTATAGGTTGTTGTGTATGATATTCGAGGGAAATACGTATAAAAAAAGTGAACGAATTAGTTGGCTAGTTCACAAATTGTCAGAATGACACCTTAGGAATCCACACTTTTTTTGAATGATGCCTCACGTGCTGAAATTGGTGCGTACCCCCTCAACGAGATCATAGATATGTACATCATAATAACATGATAAAAGTCGGAGGAAAAACCAGTGAAAATACATCATGCTCTTGGAAGCCTATAATTACTCACCTAAAGTAGAATCAATTTACCGATCAATCAACGTTTCACCAGTTTTTAGCGCCAGCATAGCTAAAAATATACCTAGTTTGTGACGAACATTACTACACGCGCATGCGAGTAGTTGTATTTCCCATTTTATCACGATTATGTTTCTCGTGTTCGAGATGTGTCATAATAGCTTTTGATACATCTACAGTAGAGATTTTTTTCAAATTTCCCAAGTGAAACTCCAACAGTGAAAATTCAGTAGCCGTTTGGAAAAACTTTGTTTCACAGACTCATGCAGACAACCCAGATTCTGATCCTACATAACATCAATTTTCTTTGAATTTCCTCGACTACTTCAATATTTATTGGTTCGCTAGCAATAGTCAAGAAAAAAATCCATTTGAAATAATTACAAAGATATTTTTTAACTGGATACAAATTTTACTACAACAGAGAACTGACATGACCACGAAAATTATTCCAAAATGCTCATATTATGGAAGTTCACGTTAAAAGAGACACGATATATGAAAATTTGGAAAGGACCCCGCCCTAAATCATAGGAATTTGGCTTTCGGTCAAACCTTTTGTGAGTGTACTGAAACGATAGATCTCAAAAAACTGAACAAGAGTCTCCATGGCCGCAAAACTCAATGCCCTCTTCGTTTTGAGTTATTTTAAGAGTACCCCTCATTGCATGGGTTTAGTGGGGGGTTATGTGCCGATTTCTCGATCGAACTATATAGAGGCACGTGTGAGTGCTTGCACCTGAATCTTGGGCTAGTTTCGTACATGCGTCTTTTTGCGTTACAAGATAATGAATGAGCTCAACATCGCGATGAGCCCGACGAGATCAAATGAACAACCTGATATGTTTGAGAAAAGAATTTTTTGAGTTCGACAAACACAAGAGCTATTGCGCACCAATGTCTTGGGCTGGTTTTACGATTTTGTGATTTCCAATGTAAGAGTAAGTGGCTCACCAACAATGAATTCAATGAGAATATTCCAATTGCCGAAGTCTGAAGAAAATAGCAAAGAACGGGTTAGACATTATCTGATCCGATATGATTTGATTGATGTAGTTTGATCAAGATCAAACGTGCTCCTTCGTATTTTCTTTAGATTTTGGCAATTGGAACATTTCCATTGCATTCATCGTTGACGAGCCTCTTACCCTTGCATTAAGAAAGAAAAAATCGCAAAACCAGCCCAATCAAGAGATTGGTGCGCAATACCTCTTCTGTTTGTCGAACTCAATTGCATGATGAAACGAAGCCCCTAATACCTTTTCTCACTCAGTCAGGTTGTTCATTTGATCTCGTCGGGCTCATCGCGATGTTGAGCTAATTCATTATCTTGTAACGCAAAAAGACGCGTGTACGAAACTAGCCCAAGATTTAGGTGCAAGCACACACACGTGCCTCGAGTTCGATCGAGAAATCAGCACATAACCCCACTATATCCATGCAATGACGTGCACTTTCTACATTAAATAACTCAAAACGAAGAGGGCATTGGGTTTTGCGGCCATGAAGACTCTTGTTCAGTTTTTTGAGATCTATCGTTTGAGTACACTCGCAAAAGGTTCGACCGAAAGCCAAATTCCTATGATTTAGGGCGGGGTCCTTTTCTGTGGTAAACGTGATTTAATTCAATTCGAGTTTGAAGTTTTTCAGGTTTTGAATTATCGCCATTCAATATGGCGGTGACTGCACATGAGTCACGTGACTTTAGAGTGAGACAAACCTGCGCGTTTCTCCACCGCGAAGTTCTATTATTCGAGTAAAATAAGCTCGCAATTGTGATTCAGATGAGAATTCCTGATGAAAAATGACATCACAACAGTTGGTGAATTTAGTGGCACATGTGCAGCCACAGCCATATTGGATGGCGCCAATTCAAATTGTCAAAACTTCAGTGATGATTTAAAAACGATAACAATGCACAAAAAAAATCTGCTTTATTCTAAACACCTTAACCGCAACGCCAGAAATTACATTTTTCCAATTCCTTGTGTGCTTTACGGCACACCACCAGCGGGGCTTACGTTATATTTTTACCCACGAAACAACATTTTCAGCTTCTTCAAAAAGACAAGCGAGTCTCGCGGTTGAGACCCCTCGCAGCGAACGTGCCAACTTCAATTTCTTCATGGAATAATTGGTCTTGGATTATACTTCTCATTTCGAAAGTCTTAATAGGTATCGAAGTTGACTCTCAGCGTTGAAACCGTTTAAGAAATACAGTTAGTGTGCCCAACTTGACGTACTTGATTGAGAAATCTCTGCTCAAAAATTTTCTGATAGAAACAACAAAACTGACCGTTTCCTATCAGCCCTACTGCGTCCAAATGTATAGAATATATAATGTCAAACAAAGCTGCATAAATGACCATAAACAGCAAAGAATTGCATATAGGCATGACGCTATCGTGACGCAAACAACAATTAGCGGCACGTCTCGCATGTGCTCAAAGAAAACGGATCACCAACTTATCTACGTAAAACTATAATACTCTTACTTGACTTAACACTCATTGAATTCATCACGTGACCCTCTATTCCGCCACAAAAATTCCGTATACAATAAACCTAACTGCATTTCTCGACCACATCATCATCACATATACTGCTATACTACAGTCTACCCTCGAGGTAAGATCGTCATCGAAAAATTCCCTCAGGGCATGAAAAGTAACGCTATACAGCTCATCCTTATACGGTTCAAGAGTCTAAGAAGAATTTACTCCGTCACTGAAAGTCAGAGAAACAAATGTACACGAGACTGATGCTGCGGTTGTCTTACTTCACTTTACTTTATCAGGCAAGGCCTCCAACTTCCTTCCTGAATAAAAGTTGTATAGTAGAGTCTCGATAGAAGTCGACGTCGGTCGTCGTCACTAAGCGAGGTCGTCTGAAAATTCAACGTCATCGTCTTGATTCTCGCACGTATATTACCGATACCTTATAATTCTCCAAGGAGAATTTATATCGACACCCACGTCTTCTTCTTTTGCTGCGGTGGCAAATCTCATCACAATTCCTTTTGTAACGTTCAATTAAATCACGATGCTGATGTGGCCACGTGCAATTCAGTGACTTTGCAAAATTTTTGTACGAGGGCGAGCCTCAGTATTATACACTTAACGATCGTATTTTACGTTTTTTTTTCTTTGACTGGAAATTGAAGGTTTGCCTTCAGAAGTCGATTGAATATCTGATATGCAATAATTTGATTTTAGTGCTAATGATGGAGAGACGTGATGATAGGAGTGCGGCAATTGAAATTATCGAGGAAATTGATGAGGGCGAATTTTAATGTAAATGTAATCACTTTAGCCGTGAAACTTATCCGGATCGATTTTTCTCGGATATGTCTGAGTTTTATGTATCGAATCATGACTACCGGGCAGGAAGTAGATTTTTGAAGGATTTTTGATTCACTATGAGTAGACATTGGATGATGTGATCGAGATTCGCTCATCCAATTACGACCGATTGCATTACTTTTTTTTACGACTGTCAGTCCTCAAAAAAATTCTCACGACTCTCAAATTGCAAATTGGAATTTCGTTTCATTTTTTGCGATGGACTGGCGATGCACTCGTCATACATACACATTCAATTTTTCGATTTTTCATGCTATCTGTACATCGTTACCAATCCTCGTAAAAAGTAAGTTACACAAAATTGTGCCCTTCGTGTAGAACGATACTCGATCAGCAAAAAATATACAAAAAAAGCAATTTTGATGAAATTCAAATTTCTTCTTTGGCGCATCAATTGGGCCCTGATACATCCGGGAGTGCAATACCCAGAGTTTTTGTCCTCGGAAAAGATACATAACCTTTGCATCGTCAGATGGCTACTGTGTCACGCTAATTTCTTTAGCGATTAGCGAATGTAATCGCGTGGGCTTTTTTTGTGGAAGCTCCGAGAGTGCAATCAGTGCCTTGTAATCAAGCTTCTTTTTGCAGTGTGAAGGTAGGAAGAAAATGTTTTGTGTACCTGTCGGCAGAGTCCCTAGCAAAAAAAAGGGCTTGAAGGGTCGAAAGAGTTATCGTAAAGGAGGTTTGGAATCGGCAAGGCCGATCGAGATTGGGAATTCATTTATTTCATCTATTATTATGTATAGTAGGCATATCCACTTCCGCGTGCGTCGAACTCGGATCAATTCGAAGATCAAGGCGCATGTACCCATACCATTTCGAGCAAGGACATTTTATTTTATTTGTATGAATACATCGGATGCAAGCTCAAACGACTTTTTGTTGCTTTTTATCAACTGATTCGTTCTATCGGACATTGTTTCGTTGTTTTTTTGTAACTTTTTTCCTAATAGTCCTCTTCTACTTGATGTGGTACTCTACATCGTCGAAATGTATGCCTGTTTTTGACATTTCTCTGGGAAACACCTACAATGACGCATTTTGTTATTGTATCGAGGCGTGTGCTGAGAACATCGTGATGATTTTAACGATGATAGATGGATTGCTCATCGATTATCAAAAATCGGTATGAATGAGATCAGCCAATTCGCTGTATCGTAATATTTGATAGGTTGGTTTGATACATTTTGAAATGTTGAAGCGGAATAATGCCTATTTTTCACTCAAGTTTAGTATTCGTCTCGAAATTGGGTTCCTTGAACAGTCTCATTAAAATACGCGCTTATTTTGACTGATTTTCTCACAAAACCATAAACTTTTTTCTGATGATGCATGAAGAATGAATGAATCAGCATGAAATTACAAAATTTCAAGTAAATTAGTACAACTATTTAATAAATCTGCACAATGGGAGCCTCGCATACAAAAAGAGTGATATGATTCATGTTTATTGCAAATGTAATATAAAATTACCTGATGCTGACGTCAATTAGTTACCCGATTTCACATAGATTGTGCCTTGTGCATTATTTAAAGTTGATTACAAGCATTATCTCCTAATCGTAGAAAAATTGTATCGCATTCGCGTGCATTCTCCCGAATCAAACGCACCTACATCTATCTGTATGCATATCTGCAGCTAATTTTATGGGATAGAATTCAGTAAAAGTACGCCAGAATAATCTGAGAATATTTTAAAAGCGAGTATTGCACACATCATTTGATTTTTAAGCGAGCTTATTCAGAGATAAATATAAATTTTAATGCGAGTTATGCTCCATCGACATGGCATTATTCCATATTCTGTCGATAAGTCATTTGGGATCCTAATTATAGCAATAATATTTATACACGAATCCCTTGTACTTGTAAATAATATTAATATCTAAAAGGCACTATGATCGGATCTTACATCAATGCCTTAGTGACGCAATCGGAATCATTTAGTAAATTTATAAGATTTCTCTATACACTTGAAACTGTCTTCAGAAGATTATCGTCATCCCTCTTATGCATATACTTACAATTATTACCATGGATAATCTATTCACAGTAGTTTGAATTAATCTTATTACAGAGCTTGCTTTTTGCTTACTATCCACAAAACGACTCTCGTTACACGGGTGAGGACATTCAAAATTAAATTTTATCAGTCTTTCATGCTGGTCGAATGTAAACTTGTCGGAAGTCCACACTCCACACTCACTAATTTTAGTTCTTTCAAATTCTCAAGACCATTCGTAGTGTTTTTGCAAATTTTACCTGAGCAAGACTACTGATTTGGCTCGACATTTTCGAAAAAAACTTTTTTTTTACTTTAATTGTTGCAATTAAGGACTGAATCATCCGTATCTCTCTAATCGTGGAAATTGACCATCCCGTAAAACCCAACAATAGTCTTCAAGATTATGAACCAAAAGATCAATCTCATAGCCAGCATCTTTTTCAGAAGGTGAAATGAGTCATCCTGAATGAACCTTCCGGATTCATAAGTCTAGCCATTACGATATAATATACAAAGATGATAATCTTCTGAGTCCTGGTTCCATCTTGAACACAGAAAACGAGATGATGATTCATACAGTTTTGATCGATGAAAAGCCCGATTAGAAAAATAATCAACCCACAAAATTTTGCCTGGCAGTATTGGTCGATATTTTTCTCTGCCGGTCTGTAGATGTCAGTCGAAACAACGTCGATACGAATACCTCACGAACGTACCAAGATGAATATTTATCTCATATCCTTTTTACATATGCAAATTCATTGATTGATGGCAATGAAATCTGTCACATTCTTGTACGTCTGACACACGGAGGGTCGGAAATGTGTGGAAGTTTAAGGTTCAGGGTAAAAAGATTCCTGTGGGGTATGATTCTAGGTACCCCTGGGATAATTTTCCCCAAAAGAATCAAAAGCTTTCGTCGGTCCTCTTTCGCGGTTTTTCGTTTCTTTCATGGTTTTTCCGTTATAATTCGAATGGGATAAGTTTTATCAAGAAATGTGTAGAACAGTTTTTTGTAGACTCATTTGAAAATCTACAAGATGATATAAGATGATATGCTTACACTCGTTCAGAAATGAAGAACGGGTGCTGTGAGATCCTCAGATGAAAGAAAAATATTGCAGAAAGTTCATGAATTCCTTGCACTTTTTTCTGAAGTTTTTTCAACTATTACCCACATTGGATCCATCAGTGGACGTATACAGCGGCATATCATTTTGTAGATCTCGAAAAAATCTATGTATAAAAAATTATCTCACATATTTTCCGATAGAAATCATCCCGTCAGACTTATTACGCAAAAACTACGAAAGACACGAGTAATTGCGTTAGAGAAAATTGTGTATCTATAATTTATATTGGTGAATTTAAAATAGTAACTTTATTTCAAATTTCACTGACAAAAGATTCACTGACGAAAGATTCTGATTCTTTTTTGAGAATAATTCCGGAGGTACACTCGGGAGGAAGGTGAATTGCAGTGCATCGAGATCTACTGTCTCCACTCGCACTCATAGGTTATGGGTGTACCTAGAATCACACCCCACAGGAATATTTTCTTCACTAGAACCTTCAACTTCAACAACATGCTGAAGAAATGGAACAGCTGCAGCAATATTTCAGTAGATCCCAATAATATTTTCACTGTCATACTCTACAATATCCACGAACTAATGAGCAATCGATTCGCTTTTTACCCACACCCGGACACCTAAATGATCATTGCAATATTAATTCAGTATCATTACCTAGAACCCGCAATTAATCGAACTGTTTTGACTAATTTGACCTCTATCAACTTCCTAATAGATCCACTTCTACTTGAAGACTTCTATTCTATCATAATCGATCGCACAAGATTCAAATCTAGCCTTCGAATCATCATCGATATTGTTAGAATTCAAGAACAAAAGTAACGAGGATCAAGGGATCTAATGAGCAAATACATTCGATTCAAGAAGGAGAAAAGAAGTATATCTCTCATTAAGAATGAGTCTGATGAGCATCAGGTGTGCGTATGGATCTGATCTCATCAAGTAAATGCCTCCTCTCTCTTAACGTTGGATACGTCATCCTGAGCATCGGTAATGCGCGTCCTTGATCTTGAGAGTGGAATAAAATTGCTGGAATGAAAGAACCGGCCTCTTGGGATTTCCCAAGATTCAAGCTTGCTGAATACCTTGCGAGTACCGTCACTTTAAGAATTTTGAATCAGTTATAATGTCTAAAGCAGGAGACGATTTTTTTGTAACGGTAAACTCTTTTGCATTTTCTCAAAGCCATTGTAATCGAGGAAGCTCCTTATGTGATTCTCATTTGTCACAAATGTATGATGAGAGTGACAGGTTGCGAGTGTAACGGATAGTTTTTAGCTATGATTCGTGATTGAAAAAAATTGAATTGTTGTGAATAATTAATTGATGAGTACAAGAGAGGTCTATGAGAGCTTAATGTAATTATGTATAATCCTTCATCCTGTACAATGCGAGGTACAATGATGATCTCAGAACTATGATTTTTTTATCAATGTTGATATATTGTTCTGGTGTCATTTTTAATGGCTTGCAAGAATTTTTCCCTCTGAGAGAAGTAATTTCGTTTGAGTAGCTCTAAATAACTTGAAATTACAATCAAAATTCGGGATAATTTATGCAAATCTGGTATGACCGTGTCGACTTATAAAAAATGAATATTATTAAACCGAAAGGCACTTATCTTTGCATCGTTTTATTCTAACGTCAAAATTGAAATGAAGTTAGCCGTGTGATAAAAAAGAATCGAAATTGAAGTATTACCAGACATACTTCAAACCATGCATCAAGGTCAACGAGATTTTACTCATAATCTATGAAAATTTTCATCGGCCAGTTTTTTTTTCCAGATTATAAGAATTGACACTGAAAGCTCTTGTTTGCTATACATAAAATGGAACTTGCGAGTGTAGTGTAATGTTCTTGTTACGACTTTAGACAGCTGAGATGTCAATTTCTACAAACAGTACTAGAACTATCTTATTCATCCATCTTCTTCTCCATTGGCCATGGATTCAAGTAGACATTTTTGGATCTGCAGTTGAAAACCCACCACAATCTCGGAATTACTCCTCATTTCAGATTTTTGAAAAAATCCATCTTTTGGCACGAAGAACAAAGTTTAAATGATTTTCATTCACAGTCAGACTCGTTCCTCTCATTGCACATTCCTTGTGAGTTATCACGTGCTTACACTGGAAACGTCATCATGAAGTGCTCTATAGAGTTGAATCGCAAGAACTGGACCGACGAGTCATAGTCAAGAGTATGGCAATCATGGAGTGTACGGGAGATCCTGTTCAACTCCCAAGGGCACGGTCAATTCTGCTTTGAGTTTGAGATGTTCACAGAAGACTCTGTCATGCAATTTACTTTGATGCCCTCTGGATTCTCATTATTCGTTCGTGATATTTGAATTTGCTTATGATTGAAACATCATACAGACAGACATTTCGTCTGATGATGCATATAAATTGACACGATTATGGTTGAGTTATCTGTTTTTTTTTTGTATTTTTCTACCGTCAACACGTCTGTTGCATTTTTTAAGTTTATTTTAATTTGTATAGATATTGAACAGTCATCCAAGCCATTTTCGATTCCTAAATAGAAATTTTCTGTAAACGCATGACAATTTTTTACCCTACAGACAACGAGTTTTCGAACTTTTCGTGCTCTTGGATAGCGAAACATTCAAAATCAGTTACATAGACCCTTTGGATTGACGAAAACTGACCTTTCGTTTTACTCAAGTTTTAATGACGTTGTAGCGCCAAAATTACCCCCACCCACTGTGATAATATCTGTAGGTCGTCGTGCACTATTTTGCCGTTCCCCATGCACACAAGATCAAGAATCCCATTATGGGTGCAATATTATCTTACAGTCTTGAGTAAAAATCTATAAAGGAATCCGTTCCACACGTCAGGTAAGAACCGAACCTTGGCATACACAGATTGCAATGGCGCTCGCAAGTGCCTTTGATTTTTCAACACTCACTTCTGGAATGCACTCGCATCACACCGTTGCGGTTATTCGCTTGCTTGGCTTGCTCACCTCACAAAAGCGAGATCTTGAAGTAGATATGATCTTGATGTTATATATGTTATTATAATGTGCACAACGTGCATTTCTTGCAATACCAAGTTATCAGCTCGAAACCCGTATGGACTGCTGTATTATATGATATTGTTCTTGGATAGTATCAACGTTACTCAATTGAAGCCACGGTCGACTTATAAGTGCTACCTAAAATGGTATTGAATAAATTTCAAAGTCTTATCTGAGGGTAAAGATCGCCGAATCAATTGAATTGTGATCATTGGCATGTTGATAAATCAACTAATTTTTCTAATTTCTAACCTCAATTTTGATCAGATAATATTAGTATGCCTTATAATGAGAATGCAAAAGACAATCTTGTTTGGCTGACAGTTTGTTTGTTCATTTAATGCATATTTTGAAATGCCATGCGTGAAAATGTAATTGTGCACAAGTCATGGATTTCTACTAACAGTTTATCAAAAATATTGTCCGAAGCATATGAAATCAATTTTTGCATACTTGTATTGAAACGTGGTTTTGGATCTCATTTAGATTCATAACAATCATCCAAATCAAGATTCAAATAATCAAAAAGAATCCATGTGATAATTTTAGAAGGTTTTTAGTGAAAATATAGCAAGATGAATACGGAAAGATCGAAGAATAGTAATGAAAAGTATGTACCCGTACTTTTTCAACAATGCAATAAAAAAAAGTCAGTAGCCAACTGTCAGGAAATTGGATTTAGAATTTTTCATTTGAACAGATTCCAGTCAAACAGTTCCTCAACCGATCTTTGGAATTTGAATTTATATTCCGAAAAATTAGTGTAGAAACTTTCTTTGGAAGCGAAATAGTATAATATTATGATACAAGGCGAGGGTCTAAATAGTCACGAGAAAGCGAAAACCATTGCACCCGAGTGTCATACTATGGTTTTTGATCTTCTGTGAGCAAATGAAGAGCGAAAAACAGTGTGCAAATGACTCATTTGCGCACAGACGATCAAAAATAAATTTTGAGAAACTAAAAGTAAGAATAAGGAACTTGCATGTTTTTCAATTTTAATTTCAACAGAAAGACGAGGTACGATTTATAAAGTAATTATTTTTTCCAAAATTTTTATATGCACGGACTGCGAGTAATAAATTATTGTAAATCGTTCAATATTTGCAACGATTCAAACGCTCCGGAAAAAGCCGAGCGACATGGCCGAGCGTGCCCGAGCGCCCGCGTGCATGTGTTGTATCTGCGTGTCATGTTTACAATGACGTTCGAAACGAATAATATAATCAACGCACCAAATCTACTAATAAATAACACTCTCCGAGTAGACAAAAATCACAGAGATCACGGAGTAATAGTTATTGCCGACTTGCGAGACTTGTCGTCATTATGCGGATCCCGAAATCAAGTCTAACCTCAAACGTCGTGCGGTCAATGAAGCCGACGACGCGCGACCGAGCCTCCGCAGCAGACGAAGCAAATTAACATGGGATTAGAGTCTGAACGATTCCTATTGGTTCAGCACCCTGGCAATCGTGACGTCACGATTGTCTGACCAATCAAAATCGTTTGAGCGCGAATCTAATAATTACGATTTTTCAACGATTTTAACCTGAAATTCTTTAATGTTGACGACATATTTTCAGCCCAAACTTTTGTAGATAGTCTACACACACCCTAATAATCAGATTTAGATCAAAAGCAAGCCGAATTTTTTTCCATGCAAGTTCCTTATTGGCAAACTATGCGCAATAAAGTACACTTTCACGCACAGTGTATCAAGAAACCTATTTTTCACATCCTCTTGATGACTCCGACCCTCGCCTGCGACTCGGTCCGGAAATCCATCATCGGAATGCTCAAAAAATTCCTTACACCCTTGCATATAAATGGAATAAAATCTTGGCACATACTATCCTATCGCTATTTTCAACTTTTGCTTGGCTACGTTCAAAGTGGTCCAAGTTCATTTGAAAAAGATCATCTCTGAATTTCCTTTTGCATTTGCCGGTCATGGTAGTAGATGATTTTCAAAAATTCTTCATACACACATTTAAATATTATCAAAACGATAATACTACCTCAAACATATCATCCAACAATTGATCCATGAGATCAACCACCTCATCTCAATAATACTAAATTTGTAAACTCTTGGGCTCAGAATGAAATATCCTCATTTCATAGCTTCTCTCTTACCAACCAAAGCAAAATTAATAACTATACAGTAAATTACAGAAACAAAAGCTTACCGACTCAACCACCACTATAATTCTGAGAAAAATTTCTCAATCCTCCCTTCATCCCCATCAATTCAGATGAGGTGTCTCTCTTAGACTCTAATATCCATTCTCTCAATAAAATCGCAATACGTCACATCCTGTGCTTGATGGAATCCGCATTGTGACGCGCGTATAATACTCGAGTTGGCGGTGCAAGATCAAGGCCTCGGGGCTAATGTATCAGAGTACTTACACAGCACTCTATATATAATATACATATATCTATGTATCCTTGGTCCATAGCATCGTAGATGCAATTGCCACATAGACATACTACATATCTGAATCGTGGTATATAAGGGAAAGGCGTGTGTTATATATCTGACGCACAGAAAATACCGGTACTTGCGTATCTATACACTTACTTGGCTCGTTCGCAACTTTTTGCGTTTACTATATACTTCAAGAGAGTCTTTGTCCTCTCAAACATGTACCGTGGTACATTATACGCTAGTAGAGGTTATCATGTACTATCTGTCGATGTGACGTGCGGAATTCCAATCCTCTTACGATGCGAAAAACGCCCATAGGGTATGGATTTTTCTTTATCGTAATAATTTGAATGTAAGCATTTCAATTCAAGTATAATCGCTGCCTTGCTTGAGATGTTCAAACTTATACTCAACGTTGCATCAATCTTATTACTCGATAGGTATTGAATATATACGGTAAAGTCTTTGAGTTGTCTTATTGTAAAAGTTACGCAGGTGCAGAGTGACGAAGGTGTACCTATAAGTTAATTTCCCATAGCCGTTATTGTCGATTTGATGATTTATCAAGATCGGCTGTCTTTGCTTACGATCATCCACGTGCAATTAAATAATTAGACGTCAGAGTCTATAAGAGTTAGGTAGGTATATTCAGAATAAAGTCGCGCAGAGTCTTTATCTTGTCTGACTTTGTGCGTTACGTATGGTCATCTTGAGCGGTACTCACTGCGATTTTTGTCTTAGATATGCGATCTTGGCTATAGCTTTATTGTTGCCTATTCGACAGAGGAAACGATTATTGTTCTATTCTCTCACGGTTTTCATATTATATGAGCATTCAAGTATCTGTGAATATGGTAGATAAAAAAGATTCTCAATTGAGTGGGAATGAGACGCGATGATTCGGTTGTGCATTGAAAATTTACAGAGTCGTGCGTAAACTTACGGGATTAATGGATCATGGACACTTAATTTAATGCCGTTGAACAATGCGAATAGGAAACTGAAAGTGTGACTATGTACGTCTATAGAGATACCGCTATGTCGTTTGTGAGTTCATTAATAATTAGACGTTGGTTGACCTTGGGATATAGGGGTAGAATTGCCGTTCGATCAACTTACAAAAGAAGGACCAGGTGTTTGGGTCTCCAATCATTTCCAAAAATTTTTTTTACAGTTTTGTGTCACCTATAATATGAAGAATCCAGAGTAATTCCGTCAAATGAGCCTTCTGTTCGGAGCTACAAGAAAAAACATTAGCAGTAAATCTATATGTATCATTCATCAACATGGGCTTATTATCAGTAATGCTAATGTCATAGATTGTAGCTTCGAACAGGGGGCCTATTTGACGGAGTTACTCTGGATTCTTCATGTTCTAGGGAATACAAAACTGTGAAAAAATTTTGTATACGACTGGTGATCCAAACACCTGGTCCTCTCCTTGTTAGTAGAAAACACTATTTCGCATGCGAATTGCTTCTGTTTAAGTTTGAGAAATCGTCTTGCTGGATCTGATATATCATGAAATTCTGGAATATGTTCGTGATTTGCTTCCGGTATTCCCATAAATTTTTAATTGGTTCTGAGAAGATCTCGTGTAAGAACGAAATGATGACCACGGTTCAAATCTATCGGACAGAATTTTTTACTCGATATTGATTCATCATATATCGATGGTTTCTTGAACTTTCTGCATCATTTGAATAATTTTATCGATAATTTTCAATCAACACGTTCGCTGAGACGGGAGCCACCGTTGGGTCCGACTGGAAAGTCTCTTCCGATATATCTGCATTTTAGAAATAGTTTGGTTACGCGGAGTTAACTATCGCGCGCGAATGATGAATTCGCCCAAAGAACTTGGGCTCAGTTAGGTTTCGTTCGGGTACTATAACCGGAAGTACATTGATAGGCTGTCATACGCGATCCTAGAGTAAACGAGCCCATACGAAAATTCGCGTACACAGATCCACATTTCTGGCATAGCGTACGTGAAAGTTGAAGGATTGCTTGCCACACGTGATTCTAGAAGAATCGAGCCCATATGGAAATTTGCGTACGCAGGTCGGCATTTCTTGCTCAGCGTACGCGAAAGCTCAAGAATTGGTTGCCGTACGCGATTGTAGAAGAAGGACGGCCATACGCGAATCCACATCTCTTGCTTAGCGTACGTGATAGTTGAAGGATTGCTTGCCACACGTGATCCTAGAAGAATCGAGCCCATACGAAAATTTGCGTACGCAGGTCGGCATTTCTCCCTCAGCGTACGCGAAAGCTCAAGAATTGGTTGCCATACGCGATTGTAGAAGAAGGGGGGCCATACGCGAATCCACATCTCTTGCTTAGCGTACGTGAAAGTTGAAGGATTGCTTGCCACAGGTGATCCTAGAAGAATCGAGCCCATACGAAAATTTGCGTACGCAGGTCGGCATTTCTTGCTCAGCGTACGCGAAAGCTCAAGAATTGGTTGCCATACGCGATTGTAGAAGAAGGACGGTCATACGCAAATCCACATCTTTTGCTTAGCGTACGTGAAAGTTGAAGGATTGCTCGCCACACGTGATCCTAGAAGAATCGAGCCCATACGAAAATTTGCGTACGCAGGTCGGCATTTCTTGCTCAGCGTACGCGAAAGCTCAAGAATTGGTTGCCATACGCGATTGTAGAAGAAGGACGGTCATACGCAAATCCACATCTTTTGCTTAGCGTACGTGAAAGTTGAAGGATTGCTTGCCACAGGTGATCCTAGAAGAATCGAGCCCATACGAAAATTTGCGTACGCAGGTCGGCATTTCTTGCTCAGCGTACGCGAAAGCTCAAGAATTGGTTGCCATACGCGATTGTAGAAGAAGGTCGGTCATACGCAAATCCACATCTTCTGCTTAGCGTACGTGAAAGTTGAAGGATTGCTCGCCACACGTGATCCTAGAAGAATCGAGCCCATACGAAAATTTGCGTACGCAGGTCGGCATTTCTTGCTCAGCGTACGCGAAAGCTCAAGAATTGGTTGCCATACGCGATTGTAGAAGAAGGACGGTCATACGCAAATCCACATCTTTTGCTTAGCGTACGTGAAAGTTGAAGGATTGCTCGCCACACGTGATCCTAGAAGAATCGAGCCCATACGAAAATTTGCGTACGCAGGTCGGCATTTCTCCCTCAGCGTACGCGAAAGCTCAAGAATTGGCTGCCATACGCGATTGTAGAAGAAGAGGGTCCATATGCAAATCCGCATACGCGAATCCACATCTCTTGCTCAGAGTACCCATAAATTCAACGACTGGTTGCCACGTGCAATCCTAGGAGAATCGAGCCCATACGAGAATTCGCGTACGCGGATCTACATTTCTTGATTAACCCACGTGAAACTTCAAGGATTGGTTGTCATACGCAATTCTTGAAGAAGGGGGGCCATAGGCAAATTTGTATATCCCATAGGCAGCGTATGCGTGCCTTACAGTGGCTATGTCACGCGGATATACGCGAATCGGGGCACGTGATTATATATCCGCAGATCGGTTTCCATACGCGAATCCCGATAGTTTCCTCCGATGTCGCTCGCGAATACGTGTAGTTTCGTACTGGCGTTCCAATTCGCGTACGCTAATAATGACTCCGGGGCACTTTGGAACAACCTGTTCGGCACCCAAACGAAACCGCTCTCAGCCCTAGTTCTCAGGGGGAGTTCGCGTACTCGACTTCGTTGTTCGCGCACAATGATTGAATCCGCGTAGCCGAACCGTTCTAGGAAAACGACGTTCCTACTTTTGAGCCTAATCCAATACCCCGGAATAAGTACAAAATAGTTCAAGAAAAAGTACTGATCCGCGCAAGAGTATTTCATGAGCATTCATCGTGAATTATATTATCTACCAGTTATCCACGAACGACTTACTCATTTCAGGTGATTGCACGCGTGTGTCGGAACAAAAAAGTTTATCTTCAGTTTCTAATTTAAGCAAAATTTGAATATCTCAAATTAGCAATTTGCTTCAACTACTGCCTTACATCTTTGTCAATAATAATCGCACGTGACCGAGCTCGATAACTCATGACATCATCTCGTCTACTTGTACAATAAATCTTCAGAACAATTTATTCAATTTTTTTTTCTTGCTGCCTCAGCAATTTGCGAGTCTCAACTCTTAAAATAATCCCACATTGTATACTTATATATTGAGAATATCGCTAACCGTAGATAAAAATGGTCATGCACCCATTCACGTAAATCTTTCAAGCTCTGTGTACATACATTACTTTGCCTCTCATCATTATCGTTACAAGCGTTACGCCTTATAGTTATATACAACCAAGCTCAGTAATTTTAAATAGCTCACCGATGATGTAAGTTTAGTTACACAAAGAGCCAAAGAAGCAACAGCAGCATCAAGCAAATACTCAATTTGTATTTTACCTGTAAATTTTTTTTCTTTCTGCAGAATCCCACGATGACTATTATGGAGAGACTTATTAAACTCGGAGTAATTACTACAGTAGATAAATATCTATAGGTATATCAGATAGATTGTCGGACGCGTGCTAATCGGTGTCTGTAATAACAAAAATTTTCAGAAGTTTAATGATGCATCGAGGGAAACCGGAAGCTTCTCATCTCGTCAAATCATCGACTCCGATATTACATCTAGAAGCTCATCGATAAGAAGAGTGGGTATATAATTCAAGATTGGATGAATTTTAATTACCGTTGTTAATGAGGAAAAGCCGTAATTAACACTGAAATTACCTCTAATATAATACTACTACTGCACCATTCGGCAATTAGTCACGTTTCGATCGAACGGACATGTATTCGAATTACGAATCAATCGTCTCGGCACTTTTTCCGCCTTATCGATTTTCTCACTCTGTGCCACTGAGTATTTTAGCAAGATTACTTCCTTCGACGCACTCTCGCGTAATATACTCATAATTGAAATACCATTATCTTTTGCATACATGTAACCAAATTGAGATGGTTCACGACTACGACACGCACTGATCGATACTGAAGACTATAATACAATCGTATGGATAAAAAAAAAGTCATTGTCAGAGTGATGCATTCATTCGGCTAACTCTGAATCGCACGTAGGCCATTTATTACGCATGCACCCACGCATGAATGTACGATTCGTTACTGTCAATATACAATCGTAATAAAAAAAAAAAAAAAAAACAAGAGTGTGACTGTATAGTAAAATCTTGAGTATGAAAGTCTGAGTATGGGGACTTTGGTTATACCTGTAGAAAAGATACGGGAAAAAAATGAAAAAAAAAAAAAAAAATGGAGGAGCCTCGAACTCGTGCGCTGATGTACAACTGAATTGAAGCGACTTGCTTGAGCATTATGTGCCTATAATAATACTCGAGAGGTCAACCTTGTCCCATTGATGCGGTGCTCGAGCTGCGAGGATGTGTCGTGAGCGTGGCGTGAAAATTAAGTGGCGCTTCCTTCCGAGACGAGAGAATCTTGCGACATCGGTGGCAACTATAATGTTATAAATTACCTTGGTTCAGTATATTATCTTAGTCCTTACACTCTTCCTTTTTTTTCGGCCTCGTCGATTTTACTTGACCATATCGATATAAGTGAATATTTAGTTGAAAATGTAATCTCGTTGTAATAGAAGGAAGTGCTTATGATGATTGAGTATACCATCTGTGATTTCATAGGATTTGATTTCTGTGATTTGCTATTGCCTAATTACTGTGGATCTTTTACCATCAATGATGATTTTTCTTCAGGTGTACCAAGCCAGACCAATTTATTCATCACATACTAATTTGACTGAATTCAGAGTTTAAAAGTCCTTCCTGATTCCAAAATATTTTTCCAAAATCTTTTGATTCAGAAAAATTATTTTGACAGAAAAATATCCAGTAATATTCGATGAACTGTGTCTAAGGAAGATATGGAAATAGATGGTTTTTACAGTACCGTGCAAATATTCCTGAACGGGGGTTTGAAAACCTCTCTTGCAAAAACGTCGATTACTCGAGCCCAGATTAACGTAGAGGAATTTTGAAAAGAGCATCTTAAAGATGAGGAAAAATGCTAACTTTTCATGGATTGCGATTTTTCTCTCAGCCTTTTTTGGTACCTCAAATAGCTGATGTAATTTCAAGGATTTCGAGAAAAAAACCGGTTTTACTCTGTCGGCTGTAATTTGGACGCGGATAAAGATAGAACAATTTTGCAAAAAGCATCTTGAAGAGCGGAAAAAAGCCATTTGCAATGAGATTTCGATTATTTTTTTCGGCGTGCAAAGAAGAGTGTGAGAGCTCTCAAAGTAGCCAGATTCTCGGATTTTCAATAAAATACGTGTAAAAACAGCAAAAAATGGCAAAAAACTACGGTTTCGGCTATTTTGAGAGCTCTCACACTCTTATTCACATGACTTGAAAAATAATCGAAAAATTATTGCAAATGGCATTTTTTCCGCTCTTCAAGATGCTGTTTGTAAAATTGTTCTATC
Organism: Eretmocerus hayati; assembly: GCA_029851415.1. Taxonomy (NCBI): domain Eukaryota; kingdom Metazoa; phylum Arthropoda; class Insecta; order Hymenoptera; family Aphelinidae; genus Eretmocerus; species Eretmocerus hayati. The sequence continues at coordinate 2,782,214 of CM056743.1, read as the reverse complement.
TTTATCCGCGTCCAAATTACAGCCCATAGAGTAAAAACGGTTTTTTTCTCGAAATCCTTGAAATTACCTCAGCTATTTGAGGAACCAAAATGGGCTGAGAGTAAAATCAAAAACCACAAAGAAATAGGATTTTTTCTCATCATTAAGATGCCTTTTTCAAAATTCCTCTACGTTGATCTGGGCTCGAGCAATCGACTTTTTTGCTAGAGAGGATTTCATACCCCCATTCAGGAATTTTTGCACGGTACTGTATAATGACTGATATTTTTTGGCCAAGTCTAAAAAGATGGTTGAGGCTATTATGAATGAACGGAGTCTAATCTTCTTATCATGGGTTACATTTTTTACTAATCGTGAGAGTAAATGGGGTTTGCACGAAAGTATAGTGCGCTGTTGACCTGAACAACATTCGTTCGGACGATAAAACATTAAGGCCTCAAATGTCCTTCGGTCTGGTTTGAATGTTATTTTTCATTTTGGAATGAAGATATGATTAAAAGAGAAATGTATCTCATCGAGTCACTTATCTTCTTCGATCTCAAAATTTTAGCGTACATTTTTCAAAATGGAATTCCTTTCTGACAGATTCTTAACATTTTTAATTCATTGTGATCGGAGAATTGCGAGAAAATCTGCAAAATATGGGCGAGGAAAAGAATGTAAATTTGTTTGACCCTCGAGTTTTTTTTCTCTCTCATCTTCTGTTCGATGCACATTAGTCATTGATGTGTCTCTTTCAGATTATTCTACTCAACTTGAGATAATTTGTGAAGCATGTGAAGAAATATCAAAACTCTTCCAAAATTCAGCCAATTTAGAAGTTATCAAGTGTTTTAACGATTTTCCCATATGTAATGATACATTTTAGTCCAGAAACCAAAGAGTTCTTCAAAATAATGCCATGAAAAACTTTGGACGATTTCAATGTGCACTCGCATTGTCCACGAGGAAATGAAAAAAAAAAAACTATTCTAGTATTGCTACATCAAATTCAGATCAAGTATGACGAAAAGAAATTTTCACATACACAACTTGAAGAGTAAGCTGCACCAAAGGCTTGACGTAACAGCTGATCCAATGTGTCAGTCACATTTTGAAAACCCCTTGGCTATCTAGTATGCCGGTTACAAGTTAGAACTACACGAGATCGTAAAATTGCCCCGCAAAAGGAACTCCTGTATGTATACAGTCAAACAGAACGATAATCCTACTCGTCATTTTGATGAAGTGTCACGAATAGAAATTGCCATTTTCTGCTTCTCTATACTATCTGTAACTGATGTTGGTTACATAATTGCTATACGAATAAATCTTGCAAACCGTTAAATTCTCATCCCATTTTTAAAGTCTGCACAACTCGTTCCCTTACCTTTCACTGTATTTAATAATATAATAGATGCAGTTAAAATAAATCGAGAAATGCATTTCTCTAGAACCATGGAAATTCTCTGATTGACGGGCTTATGGCAATTCGCAGCGCGAGACAAAGGTTCCATATACTTACGATGTGTTGTTTGAACTTAACGAACAAATTTGCATTCGGTTTGTGTGTTTCGCTGTTACGTGAACGTTACAAGGCAGAAAAGGTTCGAGACAAGTTGGTCAGCTTGAATTTCGGAATCTTTTTTCTGAAATATACCACATGTATATATCATCGAAAAATTTCTCTTTGTGGTCTCGATAACGATACACCCATAAAACACGTCAAATTATATTCTCTTTAGCAATTTTTACCGCTCTATCTGTTTTGTATAAGTGCTTTTTAATGCAGAACTACATCAAGAATCGTAAGTAAATACAAGAAATGATTTTTATTTCTTGAGGCTGACTGCACCAACAAAATTATCCATTTCAACCCAAGAAAGAGTAGTTATTACTTTTCATCTTCGTTCATTTCTTAATGCAAAAGTAATTATAGGGAGACGGAAAGATATACCCTACTTCCAATTTGTGCTTCGAATTTTGTGAGGAAAAATGTGGAAATCATCTTTTTTTGAGTATCTTGTCATTGAGCTGATTACATCCGGTAAAAAAAGAGATCGAGATCACGACTTGCTTTTTCGATTTTTATTTCTCAATTACCCATGTTCGCTACTGAAAATGTCGTTTCTGCATTAGAGATTTGAGACCCCAAATACAATTATACTGTTTGAAAAATCCTGTGACATCTCGTCTAGCCTGTTGTCAAGTCCACGTAGACAAGAATTGACTTTGACGCAAAAAATCTTGCCCATCCATGACTAAATTAAGCGCTAGTGTATACCGAAATAACATTGCTACAATAAAACTAATTCTCCCGATTCAAGATCCTGTAATGGAAATTAGACATCCCTCGTCATCATTTGACGATTATCTCCTCTCATCTCAATATATGACTTTCTTTCTAGTCACGAGTTTGTCGACCTTTTTCAAACTCGTGAGTTCAAATTCATCCAAAAAATACCGAAAATAGATTGACAAAAATTTACAAATCTACCCATTGAAATTCCACTTAACCTCGAAATATTTCATTGAATACTCAGATCACTGGGCGAGTACCACAAACCATAACAATCATCATCAATTTGAGAAAAAAAAAAATCTCTCAATCAATTTCAACTTAACGACCATTCGAAATTTTTCAGCGTGTAATTACCCCATACTCATGTATAAAAAAAAAAAAAAAAAAAAAAAACACAGCCGGGATCCGTGTATAATCATCGTAAATCCAAATCAGTTCCTGATAATCATTTTTTTCTTCTCGTTTCTCGCGAGTAAATTGAGATGTTTGACGATACTCATATACCTATGAATGAAGTAGCAATCGAGATCCGACGAATTATTACCGTGTCTCATTCGAATGATCTTTATGAGCCTGTGTATATCAATTTATATATAAGTATAGAGTCTAATTTTGCTCGACTTCCGTAAGCACATACGAAAATTAAATAAAAATGAAAAAATCTCACAAGATTGCAAGGCGCGTGTACGAGATAAAAGTCCTTGTTGCACAAAAAAAAAGAATTGTATAACGATGGTTGCACGGTGCGTATAAATCTGCGAATTGTCATCCAAATTAAAAATTCTTGCCATCGTCATCCTCGCTACTATACTGAAGCTAGTTTAGATGAAAAAGTCATAGGCGATGATAATGCAAATAAAAGATCGATATCGTTATAAAATCGGTGTTAATCTATAAGATTTGCTTTCGTGCTGGATAGGTTATGGACATGCCACGTGCGCATACCATTGCTAATATAGCCTATACACATATCTCGTAATAGTTGAAGGAGGAGCGTCTTGGATAAATGACCATAAGAAGTCTCAAGCATTTAAAGACTTGCATATGCATTAACATTATAACGTGTGGCATCACTTGACGCTCTCAAGACGTACTATATACTCATAGATTATTATTATTATCATTATATATGTACGAACGATATGTGTGCCTTCAGTCTTTTATAATTCGTCGTCGAGCCTGTGAAAATTGCAAGCATTAATTGTATGATACTTACAATTTCTTCAAGGTAATACGATTCATTGTCGTTATATTATCCTTGCGCGCACTCACAGACACTGCAAACATAGCGTTATTGCATTATACATTACCGTCTACGCTTTTTCTCACTCTCAAGAAATCCTTTGTTGCCTTATGGTTTTGTCCGCCATTCATTCGTCCTTTTTTTTTTTTTTTGTTGACAAATTTCGAGATGACGAAAAGATTGTTTTTTTTGCAAGGGATGTATAAGTTAATCCCCGGAAGTAAACGATGACTGGTTATCATATTTAGCGAGATTTAAGTTTGAGCCGTACGGATAACAGGAAGCTTCTTGTTCTTCTTTATTAAGATGAGTAATTTTAAGCTCGTGAAAAAAAAGGAACATTTAGAAATTCGGATGTGTTTGACTGAAATTGACAAAAGAAAAAAAAATTATGGCGACCGGGTGCATTTTAGTCAGAAAGAATTGAAATGCTGATAACGATGAGCGATGTAATCGTGAATTCCCATCTCTTGATGAATAATTTTACTGTATATGCATCTGAAAACGAGTATATCTCGCGGCATTCACCATGTAAATCATTAAGAATCGTGTACTTGATTAACTTGCACCCGGTGCGCTCAGCACGTGCTTGTACACATGAATGTTAATTTTGAATAAAATTTCCGATCAATTTTCTCATTAAAAATTCCCAAGTATAATTCCTATAACCTTACACTTGTATATCCGAGATACCGATTCTGTGAAGATTCGATATAACATACTGTTCGTCCGTCTAAAAAAGTATGTCACGACGTCGCGACAGTTCATCCTCGGAACATTCCGTTCAATTTTTTTTCTTTTTTTTTTTTCTTATTAGTCTTGAGACAACAAGTAGTAGTGCATGCGAACAATTACATGCGTACTTTTATACCGTGTGCACTAAAAGTCGAAACTTGACCAAGTATACATAGATATACAAAAGTGTGTGTAAGAAATGTGGAAGATGTTACGTAAGCTGTTCACATTCAAACTCTCGCGTCATGTCGATGAACGGCCGTGACAGAAATAAGAGTCGAACGAAAAATCTTATGGTGTAAATAAAAAAAGACGTGCCGAGGAAGAAAAAGGATGACCGTCTGGCATACGTACTTACCTGGATTATTGGATACGTACACTTTTATACATTATGAAGTGTATTGAAGGCATTGGGTAGACTTTTGCGTTCAAAACTCTCTGACATTGAATATCTTTGAAAACTCGGGCTTGATTTTGTGATATTTAAAGAGAAAAGTGGCCGAGTAGTGTCAGAAGTATAGACTTTGATAATAACCCAGACCTTCTAAATAGTATTTGACCATGGATAAAATTTACACTTGCCGTCAAGGTTTGGATATTAGACCGGATGGATTTTAATTTGATCGGGCAATGGTGCGTTATTTGTTTTACGAATCGATCCATTTCCGCTTTGTTTTTTTTTTAATGAACAATTTCCACTTCTCGAGTATGCGATGATATATTTTTTTGTTGATGAGATTTTGTATGCGGTGAATGAACTGCGTATAATTTTCTGCAGTAAGAATTTCGAAATGTGTATTTTCATTCGTATTCGTATGGAAATGCGAGAGCAAAAGTGTTCGTGATGGATTGCTGACTTCTTTTTTCTTTTCATGCTGATCAGATGAGGCCTGTAGTATTGCACAAAGTGTGAGAAAAAGTCGGTCAAAGGCATCATCGATATGCTCATTTTTATTGCTTCGAGATGTCGCCGCTTTTCTAGCGTCTTGTCTATACTTACGGAAATATTCGCTCGTGGAATTATTGGATAGTAGAAATGTAAAATTGAAATTCCAAGCGTTCTTCCTTATGAATCTTTGGTTGAATCTCACGCCTTAGAAATACACCTTGGAAAGGTATAGTTTTTGAAAGTATTACGAGGCACCCTCTCACAAACTCCAGTTAGTGTTCTGTATCTCAGATTACTGTGGCCAATTCATGGTCAAAAGAGACTTGATATCCAAATGAGTTTTCAAGCATGGAATGGATACATATGGTCACTCATAGTTATGGATGGAAATTTCGAGCAACGAACGCGGTGAAATCCAAGATGTGTCTCAAGTATGCGACTGAATCTGTCCAGAATTTTCTCATCTTGAACTAGTGCAAGTGATTGAAATATATCTGCCCCAAAAAGAAAAGCAGATGTTAGGAAAGGCCGAAGGCTTCACTGTGTGGAGCTGCTGACCAGACCAAATAATCGTTGACAATAATTTCGTCAAGATAATTATTCCGTCGCCGATGTATTGATTGCAATCCAAAACATAGAGTGTTATCTCCAGCATTGGTCCAAAATTAGAGCTCTGCAAATGAAGATTCGTACTTGACATAACGAATTCTCTTGACGAAATTATTGTCAACGATTATTTGGTCTGGTCAGCAGCTCCACACAGTGAAGCCTTCGGCCTTTCCTAACATCTGCTTTTCTTTTTGGGGCAGATATATTTCAATCACTTGCACTAGTTCAAGATGAGAAAATTCTGGACAGATTCAGTCGCATACTTGAGACACATCTTGGATTTCACCGCGTTCGTTGCTCGAAATTTCCATCCATAACTATGAGTGACCATATGTATCCATTCCATGCTTGAAAACTCATTTGGATATCAAGTCTCTTTTGACCATGAATTGGCCACAGTAATCTGAGATACAGAACACTAACTGGAGTTTGTGAGAGGGTGCCTCGTAATACTTTCAAAAACTATACCTTTCCAAGGTGTATTTCTAAGGCGTGAGATTCAACCAAAGATTCATAAGGAAGAACGCTTGGAATTTCAATTTTACATTTCTACTATCCAATAATTCCACGAGCGAATATTTCCGTTCGTCAAACATTCAAATCAAAATAAGCAGACCTTGCTATTTCCACTCATTTTCTTTTACAGAAGGTTTTGATTAAAAAATGCATGAATGTTTGAAGACTTACAATAAATAGAAAGATACTCATACATAACTCTCTCCAAGACTTCATTTCTTTTAGGTGTATCAAATGAAAATCATGTATGCATGTTTTGAGAATAGCTTACAAAATTGTTTAAAAAGGTACGATGATTCACATGTTCTTAACAAGCTGGCTCGGAATGTTTTTATTTTACCGTAGATTCAGTGCTTCGAGACCTTTCCATTCCAGTGGGGCTAATATCTCATCAAGTTGCATAAAAATTGTGCCGATGATAGGTAACATGAGAAAATAATGACTTTCACGTTAATACAGTCTTATTAATCTACAGAGTTTTTGTCATCTATCTTCATTTGCAGAGATGTTCTGGGCCCGTATTCTAAATTTTGCGGTAAAATTTTGCGGCAAATTTTACCGCAAAATTTGCCGGCAAACGTGGCGCTCAGTCGGTAACCTGTAAAATTTGCCGCATTTGCTGAATTTTACCGTTGCGGTTTACCGTATTTTTCACGGCAAATGCCACCGGCAACGCAAAAATGGCAAATCGCGATGGCAAATTGCAGCAAATGCGGCAAATGTTAGAGGTTACCGAGTGAGCGACACGTTTGCCGGCAAATTTTGCGGTAAAATTTGCCGCAAAATTTTACCGCAAAATTTAGAATACGGGCCCTGGTGAAAACCAATTCATCAATATTCGTTGGCTCAAAGTGATTGATTCAAAACGTGAGATTAGAAAATTCAAGGATTTTTGGATAAAAGAAACTATCCAGAAACTTCTGGGGAATGAGAAGAATTTTCGAAAAATTTTCACCAAATCGAACGACCTACGATTTCTCGTAGATTCTGGCAAACATCAACAAATTATCCATATCCAACCTTTTTTAGATAGCTCTTTCTACGTAATGTGATTTCGAATGGTTCCTAAAATAATTTGGATAGTGTCTTAAAAACTGAAAATTTTGAGCGATTCTTTTCATCCGAAAATTTGAGGACGGTTCTATTGGTGTGAAAAATTTTTGAATAGTTCCCCTTACAAATATACATTCTTGAGTAGTTCCTCCTCACTTAGAACCTCGGGCAGGAATGTGTTGATGATAACATGTAAAAATTATAATTTTTACTGCAAGTGAGTCTTGTTATTATCTCTTATTCTCTAAATTTCCGATGGTTCAAAGTGGGGATTAACCATTTCAAACCATGGTAACCACAAGAAAATGCCCAAAAGTTGTTGGTCAAAAGGAATTATTCGGAGGCCTTCCGGAAGCAAAGACTTATCACGAAATCACTGTTGGAAAGAGTAATCCATGAATCTCATAATTGTATCCTTCGAGTACTTTCGACCAAACATTTTGAGAAACCATTCTGCTGATATCTTCAAATAAAGTTTTCTCGTCTTCATTTTTTGGTCATCATTCAGTAAACTATCAAACTCAATTCACGAGAATGGGAGGTGCTTATGCACTGGTCATTCGTACCTGCTAATTTTCATTAGGCAACTATAAAAAGTTGCCATCGTGCGGAGCGCATCATCATACTAGGCTGTAACAGTGACCCCGTTGAAGCACCGTATCTTGATGAATTTGAGGATTGAATGTAAAGAACTAGAAATGGAAATGATAAAGAAATAGAAATGATATGATAGAAATGATAAATACAAAAGACGTATATCTGAACTCAAAAATAATTCTTTCAATTCCATTCCAATCTCAAATCTTTTTCTTGTGAGATGTACTAATAAACTATCTAACACTTGCAAGCATTCAAAATCGCGCGCCATTCCCACTAATGTGTGCTTCTCCGTTGGTGGGGGAATGGGACGTTTGCGCATGGTCGCGGGCCCGCGGATCGCGAGACTGCGCGAGGAAGGGCGATCTGATTGCGCAATATTTGGTCATCCCAGGGGCTCTGGCGCGATGCAACCAATTCGTAAATAAGCAGAATCAGCACAATAATTGAGCTTTGTTCATCATTCTAGAAGTATTGAAATACTAAATACATGCAACCGAGTTGATAAATTCGGTTTTTGAAAATCGTGGTAAGATTGCACACAGTCAATATTACCTCTCAAACGACATTCAAAAAAGACCCGCGCGTGATGGCGATTTCCGTCATGCATCACCGCTGATGCGATTCAGCAAGAAACGACGACGCGAAAAATTTTGTCAATTAGATTTTTCAATGAAAGTGCTTCTGATCCAAGGACTTAAGGATGCAGATGAGAGATATTGGAATTCTACACAATTTCAATACGGGAAGTGCATGGCTGCGATGCCGATTCAGTGACGAAAAGTATGATCGGAAAAAAAGAGGAGGTTGGAATCCTCGATCTAGCCGTATATGTTAGTTAGGTGTGCTGGAAAGGCTTCGCCATACTTTCAAGCACACCTACCGCTGTGCACAATTTGATCAAATGTTATTTTTTCAACGAGGTGTACAGCACATACTCAATGTGTTGTTGATGGACTCTTGTTCAAGGAATATGTAGGTCGTATGCGATTTTTACGCTTAAGAAAATTTACCCTCGCATAGACATCATGAATTTCTTTTCCTTTTATTGTGAAATTCAAGAAGGTTTGAGAATGAGGTATGAAGCAGCTCTTTCACTTGTATCATTTCTGTCTTTTTGGCATCCTGATAGTACATTTGATTATTTTTTAAACCAAACATTCGACCACCTATGTACCCTTATTTGTTTTTTTCCCATCAAAGTGAATGGTGTGATCATTAGATGAGATTTAATAACAATTCTATAGTTACATTTGTAGATAAAATTTTCCTCAATATCGTAAGCTACTGAAGAATTCGAGATAAAAATACTCATTTTTTTCATAACCAATCATATAATCCTCCCTGATACTTCCTCAACTGAGGTACGGGAGCCCTTTTGTAAAAAAATTTTACTGAAATAATGAGCCGATATTTTATCTCCCTCTCATTCTAGTACGAAAATTTCATCCTTGTGCTGTGGTTAGAGAGTGTCTACCGGCTCTTGAAGTTCCTAAAGCGCTTGAAATCCTTAAAAGAGGATTTTTCGACAGTGAATTTATGGCCAGGTTCATGATCTTGAATTAATACTTGACAATAGCAGAGATTGGCTTGGAAATAATACCATCAGCCCATATTATTATTATTATTATTATTATTATTATTATTATTATTATTATTATTATTATTATTATTATTAATACTATTATTAATATCATCATTACTATTATTATTATTGCATCGATTTTTGCGATGAGAGTGTTTTATTGGAGATTTCATTCGGTCTCTGGGAAAAGCTGACTACTTGAAATCGACTTCTCGAAATTTCCCATTTTAACACTTGAAAAGTCCTTAAAAAGTCCTCGATTGCCTTGTGAAAAATCCGCCAGACACCCTTTGGTACATCCTGATTGAAATTTCAATGTAATATTTGGTTAATCAACTTATCAGCTTTGCTTGTCAATAACATTTCAGAATTTCACTGACTTTTCGAAAAAAATCGTACACAACTCGAACTATTTCTTCAGACTTACACAATATGAATTAGTTAAAAATCCTAGTAACGCTTAGTAAATCAGTTTCCCTATAAAAATATCCTATCCAATAGACAGTACCCACACAATCTTCAAAACAGCCCTGAAATCCTTGAGATCATTGCCCCCGGAGTCGATCACAATTCGCAAGAGGAAGCAAGAAATTGTGCAACGCGTCTCTCGTTCAGCGATCAGTAAAGGGGCCTCGCCTCGCTCGCACAAGCCAGCCAATAGCAACTTATACAATTCTGGTTTTTCCAACAAGCTCCGCAACGACGACGATGTGGCAGATGAGCCTCCCTCACATATATTATGCAGTTTCATTGTCCATTAAGCTCTCGTTACCTTCCCCCTCCCCCTCCTCCTTTAGGTGCATAAAATGCCATATCCCTCCTTTTAAAATTGGCTGTGCAACTTGGATCGGCGATCTTCCTCCCTCGCATTTTACCTCATCCTTTTTTTTTCCTATCTTTTTTATTTTTATTTTGTTTCACCGTTTTCTCAGCTCGTTCTGGCCCATAATCAGCTGTATAAAGAAGCCAGGATTCAAAGAGTATAGGAGAAAGACAGAGAAAGAGTCTGGTTGGATAGGTTTCAAGGACTCGATCGTCCTTGGCTTTCGAAGTCAAACTTTTGTTTCTCCTGTTTGCGACTATAAGGCGCGCCACTGACCTCCGAGCTTCTTCCTCGTGTGTGTGTGTGTTTTTTTACTTACCTGCCTCAAGAAGATGCATCAGTTTGCCAGTTTCATACCTTTGTCTGTTATGTGGAATCATATTCTTCCCCAGAGTGGCCACATTATCCTCATAATCTTTTCTGTTGTATGGTAAATTGCTTGTTTATGTGCCTATAAGACAAGAGATCTATGAGATTTGCATTAATCTTCTTCGTATATGGCTGCGATGATATTCCGTTGATATCCGTCTCAAGTATTTACGAGATTTTCAAGCGTTAGAAGAGCTATAACCTTTCTACAGCCTCGATCTGAGATTTTATGGACATTATTGTGCCTATACGAGCTGCCTAATGTCCTTGAGAATATTATCTATCTCTGCTATCCGACAGGATGAATTCGAAATTCATTTGGAAACGAAGGACGTGCTTACGCGAAAGGGAGACTAGTCTATCAGCCAGCTATACGTTCTGTAGCAAAGTAAAGATAACCGAAAAATTCTTTTTGCATTCAATTCCTTAGTTTACGCTGATGATACCCTCATAAGTTTGCGCCCCGAAATAGTGGATACATTTTTGTTATTAACAAATTAATGCAAAAAATATGGTAAACCGATGATAACTCGAGACCTATCGTAGATACAGGAAAATTTTTCAGATGAAAACTGTGCCGTTGAGTACAAGCTACGAGATCATGTACTCCATTGTGTCGCAAATGTTATAGTTTAAGCAATAATCATATTTGTTTATAACAAATAGACATAACTCAGTGTGTTATCCAATATTCGAGGATATTTTTACGGAATCGTGAGAACACATCGATTTGAAGGAAATAAAGATTCTTGATATTTTTACGTAGAATCGTTAGTTTTTCAATTATACATGGTTAAATGTTGCAGTACCTCTGCTCACCATTACTAGTGCGGGCGCTGGGGTGGGGTCTGAGTCGAAAATTCGTGTTCCAGAAGGTTTCAAGGTACAATCTCCTGTATTTTGAGGCGCTGAATCGATTGCACGAGGTCGCAAGCCCGAAAACCCCAGAGTTCTTTTGTTATTAACAATTTTTAGTGCAAAATTGTGGTTTTTTGCAAAAAACTCTGAAATATGCATTTTCACGAAAAATTTGTAGGGACCAAAGTTGTAGTGCGCAAAATTTCCTAAGGAAAAAGTTATCACAAATTTCCCGAAAAACCCAAGCCTGGGGCGGAAAATGCGCAAAAGCCGTTCCGCGCGTTCAACATTGGCTTAGATATGGGGCAGCCGACGCAGCGCTACTAAACTCGCTGCCAATTTGACAGTCGTCAATTTAGGCCTAGGCAACCAAAAGCATCTTGAGGAAGAAGAAATTCCCTTTAAAATGATGCAGGTCGTATCTTGCTGAGTACGAAGATTTTCCAGTGTGAAGCGGGAAGGAGAGGAAAATTGCAGATTCTGAGCGCTGCGTGCGGGCAGCTTTGCTGCAGAAATGGCGTTTTGACACACTTATTTCTCTTTCTTTCAAGCCATGCTCGAAGGGCTTGGTTCTTAGCGAGACACGACCTAAATCATTTTAAAGGGAATTTTTTCCTCTTCAAGATGCTTTTGGTTGCCTAGGCCTAATATGGAAACTGTCAAATTGGCAGCGAGTTTAGTAGCGCTGCGTCGGCTGCCCCATCTAAGCCAATGTTGAACGCGCGAAACGGCTTTTGCGCATTTTCCGCCCCGGGCTTGGGTTTTTCGGGAAATTTGTGATAACTTGTTCCTTAGGAAATTTTGCGCTCTACAACTTTGGTCTCTACAAATTTTTCGTGAAAATGCATATTTTCCGAGTTTTCTGCAAAAAACCACAATTTTGCACTAAAAATTGTTAATAACAAAAGAACTCTGGGGTTTTCGGGCTGGCGACCTCGTGCAATCGATTCAGCGCCTCAAAATACAGGAGATTGTACCTTGAAACCTTCTGGAACACGAATTTTCGACTCAGACCCCACCCCAGTGCCCGCACTAGTATTGGTGAGCAGAGGTACTGCAACATTTAACCATGTATAATTGAAAAACTAACGATTCTACGTAAAAATATCAAGAATCTTTATTTCTTTCAAATCGATGTGTTCTCACGATTCCGTAAAAATATCCTCGAATATTGGATAACACACTGAGTTATGTCTATTTGTTATAAACAAATATGATTATTGCTTAAACTATAACATTTGCGACACAATGGAGTACATGATCTCGTAGCTTGTACTCAACGGCACAGTTTTCATCTGAAAAATTTTCCTGTATCTACGATAGGTCTCGAGTTATCATCGTTTTACCATATTTTTTGCATTAATTTGTTAATAACAAAAATGTATCCACTATTTCGGGGCGCAAACTTATGAGGGTATCATCAGCGTAAACTAAGGAATCGAATGCAAAAAGAATTTTTCGGTTATCTTTACTTTGCTACAGAACGTATAGCTGGCTGATAGACTAGACCCAACTCGGATTATACTCAATCATCTTAGTCTTCTGCTTACTGAAGAATGATTGGGATTGCTTTTGACACAACATTTTTCTTAAATTTTTTCATCCAACTGCACATCTTCTACAACAAAAGTTTCCGTATCATCTCTTTTTCCATGGCTAAAGTCAATTGATTGTGGATAACAATTTTTGTTCAATATCACCACAAATCCGTAAGGAACTCATATTCGTGCCTTTTTTCTTTTTCTGTGTATGTATGTGTGCGTTAATGTCCCATCTTAGAGGTTTCTTTCTCTAATTGATCGACTTGAAATTTTGAAAATTTGATGTAGAAAATCATCCGTGGATGAAACCTGTGATTTTCTAGCTATTTCCGAGGCTATTTCTTTCCTGCAGTTTTTGACTGATCACGGTGGGTCGAAAACCCGAAACAGTGAAAGGTGCATAAACATGGGATTTTCTTGTTGGATATGTTTTGGGGTGTTCTTGCGGTCATTTCCCAATGAGAATCAAAAAAATCTGTAGAGGAAATTCGAAGAAAAATTGATTTTTCTAAATGTTGTCATGTTTTTTCATAATAATGAAACTCTACTCACGTTTGTATTTGTTTCTCAGACTTCAATCAACTCCAAGAAATTGTTGGGGTATCTCCAATCGATGCAGAAAGTCCAAACTTTGAGAATATGGTGTCAAAATTCGAACCCTATGGATTTATATGAATCAATTTCCATTTCAGAGTAAACGAAGGTTCTCTATAATTTTGGGTTCGTTTGAATATCGCATGATATTTTTGGTATAAGTTCAATCGGCAAATTGCATGTATGAATATATTTCAGCTATCACCAGGTGCAGATCGTTATAATTAGAGACCGGAATTTCGTGTCGTAAAAACTGTCGAAAAATGCCGTGTGAAATGTCGTAAAAATTGGCGAAACGTGCAGTAAAAATGGTCAAAACGTGTAATTACGAATCACTCTTTTTTTGCTCGAAACTGTGGTAAAAATCAAATAAACTTTATTGAAACTCGTGATCATATACATCTCCATATTATCTTCATGTAAATTATGTCTCCTATCACTCAGAATATATTTATAAAGAGAAAAAGACTTTTCGACTTCAACGGATGATAACGGGGCATATGTGTAATTTTGAATTATTGAAGGGTCCATTCGATTTATCTCCTCGTCTTCAATTCTTTCTCCACTTTGCACACTCTTGATCTTTCTGAGGAATGTCAAATCCTTCATTCTTTGCCAAAACATCGGTCATTTTTCTTTGTAATAGGGTGCCTTTTTCCTCCGGGATTTCATCGATTCTAGAGACGACCAAATCTATGCTTTCTATTTGATTTTGGAAGCTTTGTTTTGTTCCTATCAAATCATCCATGCTTTTCGGTAAAAATGATAGATGTGTGAGCAAGAAAGTCAATTCGCTTTGGAGGTGTGGATCCTCTACCAATAATTTTGCTTTTCGAACTGATTCAGCATTTTGTTCCAAACGATTCACAACATCTTTGAAATTTTGGAAATTTTCTGCGTAAAACAAAGCCGCAGATAGCCAAGTCCCCCATCGTGTGATGGCTGGTACTGGAGACAGGGACATGTTAGGCATTATCTGTTTATACACGTCAACTCGTAAGGGAGCCTCCAAGAACATCTTTTTCCCACAACTCACGAGTTCGTTGACTTTAGGACACAAGTCTCTCAAATTTTCTGCGAGTCTATTGAAACCATGCATTATACATGTGACATGATGTAAATTTTTATAAAACAATCTCAAGCCCTTGCCAGCCTTGATCATATACGGAGCAGCATCTGACACAAGGAGTAAAATCTTATCTTCGAATAAAATACTTTCGAAAAATCTTCTCAAATTTTGGTTGATAAAACGACTAATAGTTTCATTGTTCGTCCTTTCTAAGCTCTACACGCTATCAAAAAAGTTTCCGACGTTGATTCTGCCCTCAATGTTCCAATC
Source organism: Eretmocerus hayati (assembly GCA_029851415.1). Taxonomy (NCBI): domain Eukaryota; kingdom Metazoa; phylum Arthropoda; class Insecta; order Hymenoptera; family Aphelinidae; genus Eretmocerus; species Eretmocerus hayati. Next base: position 2,767,182 of record CM056743.1, on the reverse strand, counting down.
AATAGATTCGCTATGCAATATCCTCTAGCGTCTGTACTTTCATCAACGCATATGTACAGAATAATTCCCTCCTACAATTCTTCTGATTCTATCGATACACTGTGCATGAATAAGAGGAACATACACCTTCTGCAGGTTACTTTCTGATGGTATTTGTTGTTGCATATACTTCTGCAGGAAGTTCTTAAACGTGTCGGAATTGAGTTTATGTAATGGGATGTTAGATGCCAAAAGCAAAGCAAAGATCAGCATAGAAAGCATTTTTCGGAGCCGAAGACTGAGAAGATTCAGTCAACAACGTCTGCTTCTCTTTGTTTTGATTTTTCTTGCGAGCTACCAATCCCGTATGCGCCGCTGAAATTGTTATTAAGCCTTTGAGAATCTCACGAATATCGTTCTTAAATAGGCAGTCTAAGAAACGCTCAACCAACCTGTCAGAGCATGCGCATCGATTTGCGATTTCTTCTCGCACCCGACTGGTTTTGAACAGATATTACAAAACACAATCTTTTCATCGGTGGTAAATACTTCGGATTCCTTATTATAAGGTGCAATCCACGATCAAAGCTTGGTACTGTAACTTTGCACAGCCTTAGGCATTTCATGATTTCTCTACTAGAATTTCGATTTTTAGTTTAGGTTTAAACGAGTTTACTGTAATTTTGGTTTGTTGACCGAAAAAAGATGCGAATGGGTGGAGAAGAAGGTTATAAACTTTTTGAATCCATGGAAACGTTCGCTCAAAAATGGAACGTGTAATAACGTCGGATGTGTCACATCACGACAAAACGTGTCGTAACACGGAAATCCAGTCTCTAGTTATAATGAATGCAAAAAGAAAAGCCCCGGTTAGACCAACAGAGTAACGGATTGAAACTGGTATCAACTGCCAATTCTGAGAAATCTCACAGTGAATATATACCCACTGTACGGAATGAAGTGGAAGTTCTAGCTACTTGAATTGGGTAGTAAGAGCTTGTTTCGGTACGAGTCTTGAGGTTCAATATCCTAGTCGCACGAGAGATTTCCGAAACAACTCCTCGAAATCGGGTATTTCAGTAATCCCTATATAGGATGACAGAATCATCGATTGTAGAGCTTCATGAAGCTTGATGGCCTGTTGATGAAGCTTACGCCATGATTCTCGACATCGACATGATCGGACACAGGCTCGAGGAATATGGAGCACAAGCATTTGAGTCAGTGTATTACGACTTCCATGAATACTGTCAGAAGGACGAACATCTCGGTGTGTATTCAGTGAAATCGTTCCTTTCTATATGCGCATTTAACGGATCACATCATGTTTGATGATCCGTCCGGAATGAGCAGGCATTGTGTACATTGATTGTGAATGAAGATCTGGAGGATTCATGATACAACATACAAGTTCGTTTCTGCTCCTTTAAAATTGAATTCGAACGATCCAATTCCATTCGATCCCAATCCTGACATCACGTGCATTCTGTGAGATAAGGACTCTTTCCGTCGATTGAGTATACACCGACAATTTTTTGGAGTTAATAAAAGTCTGGGAAACGGATATGAACGGCGCCGATAGAACTTGATTTTTGAGAAAAATACGATAAAACTCGGAAAAATCGATTTCTTTCCAAATCCCCCCTACGGATTTTTTCGGTTCTTGATGAAGAAAATGACCACGAGAATACCCCGGAACACATCCAAACAGAAAATTCCATGTTTACGCAACTTTCACTTTTTCGGCTTTCCGACCCAACGTGTGATACCAAGGATTCCTTAAAGGCTCACGTTCTTATTCAAAAATATCTTTTTTTAATACTTCCTCACGGAAGTTCGGGTGACCTAAATAAGGGTTTTGGAAGTTCACCATTTAGTTTGCTAACGCTGGTCAGCTAGTGGACTAGGAATAGCAAGTTCCCGCTAAAATTCAGCTCAGAATTTTAGTTCAGCGTCGAAACATCGTCTTGGTAGTTTTGTAGGATTCGTTTAACTCACATAAAATTTATTGTTGGGCCCATTTCAGCCTTCTTAACATGTAATCTTACGAAGAAAACTAAATTTTTCCGCAATGCATTGCATAGTTGTAGTAGCGAATTTTCGATAAAAATTTTCTCATAGACATATCTGTAACGATAATGCATGTGTGTGTGTAGTACACACTTGCACAATACTTGGTTTATCATCGCAACAGTGCGATGAACCTCGAAAAGGTGCGTCGTTCGAATTGCAAATTGCCAAACTTGCAATTTTTTGGTCGGGCGCGACGACACGACGCGGCAAACTTTGAGTTTATAAATCACAGCCCGCGCGTGCCACGCCAGACCGCTCGACAACCTAATGAAGCACTCTCCTCAAACCCGTCGTCCACAAACTCATACTAAGTCCCCAATGTACATATTTACATCTGGACATCGTGGTGGTATCACTTCACCACCTTTACCTCGCTTATCGAGCCTAACTTGAATATATCACTACGAGAAAAAAATACGTAGTATTTTTTTCGAGTGCCTTTAGGTAACTTTGGTATCAAAAACAGCTAGTTTTGGCAGAAAACCCAGCCAATGCATCAAATAAAACAAGGATAAGGCAAAATTTGAAGTTTTGATGACAAACACCCCCTGAACCACCAATCGGGCAAATGTGAAAATTCACTAAAAGCTGCTTCGGTTTTCAATATATTGCGTTACAGAGTTTCATCAAGTCTGAAGATCTCGTTATTATTTGTGTTGGCCATAATCGATGAAGCATCCTGGAAAAACTCTGTTCCACGTCACCCGGATCCTTTTGAGAGAGTCAGGATGAATACGAATTCAAAAAATATAGATTTGGAACAAACTTTTTCAGTTTCACATAAAGAAAATGGGAGATGCCTATAATTCTCAAATTGTATCCGAATGGTCTTGATTTTGCTCGTGATATCGATTTGAGAAATCATTTTGCTAATGCCTTTCGGTAGCATAATTTTCCCAATGGATGTATCATCGTGAAGAAATAAGAGTCTGCGGAAGGAAATTGAAAATTTTTCCACGGTCTGCTCAGTAGGGAAGCTACTCTTGGAAGACTCGGAAACTTGTCTCGTATACGTATCAGATAATAATCGTCGAATCGTGTACAGGGTGCATTACAAAGCCAGTTGCAAACAGCATCGCAGCCTTGTAACATATACGTGCAGAATCCGATAAATCATTATGCGTTAAAGGCTTCGATTTCTTGGACACATACTTCTCTCTCTGCTCATCCTCGAACAACCTTGACATCCGAAAGAGCGATGATCGCTCGGGAAACAAGTATTATAATAAAACTTTCGTATCCGATTCGTACAAGCCCTTCGCGACGAAGGCTATTTTTGAATTCTTACAGGGACGTGGAAAAAATTTTTTTTTTTCAAACAAAAGAAAAAGAGTTCGTTGGACTCTTTACGTATGAATGCCGATCGTAATGTATGCCATGGAAGTAAACTACCACGTTTGTCCCACCAATAATGCAATTTTTTTTCTTTTTATGGATGCGATGTACATATTGGTATTATACATATTATGGTAAGGATAAATTATATCTGTCGATCGGATATTTATGTAGACCTTGACTTACTGAGGCATCTCTCTCTTACTGATGATCAACATAATTTACTCCTTACCAATCAAACGACTGACTCTCTCTGATGATGATGGTTTCTTCAAGAGTGGTATATCGCGTGTTGTCTAAAGTGGTTTTCAAGAATATATTTCTGATCATCATATGAGATTAATTTTCCTCGTTCCATAGGTTGATAGTTTTTGCTTGACAGAGCAGGTCTAAGATTCATTTTCCACTCTCGATTTCAGCGTCTTTACGTATTTAAAGATATCGCCTTGGGTGTAACCTTTACTAATTATACGGTTTTCGGAGTATATTTTAAAATCTGTGTAAATTCTATGAGTGATGGAAAGCAAAAAATGGCTTTCACTTTCCTTATCTTTCATCAAATTGAATAGTCTGAGTGTGATGAATTGATCTAAACTTTAGTCGGAATGAAATGACTCTAACTGGAAAAGAAAAGTAGTGAAATGAGGCATTGGGTCAAATTCTTGATTGGCGTGGAATATAAATGAATAAATTAGAAATATTTTCAACAATTTTCGTGGCTACTCTGGTAACATGAAAGTGGTATGCAGTATCAGTGCCTGATCAAAACTTCTCAGATTAAAAGATGGCGAAAACATTAATCGTCCACTCAAAATTCCGTTACCTCGTAATCTGAAACAGAGAAAAAGTAAATCGATAAAACACGGTAACAAATTTTGCAATAAGGAAGAAATTGAACGATCCTGAAGCGTATAATATTCAGATCGTTTGGCGAAATGAAATCAACCAAGCGTTCGCGCATATCGAAATTTCATTTCCATCAACCATTAGAGGAGATAGAAAAACACACCTGGAGGCCAAATCTAAAGTTTCGGTTCAAACCTTACATAACTTGACCGATGATGGGGAAAAGTCCCCATATAATCCATCTCCAATGCTACTGTAGAATTGTGAAAATGTCAAAAAGCTGTCTTTATGGTGTCATCCATTAGTGTACACTGACCGATCCTATACGGGCATTTTCGCACAAATTCACATATATTCTGTGTCCAAAAATCCGGAAGTTCAAAATTGGATCTTCGCATGCGTATGCCAATTTTTCCATTCTATTTGCATGTGAAATGATCAGCATATGCTTTTTTATACGACGAGATGTCGAAACACGTAGTTTTCGCATCGAGTCGTACAAAGTGTGTTATAGAACGTATGGAAAAGTTCCTTTTTGTGTGTATCTGTCCTGTTGAATATTTCAGATAACAGCTTTTGAGTCTACGGAACTGATAGACACAAAACTGACATTTCGGCCTAAATGCGACTGTAAAAATGATAGAATTGACGTAGGAATTCCTCAGCGCGGGTTTCATTGATTCCCATCACACATTGGTGAAAGAAATTATTTCCGGTCAGATAGATTGTTTTCTAGTGGGGTAACATGGTGTCCACGGAATTGGCATGATTGATTACATCGTTAATTTTCGGCTATGAATGCTTGCAGCACTCAAAATTTGAACCCTGAACCTTTTCTCGCGCTGGCATTTGATCATTAGATTTATTATCTCGAAATTTCGCCAAGAGCAAAGCGATTTAGAGTGAATGTAAGATGCGCTGTTGGCACTTCAGAAACAATTCTCATTTTAAGTGAAAATCCCACCAATAGAAAGAGGTACATGGCCCGGATAATCTGAGCATTCTAGTCATAGAACCTATGACAAATAGTTGGTTCAACATTGTACTTTGAGGAAAAAAATTCAAGGACACCCACTGTGTTGGTTACTCCGATGCTGGACCATGGGTATACATAGAATTTGAAAAATCAAAGCCCAGGGCACCAACATTTCTGCCCTTCATCTCTGAAAATGAAAAAATATAGCTTGACGAATCGGCATATCTCGTGCCTAATGCATTTCAGTATAATATGTGTAGCAAAATTTGAATGGAGTGGTTCGGAGTTAGTTCGTCGAAATCGAAGACCAGCACACGTTCTGGGTACTTTTGCACGATAATGCCCATATACAAGTGTTCACATGAAATGTTTGTCCCAACCCACTCGCCCATTGCCACCTCACAGCTTATAACGCATTATAACGCTAGCTATAACCTTATAGACCTCGCACAAATGAGTTACTTATGCTTATTATGGGTGCCCATAACTACCTATTCCAGGTGTGTAGTTCATACATCTGCGTAGAGTGTCTCATGGTGTTGGCGGCTGAGCTGAAAGATGCATTTAAATTACGATTACGCGTGACGGGCAAGCAAAACGAGATGTACATTTAGCATAGCAAACGATAACTAAGACGAGGACAAAAATTATTATGTACAGATACTTGGATGTATAGAGAAAAAAAAGAGAAGTCAGACATCAGAGATGTATACTTGCGATGATGATGCGCAGTCATTCTGTGGTATGGGTATGAAAGAACGCGAGGACGTACATTATTAACGGAGAGCTTGGCGCACGAAACGAGCAAGGACGTTCTTTGACCTGATGGCGCTCTCTGCGTGCTCTTGGATACACACACACATATATATATATTATATTATCCATGGATCGACGCCCGGTGCCAAGGTGTAATACACTGGGCTATATGTATAATGTTACCTTTTTCGCGCTTACGCATCGACTGGTCCTTCATACGTAAGCGTATCCCTTGAAATTCCGCAAATTTATCCTGTTTAATTATGCGAGAAAAGCAAGAGCCAATTTATCGATGCTTATTCTGTCTCATTTTGCGAGTAAAGATCGGAAAGTTTAAGAAATACTGCTGTACTCTTCGTTTGAGGAAATTTGCGCTTAACCAATTAGATGCAAGTGGAATGTTTTTTTGATGACGAACGTAGGAAACATTCTTGTCAATTGATTGGGGGTTGGCGGTAATTTATGTGGAAAGTTTTGCGAGTAGAGTTTCGTTTATGGGCATGCTAAAGCTTAACCTGACGGAAATTTGAAATTGATTAAAATATACCAAATCCATTCTAAGTAAATAATTCAGTATTTCAAAAAATAGCTCCGCTATAACCTGCATATTAATAAGACTTTTGACTTTGCAAAGTTTTGTGATGATCCATGGAGAGCTGATCGAGTATTTTAAGAAATGCCCGATTGCAAATCACAATTCACAGAACCAATTAATGAGGCTTGCATAGACTACTTCAAATTTTTGCATAGTGGAGACTCTCGTAAGTCTGCCCACATTCTTGGAACTACTTTTTCAAAATATTGTGTAATTTTATTTATTTTTAACAAATTTGATCCAGAGGTTGGCAAGGTAGGTTCCTTGCACATCGAAAGAAATGCCGATGTACCCTCTGAAACAAGGTTCATCTTTTATTTTTCTAAATTTATTTTTGCTGGTCGCCTGTGCTTTTTCGATTCAAAACCATTGAATTATGGGGTTGTGGAATGGTGATAACTCGTATAGTAATAATTACTCGAGTCTAGGCATCAAAAATCTCATATTGCGAATGAAGGAGTTCTCTTCTTTCAGCTGAACAACCATTTTTATGAGTGTTGGTCACAAGTTGGTCAACAATCTGGTGCTCGTTTTTTGTCTGACAATGTGCTCTAAGAAGTCTGATGACTAATTTGTTTACTTTTTGCCAAAAGCTTATATCAAGTCCTTCCAGTCCTGTTCGAATATGCGAAAAATGCAGCAATTCCTCGTGAATGCAATTCTGGGGAAGAGATTATTGATATCTATTGCATGATGCAGCACTCTGATGCTCAAATTTATTATCACTGTCAGCTTTTTTATAAAGTCAAGTTTTGTGAATTCACAGAAAATGGTCATAACGGTATCACGTGCTAACGTGTGACTCCATTAAGCTCGGATTTCTGATCCGATTACATATTTGATTCTAGTTACGGGGCGTTGAAATATTGCTTAATCTTTGGGCCAACTCTGTATCCTCCTTTTTTATAATCTTGGTGAGTCAAAAATGTTGATACCTAGGTTCAAATTTATGGGAAATGTGAATATTGAGATTTCTGTAAGGCGTTTTTGTTCAGAAAATGATCCAAATTTCCGAATATTTTCCTAATGCATCCTTCAAGAAGAAATAGCAAAACATTAGAAATCACTTTCTTTACTGGAGAGTTTTATAGAAGTCAATGAATGAGTGGAAACCCCTCTTCCATACAATGACGCATCACTTAAGGAGTTAAGGATTTGATTTCGGATAATGAAATTACACGGCTGTTTTCATTCATTCATTCGCAAGAAATAGGTGATTATGTGTGGGAAAAACACTTTATTAATTATCTCTTCAGATATACTAGATTCAACCGACGAGAAATTTTTGGTTTGTCATTCATAGACACGTGCATAGAAATAAAGAATCCTCGCTCTCAAAGCGATGTCAATTTTATTCAGTTCCATTACGCCGATTATTATGCGAACGGACTAATGAGGGCAGCGAATAATCTCAGAATACACGCTTGTCATCGCGATTAGGAAGCTTGATCAATTATTCATCCTCCATTATAAAATCTACGGCCTAATTGGCATGTATCATCAACACCTTTAAGGAAGTACCGCACCTACGAGATTTAACGCTGAGATTTTGATGAAACTCGTTACACACGTTGATATTAGTATCAAAAGACTCCATGTGAATTTTGGTGAAGTTTGCCTACCCGGGACAAAAGTTATGGCGAATCCATTTTCGGTCATTTAACCCGTGGTTTTATGGGAGGTGTCAGTTTTTTAGCTCTATCAGGAAACTTAACGCTGAGTTTTTGACAGAAATTTTTTCATAGATACAGAAGCCTCTGAAGTTATCGTAAACTTTTTTTCAAAATGATTGCCTACCTCGTTTATGTGAAAAAAAATATTTTCGATGGAAATAAGACATGAAGTCACGAATATGTCAAGATTAAGACAAAGTGTCAAATTTTGTCGATTCATATCACCAGAACCATAACTGTTGGGCTTACAAAAACTCTCCGGGAGCTTCAATTGATCGTAACTCAACTTTTAGGATAGTCATCACGTGATTCTGTTCAGGTAGTAAAAATTCCCCCCTCCAGTGGTGCGGTACTTCCTTAACATACTTATGATTTAATTTTGAATTGATGAGAAAGTCTTGTACGGCTGTAGAATTACAATCGAAGAATCTCATATATGGTGACCTTTGAATACTAAATTAATAACTTCATCGAGTGATCTAACAAAGTTGTAACAAAGAAACAATAGTTTCAGAGTATCGTCGTCATCATCATAATGAACACGATGATCATAATCATTATCAACATCGTAATCTGCTTGATTCTGAAGTTCCTGTTATAGAGTAATTTCAAGTACATCATCTCGTGTGTACTTGAAACGAGAAATTTCAAGAAATTGTATGAGTAAACTTGTGTGTGTGTGTAAGAAAGAGCATCAATTATTATGCAACCAAATTCTCGTCTCAAAAAAAGTCACGAGGCTTCGAGAGCACGCAACGAGTATCCCAACTGGTTCAACTTCTCTCTCGTGAATCACCTGGAATATACGCGGGAAGGTTAAGTTACGCAACTGCCGGAATATCTCGATTTCATTGGCCTCTGCAACTTTTTTGTCAACATCTCAATACATACTCGACCATGAATTCGTTGACGAATTGCACAAAATGATCAAATCACTGAAAGCCCAACTGACACTCATATTAGGCGTCTTAGAAAAAAAAAAAAATTTATGCACCACGAAAAACCATCAGAGCCTGCAAATGAACTCGTCTGTTTCTTCTTTTCGGCGACCAAATATAAAATTGTCATTCTAATTTAAGCAACTTCAACACAAGAGCTATCATTCACAATATAAATCATGAATAAATTGCAGGACTCAACTAACTGTCAGGACCCGTTTAGGCATCAAAATTTATCAACCATTGTTCTTTCAAAATAAGCGTCTGCATCTCCCACCTATACTCCAAGATCTCTGGGGTTTTTCGATGACGCCAGCATCGCACGGCATAATACAACAGTACGATCAGAACAATCAAATTTTTTTTTGCTAGTTGACGAATCAATGCCAAAAAATGAATTGTATCATAGCTCGCGGGGTCAACCGCATTATTGTATACGTGAGAACGTGCACGCGTCACTCCTTTTTAAAGGATAAGTGAGCAAAACACCATAGTACTGTAATACAGAGAATTACATCCGATTTTGCCACGCATATGTATACATATAGGACTTTTGGCGCGTGTGTGTGCCACTTTTTGAGCTATAAAGGATCATCATGATTATTACCTCTTCGTCACACTAATCGTAATCGAATTCGGCTCGCGCATCATCCCACGGTCTGTATATGATTACGTGACAACTCATTATGTATTAAGCGAGAAATTCAAAAGAATTTGGTTGCCCAATTCTGTCAACGTACTATAGATGTGATGCCTTACTTCCCGCAAATTTATATTAAGCGGTTCCTTATATGTGTTGCGGATACCTTTGTTAATTCATGCATAAGAGAATTTTCTCTGTTGGGATCTACCTGATATCACCATTCATCTTTCTTATATGACTGGAACTTTTGTATCGAGAGTGCAGTATCTTAATTGAGATACGTAATCGTTTGTAACAAATTTCATAAGGTATGGACAATGTAAAATAATAATTGATGTGTCATCCTGGTATACTCCTGGTGGCTTTGTCTGACATAACTCGTTAATGGAGGGTTACGGTTTCAAACGACTTTCAATCGCTTGAAAAATAGATCTGCAGAAAATAGCCTGAATAGGCCTTAGGATGCTAATAAACATGTTTGGGACCATTTTTTCTCGAAAGAATCCAACATTTGTCATCAAATATCACTTATTTCAAAGGATAGAAAAAATGGCGTACTGGAATATTGAAATTTTCGTGTTTTTCACTCTTTTTCTCGGTAATAAAACCACTTATAACCTCAAAATCAACCCTACAAAGCCGACTACGATAGTTTTTTTCAAGACCTCTCGAATGCCGAGAACCGCATTGCCATTATCTACAATCGGATTCGAGATATATGGATTTTATTGAAAAAAAAGACTCAATTTTTTGATGAAGATGATTGAAAAGGATAAATCAAAATGCGTTTCAGATATTTAGGAAATTTGTATGGGGCCCCACAGGTGCGGTGAAAAGTTCATTTTGTACCGTGTACAACCGAATGAAAAAGCAAAATAAAACAATTTGGGACATGACCCTTTTATCGTAGGCCATTTTCTTTTGAACGAAACCATCATTGTGCCCCAATATCCTTTTCAAAAGTCTTGAAAAATCATGCGGGTCTTCAGTCATCTATAATACATCATCACCATCCAATGGCTTTCTCGAGTGCACGCGTTTAGATCTTCAGACAACGAGGCCCAACTGTCTCGGCAATCTATTTTCCTGCTTGTATATATACCTATCCAACTGGCACCTAGCCTGGCTAGTTTTCAGCTTCGGGAAGGATTCCGCTGCCTTAGTATGTGGTTGCATGTTGGGCAGTTTCTGGGTGAGGTGACGTACTGAGCGTTAGTTTTATTTGAGGTCCATTCATCGCTGGTGCTAATTCTGTACTTTCGATAGGGGTAGATGGATAAGTACCTCTCTTCCGTTGCAAATAAACGCATTCGGGTTGAAAATTCTCTCCGTGAGCTAAGTACTATATAGTAGAGATATGTTCACCATTCGTCGCTCATTTATGCTCGCCCTCGTGCATTATTAGTAGATTAGAGAGTCCTCGTTCCCAATCGCGCCCTCGATCGTGCCATACTTCCCTGAAGCTAGACTCCTGTGCTCGATCTTTCCCATTAACCTTATCTTTTCTTCGATACTTTTTTTACAATTCTTATCCGTAGACTTCTCCCCCCCCCCCTATTGCTGATAGCTATGTGTAAAATCCAAGACCCTTTTAGCTACTCTGTTCTCGCTCATCCTGGCTATCAAATTATAAAAATGTAAAGCTGATAACAATATCAGCATGTGATAAAATGAACTTTTGGGCCAAATTGGATGTATTTAGTCTTGTAAAAAAGGTTATTGGTACATTATCTGTAACTAATAATCACGTGTTACCGCTCACTGGATTTTAATTATGCATATTACTGTATTTTATAGCGAATTCATTCAATTCTTACATTAAAAAAAGATGGACGAATCTCCAAAAATCTTAAGTAACTTTCACAGTTTTGCAATTCTAAACGAACATCTCATCTCATCATCGCAGATATCATTGCATTTTCATCAAGCTGGCTCTCTCGGGATCTTTATATAGAATCGATTGACCAGTCAGTCTAAATATGTTGTGGTTTTCGGCAACAACATAAAAATCATTGGCGGCTAGTTCACGCTCAGATCTTTTTCTCAATTAAATCAGTTTCAAAAGTTTATTGGCACTGAAATTTTTAGACCAACTCTTCTTAATCTCTCCGATATAGCCCATTCGAATCTGGTTCTCCATAAATTGGTGCCACACTTTTTCCATCCACTTCCTACATCTTCATCGCAATACTGTAAAATCCCCTTCCTTTGTATACATACGTTGGCTTTTGAATATTCATCGAAGTTGAAGCTATATTATTGTATAGATCATTGCCTATATCGTAATATAAATCCGCTATGATGCAAATGAAGTACAATAAAAGTGTTAACCTATCCAAACTCAATAAACTCTCACTGTTAGTCTTCCTTATTTCACCTCGTACTACAAGAATTGTAAAATTTTGCATCTAGGTAAATTTATATCCTGTTTTTGTCACTGAGCCCTAATAAACTTGCCTTGCCCATATTTTTTTCTCTTTCAACGCTTTTCTGATAACACTTCCTATTAGAATAACTCATGAAAGCTACAAAAGATTCGTTCAAACACGTTTGAAAAGAAAATTCTCGGGAAGTGCAGACTTATCGATTGATCGTTCAGGTGAACTGAAACAAACTTTTGTATGTATTTCTGAAGTTATCACTTGATGACCAGGTGAGTCCTACAGAGCCCATCTATAATATTTTAAATTTCGTGAATTCGAATCAATGTTTTATGCCCCTCGAGGTTCCATAATCTTGTTTCAGACCCTCTCAAATATTTTGTATGGTAGTTGAGAATCTGTTAACAATTTCCAACCCCATTTTACATTTTCTGAATTTTTAATAGGGTTTGAGTCTACGGGGGTTTTCAGTGGTATGAATAGCACTCTTTTGACTAAAAAAATACCCCTAGAAAACTCATGATTATCCAAAATTGTGAGAAATCTCATAAAGATGCTCTAGATGACCGATCTATAGAGTGACGTTTTTTCGAATGTTTTACGTGATTCTAACGTGCATTGCGGCTACATGGTCTGGGTTTAAAGAAATATCCAGATTTTATGTCGACGCGTGGGATTTTAGATGATGAATATTTAATGTCTCGGAATAATGATACAGAAAAGCATCAATTCGCGCGAGTCTTTCACAGCCATGATCCGTTTCCACGCTTCGATGCATCTCGACTCATACACTTTATGATGAATTGTATAGTACTCAGAAAGTCAGAAAAATGCTTGCTTCCTTTGTCAACACGTACTACTCTATCTTACCTACGTGCTCGTGTATTGTACACCTCGAATATGACTTGCACATGTATTTAACAATTTATAGAACCGTGAGATCATGCACGGCAGACAGAGAATCGAGGCAAATAGAGAGCATCACGAGGATATTATCAAGGAGGAGTGCCGTCGTCGGTTGTCGTGTTGCGAAACTTCCTGATCCATATCTTATTTCAAAAGGATCTCCTTCATATAGCCTGCAAGGGATTTAATACTGCATCAGCAGACAAGATCCTGCATCACCTTCCTTTTTTTTTTCTCAAATTCTGGGTCTATTAATTTTCGCGAGGTCTGATGTTTGATGTGCAGTGCATATGGCCCGGACGTGTCGTGTTCTCTTCCTATCGCATGTATGTTAGCTGGGTTATTAATCACACGAGTGATACTAAAATCGTGAGGCAGAAGAATCGTATTTTTTTTTTAGCTAGACTGAGACATTATTATATTTATACTTTCGGGGTGAATCGAGGAGAGATTTGGCATATCTCGTTGGATTGTTTTGTAAATTTTAGGAGACTCCCGTGAGTTATTGTTTATTGAGAAGTTGGCAACTTATTTATAGCTTGAATTTCTGTCAGGATTAAAGTTATAAATTGCGTAGTAAAATGTCTGTTGTGATACAAAACCTGTTCAAATCGATAGAAAGATGGTGTGAATCTGACTAAGGGATTCAACAATAGAGATATTGTTGAAGTCTGAACGAATAAAGTTGCTGGATGAGAATTGGTATAAACTTGAACAGATGATCAGTCTGTGCTGGTATGCAAAAAATCATTAACATGCAGACAACTTCACTTTTCATCCAATAATGATGACTTTACATTGCAATAATAGGAAAAAACTGCATGAACACACTGAAAAAAATTTACTCAAAAAACTTCAACCACACTGGTTGAATATTTGAACACCCGATTGAATTCAACCAGCGGGGTTCAAATGTTGGTTGAAAATTCAACCAATTTCTTACAGCGCGTATGTGTCTGTAACTGCAAAAATACCTTGAAAATATTGTTTGACGTTTGGTACTGATATAGTATGGCTTAATTACTATTCTACAATATTATTATCACTTTTGTGGCAAATGAAAATACACGGGAAAGATGAAAAAGTCGTGTAGTTGAATCGAGTGGCTTAAAAGCAGTGATGACTCTATTAAACTGATATTTTTTAGATATGCACTCATGGATCAGAGAGATTCGATCTTCATCTTACGCCTAATAAATCTTGTTTCGAGTCCTCTTGAGAGTGAAATGAATACAATTTATCTGAACATCAATAATTCAATCGAGACGAACTGTAATTTTTTGAAACTTTCAACGTCCCAGTTTGGAGAAATCCACCAAAATTATTTTAGTCCTGGTCTATATCTTCTCTTTTTCGAAGAACGAAAGTCCATAAAATGTATCGAAACCGCTCGCCGCGCATCCAAATATATTCTGTGAGAAGTTCACATAGGAAAGTTATTTCCTTATCCCTTTCAGATGTGATTTCCAAAGATAAGATCTTGACGAAATCTTCTCACTGCATTCGGTTGTAGTATACGTTACTCAGAAATCTTTACTCTCTGTATAGAGATGTAGAGGCACACAACTCTCACTCCCTTTGTTCATTTCTCTCTCATACAAACAAAACACGCGACTCAAGAAGAATCACTCACTTGCTTGAAATGTATCCGCATTTCCCTCTCAATGCTTTAGAAAAAAAAAAATTATTTTTCTGCATAATCGTGGACACGTCGAGTACCTCAATGCCAAATTTTTTCACTCAAAGCTTGACTTTGTGCGTTGTGTAACATTTGGGATTTTCATTTATGATTTCAGTTGAGAGTACCGCTGAAAACGAGCTTTACTGCACGACCGAAGGATGTCCAAGTTTCAATAACGAAAAAACACCTCAAGTGTGGTGTGAAAGGCCAGCCACCAATTATTGACGGCGAGTTCCCTCATGAGGTTAAGGTCGAAGAATCTACATGGGTCATTGAAGACGGAAAAGTTTTACTCTTCAATATCGAAAAGGTCAGTGAATTCTATAAAACCTACGTACTTTTTTATAATCTTTTCATAACACATTGCGTTCATACATCCGATCCGGTGATCCGCACTAGTGTTTCCAAATTGTGTGCTCAGCAAGGAAATGATAACCATTTCTGGATATAATATTGGGCACGTTGAACAAGAATAGAAACTTGATCGATAGGTACAGTGCAGAATCCCTTATAATATGCTCATTGGTTTGGTCATAATTGAACCAAGAAATTGAATATTCTTTGAGAACCAGATCAATTGGTTAGTTCTTTTACGCGCATTTCCTTGAACCATCAAGTCTCATCTTATGGGTCATTGGTCTTCATATCAGATTCTAGGTTCCTTTTTCAGTTGCCCCTCGGAGAAATCATTCCTTTTTTTTGGATGAAGGGTCTTACGAGAATTTCACAGAAGTCGTATCTCCTGACTATTTTATGAGAATAAATTTTTTATGTCTATTTTTTTAATGAACATTTTTATAGTATCTTTTTCTGCATATTTTTCTTCAAGCTCGAAATTTTTTTCCCTGTCATTCGAATGGGGCACATCATTTTGAATGTTTTAATCAATCAAGATGCTGCGCACAGTAACAAATTGGTTGCTTTGAACTACGTACGTAGACTTTGTGGTGAAGAATTATGTGTTGACTCTTTCATTATGAAAGAGATTTCCAAAGTACTCTCAGCTCCAAGATCAGAAATCACGGCCGAAATTTCGCGCTCTTGATCAGATGCCTTAAGAAATAACCAAAATTTTGAGCTTCCGCTTGTCTCGTCACTTCATACCAATTGCGGTCCTACAAAGAGACGAAAACACCTTGAATTTTCCAATTTACGGTAAGTACTAGGTTTTAATCCATCGCGAGATTTTCTTGGATAAAACTTGAAAAACAATTGGGGATGTCGACTTCCATACCAGTCAAGAATCGTGATTGGACTGTGACGGTATCACAACTCAATCGCGAATCTCGAAATTCATACTACTTATTTGACTTTTTGCTTTTTGAATTAACTCTAGAGATTGGACCAAAAATGTAAAAATTGTCTGTTTTTAGGTGAATAAGATGCAGTGGTGGGCACATGTTGTAACGAGTGATCCCCAAATCAGTACAAAGAAAGTCAATCCAGAACCAAGCAAACTTTCCGATCTTGATGGAGAAACAAGAGGCCTTGTCGAAAAGATGATGTACGATCAACGTCAAAAAGAACTCGGCTTGCCTACATCTGACGAACAAAAGAAACAAGATGTGATTAAAAAGTAAGGATTGTCTTTCTTCAAGTCCTAGAGCGTAATCAATAGTTCACGAACTTCAATAAAATGATCCACGTATCTCTCAACACTTCACAGATTCATGGAGCAGCATCCTGAGATGGATTTCTCAAAATGCAAATTCAATTGATGAACAAAGATGTACGGGAAATTTTTTAAAAACATTTCCCGCTGGATCTGAACACGAGAAGGCGATAAATGAGTATCGAATTGCACAATCCTCGACTCTTGTCTTGAACTATTAATCTTGACTCAGGATCTTTCTCAATCTTCTGCACCATCGCCGATCCAATGATGAGAGCAGGAAATCTTCCTTATCTTAGATAGGTGGCAGCAGCTCTCGCACGCATAAAACTTCTAAAAGATCGCTGTTTACCATACCTGTTTACCGTACATACATACATGCAGATTATATCTCACATTCGTTATGCTTGTGTTGCATTTTAAACTTAATTTTTTATCTCAAATATTTGTAATCTATGTTCTTGAAATAATTAAATGCCTTTGATAATATTTGGAGTTCGTTTAATTGTTGAGGTAATTAATACTGATGATTCCTCATTCACTCTAAGCTTTAATTGATAGAAAAATATGTATAAAATATATATTGTAAACTTCCACTGACTTCTACAACTCTTCTCTGAGGAAATTAACATCCGATTCGTTGCTTCAATCGTGTCTAACTAGTGAATCATGTAAGAAAGTTGAGCTCAAAATCACAATTTCCCATAACAAACATTCATTTGACTACCAAACCTAACTTATCGAAAACTTATTTTATACTCACTATAATACTAGATTCCATTGTTCACTGTAAAACAATTCCAATTTTGATGTATCAGGCTAACTATATAAAAAATATTCGAATTTTATCCCAATTGAGTTCTAAGCATCAGTTTGTTCTGTTACTTTCACTATCCAATTGACGTAATTGGACAGGCGCACGTAAATTCCGTATTTACCGCGTTTTCCACAGCCTTCTCCAAAACTGGTTATTCCAAAAATGGTCCAGGGGTGGTGAGTTTTTTCAGGATCCTTGCAAAGTAGAGGGCCACCACTATCGCCAGCGCACGAATCCAATCTTCCTGTTGAGTTGCCAAAATTTTAAACTATAGTATGATACAATAACTCGCTTGAATTTCTTCCATATAAATCCGAGAAACATTTACCTCTTGATGCACAAAACATGTTGTGAGTGATTTTATAATCTACGTAAGCTTTTCTGCATAGCTCGTCGGCAACGATTGGAATCTGAAAGAATTTGATAATTTTAGTCCTGATGTTGCGCAATTGATATGGATAATTTTTCAACAGCGTTGGCTTTGAAAGTCATGAGTAAATTCCGCAGCACTCCATAAAGACCAAAAGAATCTGCTGATCTTCCTCAAAAGATGAATATACATGAGAGTTTCCACGGAACTTTTAACTTTTGTGTTACTGCAGTGTTCCAAGAGTATTTTGAACTATTCGGAGTGCGCAGGAGTGGCATTTTATAGTATTTGGCATCATTCAATATGGACTAAATTCTTTTTTGTTGAAACGCATCCTGATTTGTCAATAGCAGACCGCAAAGGATGATTTTTGGGTAGTTTACAAACGTACCAACGCGATTTTTTGAATTGATAAGGCTGTAACTAAAATACCTATGCCTCAACTACTTCGGTGGAATGATATATCCATCTACTAATCTCATATTTTGAGAAAATCTTTGATTCAGAGGTGTGCGCTGATTTGGCTATGATATTAACTCTCATTCATCGATGTAACTGAGTTTTGTGGGAAAACTTTTTCTGGCTATTGTTTACGAAATTGATGAAATACCTTGTGCAAAACGGAAAATTTAGCAATGAGTTTTCAAAGTTGAAAAGAAGACGAATCGAATCCCGTTTGGTTTGTGAGTGTGCGTTGATCCGGACAAATTTTATAAAGCTTCAAAGCTCATAAAGTTATCGCGCCACTGGCTCTCAAAACGGTCATTTTTTGATGGCATACTCAGGAAACGTAAAGCACAGGATTGGAATGTTGTGCTCTTTTTCCTTCATCGCAAAAGGGATATAACCGCACTGTTCTGAGTTACAATTGTCGATCGGTATTTCTGTGAGAAGCTGAGGAGAAATATTTGAATCCGGATGGTAAGCTAAATAAGCCGCTAAATGTGATGGTATCGCGATTTTCTTGATTTTTACATAGTATACGGCTGAAAAATGAACAAAATAACACACCACAGTGTATTCTAGAAATTGAAATGAGACTCATAGCTCTTGACTCGATTTTGGAAATTTACATCAAATTTCGGAGAAATCAATGATGAAATTCATCTTAAAGTCAAGTCAGGCAAAATATAATCCGTATCGATCGTCTAGACAATGTTTTGAATCGAATCTGTTCGATTGAAGTTGATTCACGAATGTTTCAAGTGTGAAATTCCGTACAATTCGTTCTGAACCAGATACCTCGGCTTGGAAGAGAGTGGCACCACTTTTTTCACATGTTTTCGAGGTATAAGAATCACATGAAACCCATTTTAAACGTGTGCGATGAGAAAATTTTTTTTTTTATTTTAGATAGTCAATAGTCAAATGTTCCATGGAAACCCTCACATGTATTTCAATTCAAAACAAGTTTCATCATACTCACTTTAGCTTCATGAAGAACGTCCGTGCCAAACTCGTGAGAAGCATTAGCCTTACCCCAACCAATAATTGTACAAAGTTGGTCAGTTGGTAGTTTTTGCCAAGGCGTCGGCAAACAGGCGATACCTCTTGAATCAGACGGAGTTAAGGTGATTGGCAAACGAAGAAGAGCTACATCATTATCAACAGTGTGTGCATTATATTTCGGATGAGTGACTGAATATTCCACCTAAAAATAAAGAAAAGACTAGATTGAATAGAATGCAGGGAATTTCGAGCGATTAAAATCAATTTTGCATACTTTCAATTCGATTTCAGGACCTTCTTTGACTAGCAGATTGTGTTCACCAATCCTTACTGAGAGCCTCTTTCTCACACAGTGAGCAGCGGTCAGCACCCAACGTGAAGAGACCAGAGTACCTCCACAAAACGCTTCCTGAAAAAATTGGTTTTTCATCCATTCAAACTAAACAATGATCCTTAGGTTTTCTAAGAGAACACTTGGATGCGATTGGTCAGGTATCGTATACTATTACGGCAAAATCCGTCCGATACAGACTACACTTCAAATGATATTGAGATTTGTAACAATCAGATAGATAGGCAGATGAGGCAATAACTCATCGATCTTCTAATATATAATAATGCAATTTTTCCATTTTTCGATATTTTTCGTAACTTTTTCACGCTTCATCGCCTCTCGAAGCGCTGATGTAAATTTTATTTTGAATGAATAAGTACTTTCTTTCTAAAATCTTCTGAGATCGCATTTATGGACAATTCTCGGGAAGAGGGAGAATATAGGATCAAAAATGGTACCCAAATCTCTCCTTCGTACCTAAAATTTCAAATTCGGCATAACTTCTCATTCTATGTATCGAGCTTGATTAAAAATTCCTTACAGAACGTACAAAATAAGATGGGGGAGGCCTGATTTTTCTACCTCAAATCGAATGCGAGTGAAGCCAGAGTTACTATTAAAAATTACAAGCAAATTGGTATTTTCACCGACACGCGTACGGAAGACATCCGGCTCAAAGATTCCACGGATCTCGGAGTTCTTCATCAACTCGGCTCGGCTCATTTGGAAGATTTCTCAAAAATCTACAAAATCTAAAAGATAACGCCTCATCTCGTCGGAAAGAAGCCGTAGGGATGCCTTCCGAACGCGTATCAGCAAAAATACCGGTTTACATGTAATTTGTGATTGTATCACCGGTTCCGGCAGCATTCGGTTTCCCATTGACGAGATGAAACGTTATTTTCTTGATTCTGTAGATTTTTACGTAATCATCCAAATAAGCCGAGCTTAGTTGAGGAACTCCGGGAGCCGAGGGATTTATAAGAGTCGGGCGCCCTCCACCCGCGTATCAGTGAAAATACCAATTTGCTTGGAATTTTTGATAGTAACTCTGTTCTCGTTCGCATCCGGTTTGAGCCCTGGGTTTGAGGTGGAAAAAATCAGACTTGCTTCATCTCATCTTGTCCATTTTGTAATGAACTTTTAAATGAGTCAAGCTGCATAGAAAAATTTATAAGAATGTAGAAGTTATATTATGCCGAATTTGAAGGGTACGCCCCGCATGTGCAAATTGGCCGAAAAGCGGTCCACGGGTTATAAATAAAAAAAGTCCGCTTTTGAGCGCATTCGAAAAATCAATCAGCCTCGGGTCTGATCCCATGGGGATCATACTCGTACGAAGTAAGTAGTAGAAAATGACTACGTGCGCAGATTTGGGTACCATTTTTGATCCTATAATACCCCTCTTACAGAGCACTGTGATATGAGATTCTTATTGAATCGCCGTCCAATTAAAATCAGCGATGAGTTCAAACATTTGATATTTTTCTCTTTATTTTAGTTCTATTGCAATAATGATTTGGATATCCAAAATTAAGGCGCACTGAGATAACTTATCTCACGCATGTACTCTATAAATTTGACCTGTGATAATATATCTATTTATACAAATCAGACCGTGCTCCCTTACCCCATATCTGTTCAAAACAGCGACTTGCCAGGGCCAGCTGCCAGGAATCGTTGGGCGACCACCAATAATTCTTGTAAAATATGTCAGCCTTGTATTCTTCTTTGATACACCACACTTCCAACTTTCATCCTTATATGAAGTTGAATTTTCAATACCATTCACATTGAGATCATACTTATCCACTATCAAATCTGTAAATAAAATTTTCTCGTCAGTCAGATACTATTGCCATCGGATACTCAAAAAAATGTTCAATGCATAGAGTGTACTCACCATAATCGAAATCGTCGCGGTTGTCACGAATCCTACGTCGGATCCATTTTTGACAATAGCTACCATCAACGTAGCAATAGGCACTTTGACGAATCACATCTTTCCAACATAGCCCGGGTATACGACACCATCTGTATTGAAACGTGATTGAAACACGAGTACATCATGTAAGTATGTGCAAAGATATGATCAAGTTATATAGAAGAAAATTTTTCGCAAATTTGGGAATCACCTGTATCTCTGTGTTGTGCAGGACTTGGTACACGGAGACCACTTGCTCCATTTTCCATAATGTCCAGAGAACCAATCTTCGTCAATTCCTTTATTTTTACCTCGTCCATGTCGAGGTTTTGCTTCTTCTGGAATTCTTACAATTCGGAATTGTCGAGTTTTTCGACGTGTCAGTCTCTGTTGATGCTGCCTGCAGCTTGCCCTGCGTCGTTCTCTTCCGTGAACGCATAATCGCTCCTCCTAAAAAACATGAACATGAATTCTTGATTTGGGAATAATCTTGAGATGATGTGGATGAATGACCTGCGATCTGTATACGTACTCGAAGAATTGTACTTCCGCATTTGCCTTCTGACCGACATCTTCTAATGCGATTCTGGTAGCAATATCTATCACATACAGACCAGTCACTCCAATCGGTGAATCCGACGAGCTCTAATGTCTCTAAAATTAGATACGAATATCATTAGTTCAATGGTTTTGCTATGCTGCACGTAAAATTGCATAAAGCTTTCTCAAAATTTTGATCAAGATTCTAAGATATCGCAGTTACCATTTTGTTTTCAAGAAGCTTTAATTCTTTTTGAGTGAATATGGATCGGGACTCACCGTTCTCTGGATTGTGAACATTGGAGCGTTGTTTTTTTGAGGAATGTGGCGTTCTTCTTTCTCTATCAGGAATCTGAAAATTCAACAAATAATAATGATTATTTCATTGGTTATTTCATTTTATCCTTATACTATTTCTAATTTTAGTCATTAATTTAATGAGAAGGAGCCCTGGTCAAATAAGTTCATTTGGAAACATCTTAGCAACATTGGTTGACTTTTTTAATATCGTATCTGAAAATCACGTTGGAGTTACATTGTGCAAGTAATGATTCCAGGTGAGGGTTTTTGCTTGGTTGAATACTACTCCTATGAGTATAATTTAATTTGAAAATATTTTTGTCTTGTGATTCGATGATATTCTAAAAATACTACTAGAGAGAAATATTTCACTTTATCAAGTTCAAAAAAGTACAAAACTCATATGAGAGATCACGTGTGAGTCAATTTGAGGGGCTTTATAAATTATCAAGATATGACTATTAAATAAGAAGTGAATGCCCAATTGTTCAATATTCCAATTCGGATACAATGCGAACGTTGTTTCATTAAATACGCAGAGCTGAGATAAGTATTACTGCATATGGGCGATATTTTAATCCAATTTTTCAACGGTTTGTCTACGCTCATACCAATAAAAAATCGCATGCGATTTTCTTTGAAACGATGAATGATATCGGGATTCTTCTTTGGGCGATATTGCAATTTGCACGAATGATCATAGAAGGAAAGCCATCCATCTCAATAACAACCAAACCTCAAGTCCCGCAATCGCACGCACGAGTTAATCATTCCGCGTCGTCGATTCAATGCCCACAATTGGCTATCTGCGGTATACGAGTTTAGATTAAGAAATTTGTATAGAGAATAGATAGTTGTTTAAATGAAGTATCGAGGGATATTTATGGAATACTTATCGAAAATTTTCCATTGAATCAGCATACATATGATAGAATGAATAATGCGCTAAATTTTTTTAAATAGCGAAACATAATCAGATTTGATTGACATATTAGGTTTGTTCAGAATCCATCAAAGTTTTTTACGCGTAAAAAATCTTCTAATTTTCCAGAGAAATACTTCCCATCAAGAGTAGTGTTTGAATGTCTTCTTCATTTTGTATAATCTTAAAAGAAAACAATAAATGAAAACCGAATGGCACAGTCATCATTTCTTCATAAATTTTGGACAGGTCGAGGTTACTCAATATGTAATGTAATCGAGTTGAAGGTACTCAACCAATTTCTGCATCAAATACTTGAGTTTATTCTTCTGTTTTATCTGGAAAAAATTCGATGTTTTGGGGACAATTTAACCGGGCTTGCTTCTCGTGATAGAAAGCCAAGTGCTTTTGGAGAATTTTTGCGTAGAAAAATTTTTCACAAAGGCACATATTCCTAAGCAAGAAAACCTTGAGAGATTTGTGAAGCATAAACCAAAGTACTCGTTTCAAAATCTACATTTTATTGACAAAAAAGAGTAGTAAACTTTTTATCTAAAAAATTAAATAAGATCCAATCAAATACAACTTAGCTCATATAGAGTCTGGAATTTAATTCAATTCTCAAATGGTTTATTCATTGTGAACGACCGCATCTGGATTGCTAATGAACCATTGCATAATTTTCCTCGTTCGCACCAAACCGTATTCGTCTAAGTAATTTTTCTTGAATAATTCAATTTTCCCATAACCACAAGGAATTCTCCTCATTAGAAAAACTTGCGAGATAAAATTGAAGAAAAAAATTGTCTCTTATAGACCTTCTTCAACTTTTTGCAGAAAATAATATTCATATAGGTGACCTTGGATTAGTTTCTCTAGCTAGCTCAATTTGTTCTGACATTTACAGTGTCAATAAGAGAACGAGAGGCATGCAAATTGTTTTAAGGCTTTGGAATAGGAGTAGCATAATAGAATTTCGATGGTAACAAACATGATTTTCCAGAGGGGTATTCATTATCACAATTCGCATTGAGCTCCCGAAAACACTTGTATAAGAACCCTAATAAAAAAATCGCATTATCTGCATTTTTATTTGAGTCGGAAAAATTCACGTACAAAAAAATATTCCATACGCAGAAATGCGTTGTTGAAATCTTGAAATTCAGCTTGCAGCCCATCATCAGATCAATAGTTCATAGCTGATTGTTTATTCCCAATCTTGATCAAAATTCAGTGATGCGTATATTTTACTCAGAAATATAAAATGATCATCCCTCCATTATCTGACCGTGAAAATAATGTTTAAGAAACTACTAACTCTTTTGATTCGAGACTTGAGCGACAATTGACTCGCGAGTCTTCCTGCAATTTGTTTCATTAGCACAGAATGAATAAATTAACACTCCCGTAATACCGGTCTCTTAACTATGTGTGACAACGTTTTGAAGGACCTCCCTCAAATCAATCTTTTCACAGGATTATGGGTGTGCTTTTTGTGCTTTCTGAGTATTTTTTCAGCGTTTGCATTCATCAATTATAATCATTTTTGCGCAATGTTGAGTACAAAAACTAGTGAACGAAAACTCGTGACTGGATGCGTGGGATTCAGAATGTCTAGGTGAAAGGAATAAGCTTGGGATTTCATTATCATCTGATTTTGTTTGACAGGATCTCTAAGTCAAGATAGAAACTGTAGAGTCAAGATTATTTGAAACCAGGAAAATAATTACTTTCCTTTGGTAGAACAATTGTAGAGCGCATTCAACGAGCAAAATGATACGAAACTGTTCTTGCCAAGAGAAAATTTTAAATTTCAATAGTCTCCTGAATCATCTTTTTGTAAAATATATGAAAATTGAGCAGCCATCCGTTATCTTTGGCAAAAATCGTTTTATTGACATGCTTCACTCATATTATTGGTAAAGGCCCACTTTTATCGTATCTCGTTGATTTTATAGTCAGTCAAAATTACTACCTGATCCAAAAACTCGTTAAAATTACAAAAAATAGTCTAGTACAAATGGAAAGAACCATTTTTCCCATCCGAATAACGCGTAATGATTAAACAATAACAGAAACCGTCAAATTGGGTAACTTTGGTACAATGGGTGCAACTTTGGTACACCCCTGAAAAATGACTTTCAGGGCTGCGTTCGGCAAGGTAGATGATAATTCTATCGCTCTGAAACCTATTCTCCTTTCTTGGCACACACATAAACAATGTGTTGAGCCACCGTAGATCCCGTGTGAATGGTTGTAGTCGTTTATTGAAGTTTTTTTCCAAAAAGGTTGATTTAGCACCGATACGCGAGTGGTCGAGTTAGTATGCCTGGCAAGAAGTGTTCCGGAATGAACTACGGGTGTATAATGCTACATTTTCACCACATATATCTCCATATTGAAAAAACCATCGTTACGTTGGGGTACTTGGAGCATTCGGAATTTTAATGAATGAAAAACAGAGGAAAAAACCATGAAAAAATGTACCAAAGTTACTCCACTCTACGTAAGAAGCATGAGAATAGGGTTAACTCCAGTACAACTTCCTATGACAGCTTCTTTTTATCTCATCTTGAGTCGATTGATGGTCTATGAGGTTTTAAAATGTTTCAAACAGCTTAAAATAAGACTTCTGAACGATTAAAATTAATTCACTCTCGTGGTGGTGGGTAATAGAGTTGAAATATTTTGTAAGTGTACCAAAGTTGCCCAGTCGGGTGTACTTTGGTACACTTACAAAACTGCTGGACTCATTAAATTGAACTTAGTAGCTCGTCAATCAAAAGCTGAGACTGTAAGCTTTCGACTGACCACTAGTTGGGGTAGGTTTTGTGGAAATACGTTGAGATGCCGAACTGAACAAGATAAAGAGTACCGAAATCGTACCAAAATTACCCAATTTGACGGTACTATAATTACGGAGGAAATAAATCAAAAGCCAGCGGTGTCGCGGAAAATTACTCAAAACTCTTTAAAATTATTTACTTGCAAATCGCTCGGAAAGAATAAAATTGTTTAACCAGACGATAATTTTTCAAAATTCGCGAGCGTCTAATCTCATATTTCTTAACCCTGAATAAAGAATTTAAACTTCGGTTAAATCTCCGTAGAAATATTGTCAGAATAACTCGATTCCCTCAATCATTTATCATATTCGGTGGTCACGTGAGCAAGCGGTCCAATGCATTGAGACCTCTTGAGAAACTGTCAAATATCACTTCTCGGTACCTGGAATTCAATACTTAGCAGTTTTTAGAGTCTAATACGATTAAACGAACTGTTGATGCTTCGATTGACATTCGAACTGACGGCCTTCGTTATTTCACGCCCCGCGTGACATTAGCCTCAAGTTTATAGCATCGCTACGGTCAAATCTGCGAGTAGCGAATCAATCCTCATGTCATTCAAAATCAGAAAATATCTTTGATCAAGTGCTGGATTGATTATCGATAAAAACGATAAGATGGGATTCCAAAAATATTTTCATCATTCGGCTCAAAACTTGCGCGAAATATTAAACGACTCTCGCGATTTACCTATGTCACAACAATCTCAAAAGTCACAATCGATGAAGATATTTAGTAATTGTCCTGGTGACGTCTGATCAGTACACCGAATCCATCTTCTCGCGAGGTTTACATTCTCGTCAATTAATTCGCCCTGACGCTTTTTCCTTGACATCAGAGTAGCCTTATACAGATAATTCGCATGTCAATCGGCTAGCTACAGGTATACCTGCCACGGTTGAGCAAGGCAAATGAGCCGAGCTAATCGTCACAAGATCGATCGATGATTTACTAATCAAACGCGGGCGGTGAAAAAATTTGCATATTCTGAGCTCCCCTTTGCATCGCAGTTATGATATTCAGCTGAATCTACACCGGTATCGAGTCTGATAGATATGAGTTGATTGACAAAAATCAACACGGTTTACTGTGAAGGCGGCTTTTTGTAATTTTTCGTTGGTCATGATCTCACTCCTGTTTCTCCCATGGATGTAATTCAGGGTATTTATCAATCTCTCTCTGTGAAGTACTGAAGGACTTTCTAAGGTCTTTCAAAAAACAAAAATAAAACATTCCAAGGATTTTGTTTTACAACAATCTGATACAATATTGAATGTACTTAAAAATGTACATATTTTGAGCACAGCTTATCGAAATTAACTCAGAGCTCGGAGTTCAACAGAGAATATAGTTCAATACGGGAGAAAAACGTATCTTTCGCATCATTGTGATTATTCTGACCCTCGCCTGCGGCTAATCTTTTTTGACTCATTATTTAGGCTCTTGGTAAACTGATATCGATTATATTCTTCAAGCAAACACGAATCACTAGGAATTGAACTTTGGAAAATCGTAGGCCACACCGGTAAGACTCATCACAGTAGTGAAGACGGTAATTAACACGTTCGCTGCGGCGGGGCCCACCGGTGGGCCCCGCGATTTTTCATTCTCCAATCTTTGGCAGCCCATAATTATCCGAAAAACATCCCCAATAAGAATTTTCCAAGGTGATTCACTTTGCCTAAAGCATAAACAACGAGCCAAGATAGAGTTTGCTCCCATAGAGAAATTTTTGTTAGAATACGGGAGTCCAGTTCATGACTGGAATAGAACTACCAAAAATCGTCCCTGCAGCGAACGTGTTAAGCAATATCGTTGGTCCACAAATCTATATGGGAATTTGAAACATCCGGTTTGCAAAAAAACAGGACGAAAATAATCCGGCATGTGCAAAGAATGCATGTTCTCGCAATAAAGAGACGCGTCGACTCTATAGGTATATATATATGAGCCCTTTCGATTCGATGAATGAAACATAATCCTCGAGATAAATGCGTAAGCGGAGCCCGATAACGTTAACCGATCTAATGCAATAAGCGCGGGTGTTTGCTGCATGAAAAGATTCTTCGAAGTGTCTTTTCGTGCACGCAATTAGGGGGGTCTCTACTCTCACTCTTTCATTCTCTCAGAATTTCGACTGGACCTCTCGCATCCTGACTCTGATGTCGTCGTCGGTCGCACATGTGTTGCAATTATGGCCACCGCATCCATTCACCCTCAAAAAACCTGCCCGGATACAAATCGATATCAACAGTCTAAAGTATCTTTAAAAAACTAAAAAAAATTTGGGGAAATAATAGTAAAAACTCACTGCAGTAGTTCGATCAATACGATAAATAAGCATCAGCATCAAAATCAAAATTGTCAGCAGCTTCATCTTGACGCAGCTTTTGCAGTTTGCAGCTTCTCATCATCTCGTCCTTTTCGTCTGCAGCATCACCCCGCGATTCTACACTTCTGATGATATTACAACGATGAAGATTGTCCTTGCACAATAAAATATAATAACTGCATCGCGCCGATGCATCAGATGCTGCAGCATCGATCATAGCTATTATATCATATCAAATCACTCGATACCGGTACTCATGGCTAAAGGTTTTTTTCTTTCGTATTTTTTGCAAAATTTAAACTCACAACTTGGGTGATCCGTACTCTGCGACGCGTCTCCGGCGACTGCCGATGTTGTATTATATTGTATGTAGGTGGCTGGGTGCTGATGCGGGGTTTTGCTTTGCTGCAGCATAGTCTCGGCGAGACTCTCGCTCTCTTTCCTTGAGATATATGCCGGCTTATATTCCTTCCCTTGTGTGCTTTATATCCATATATACATATATTTATATATATATAACTACCCAAAGTTGCAGCAAGAGATGTTTGGGGTGACTGCTATTAATATACTGCAGCTACTGTGCAGAAAATAATGTAGGTTTGCTCACACATGTTCATCGGTGACTTTTAGCTGGAGTAGTGCAGAAAAATGCATTTTCCTACAGGTCATTTTTCAACCGGAAGCTGTGTGACAGACCTGATGCTGTACCTGGTATCTACAATTCTAAATCGACATAAAGGTATAGCTATGAAGGTTTGCGAACCATATGTGCCCCGATATGTACATCTTTTGCAGTTTATATTTACACACGTGTGCAACATTTTGCCGATGCGCGAGGACGAATAGCGGGAGAAAGGAAAGAGAGATGAGGTCCTTATTCAGCATCCTCGCTATACATCGTGGTTCTCGGTGAATCCGAGTAAGGTGAATTTCTACTGAGTTTCGCGTTTCGCAATGCACAGAGGGGCGCTTTTGTATACTATTTCCTGCGTATAGACCGCCAAAAAATTCAGCCCTACATACGTGTGTAAGATGAATTGACTCGCAAAAAGTAGGCGCTTTGGTGAAAAATTTCAACTCAAATTTGAAAATTTTTGGTTGATTGGTCCATTCATGCAATTGGTCAAATTTTAGGTGCTCGCTGTAATGGACACTATTGATAATTACCAACTTGGAATAGTGTACCAACGACGAAAAACTGTTCTTTGGAAATGTAATTTAAATGGTACTCGTCAACAGTGAGATCACTTCTTTTCGCTGAAGCCTGTGATACCATTAAAATCGGGAAAGAAGTACGATGAAACGCTTTGTATTATTTAACCAATTCATGGTCAAAAGAGACTTGATATCCAAATGAGTTTTCAAGCATGGAATGGATACATATGGTCACTCATAGTTATGGATGGAAATTTCGAGCAACGAACGCGGTGAAATCCAAGATGTGTCTCAAGTATGCGACTGAATCTGTCCAGAATTTTCTCATCTTGAACTAGTGCAAGTGATTGAAATATATCTGCCCCAAAAAGAAAAGCAGATGTTAGGAAAGGCCGAAGGCTTCACTGTGTGGAGCTGCTGACCAGACCAAATAATCGTTGACAATAATTTCGTCAAGATAATTATTCCGTCGCCGATGTATTGATTGCAATCCAAAACATAGAGTGTTATCTCCAGCATTGGTCCAAAATTAGAGCTCTGCAAATGAAGATTCGTACTTGACATAACGAATTCTCTTGACGAAATTATTGTCAACGATTATTTGGTCTGGTCAGCAGCTCCACACAGTGAAGCCTTCGGCCTTTCCTAACATCTGCTTTTCTTTTTGGGGCAGATATATTTCAATCACTTGCACTAGTTCAAGATGAGAAAATTCTGGACAGATTCAGTCGCATACTTGAGACACATCTTGGATTTCACCGCGTTCGTTGCTCGAAATTTCCATCCATAACTATGAGTGACCATATGTATCCATTCCATGCTTGAAAACTCATTTGGATATCAAGTCTCTTTTGACCATGAATTGGCCACAGTAATCTGAGATACAGAACACTAACTGGAGTTTGTGAGAGGGTGCCTCGTAATACTTTCAAAAACTATACCTTTCCAAGGTGTATTTCTAAGGCGTGAGATTCAACCAAAGATTCATAAGGAAGAACGCTTGGAATTTCAATTTTACATTTCTACTATCCAATAATTCCACGAGCGAATATTTCCGTTCGTCAAACATTCAAATCAAAATAAGCAGACCTTGCTATTTCCACTCATTTTCTTTTACAGAAGGTTTTGATTAAAAAATGCATGAATGTTTGAAGACTTACAATAAATAGAAAGATACTCATACATAACTCTCTCCAAGACTTCATTTCTTTTAGGTGTATCAAATGAAAATCATGTATGCATGTTTTGAGAATAGCTTACAAAATTGTTTAAAAAGGTACGATGATTCACATGTTCTTAACAAGCTGGCTCGGAATGTTTTTATTTTACCGTAGATTCAGTGCTTCGAGACCTTTCCATTCCAGTGGGGCTAATATCTCATCAAGTTGCATAAAAATTGTGCCGATGATAGGTAACATGAGAAAATAATGACTTTCACGTTAATACAGTCTTATTAATCTACAGAGTTTTTGTCATCTATCTTCATTTGCAGAGATGTTCTGGGCCCGTATTCTAAATTTTGCGGTAAAATTTTGCGGCAAATTTTACCGCAAAATTTGCCGGCAAACGTGGCGCTCAGTCGGTAACCTGTAAAATTTGCCGCATTTGCTGAATTTTACCGTTGCGGTTTACCGTATTTTTCACGGCAAATGCCACCGGCAACGCAAAAATGGCAAATCGCGATGGCAAATTGCAGCAAATGCGGCAAATGTTAGAGGTTACCGAGTGAGCGACACGTTTGCCGGCAAATTTTGCGGTAAAATTTGCCGCAAAATTTTACCGCAAAATTTAGAATACGGGCCCTGGTGAAAACCAATTCATCAATATTCGTTGGCTCAAAGTGATTGATTCAAAACGTGAGATTAGAAAATTCAAGGATTTTTGGATAAAAGAAACTATCCAGAAACTTCTGGGGAATGAGAAGAATTTTCGAAAAATTTTCACCAAATCGAACGACCTACGATTTCTCGTAGATTCTGGCAAACATCAACAAATTATCCATATCCAACCTTTTTTAGATAGCTCTTTCTACGTAATGTGATTTCGAATGGTTCCTAAAATAATTTGGATAGTGTCTTAAAAACTGAAAATTTTGAGCGATTCTTTTCATCCGAAAATTTGAGGACGGTTCTATTGGTGTGAAAAATTTTTGAATAGTTCCCCTTACAAATATACATTCTTGAGTAGTTCCTCCTCACTTAGAACCTCGGGCAGGAATGTGTTGATGATAACATGTAAAAATTATAATTTTTACTGCAAGTGAGTCTTGTTATTATCTCTTATTCTCTAAATTTCCGATGGTTCAAAGTGGGGATTAACCATTTCAAACCATGGTAACCACAAGAAAATGCCCAAAAGTTGTTGGTCAAAAGGAATTATTCGGAGGCCTTCCGGAAGCAAAGACTTATCACGAAATCACTGTTGGAAAGAGTAATCCATGAATCTCATAATTGTATCCTTCGAGTACTTTCGACCAAACATTTTGAGAAACCATTCTGCTGATATCTTCAAATAAAGTTTTCTCGTCTTCATTTTTTGGTCATCATTCAGTAAACTATCAAACTCAATTCACGAGAATGGGAGGTGCTTATGCACTGGTCATTCGTACCTGCTAATTTTCATTAGGCAACTATAAAAAGTTGCCATCGTGCGGAGCGCATCATCATACTAGGCTGTAACAGTGACCCCGTTGAAGCACCGTATCTTGATGAATTTGAGGATTGAATGTAAAGAACTAGAAATGGAAATGATAAAGAAATAGAAATGATATGATAGAAATGATAAATACAAAAGACGTATATCTGAACTCAAAAATAATTCTTTCAATTCCATTCCAATCTCAAATCTTTTTCTTGTGAGATGTACTAATAAACTATCTAACACTTGCAAGCATTCAAAATCGCGCGCCATTCCCACTAATGTGTGCTTCTCCGTTGGTGGGGGAATGGGACGTTTGCGCATGGTCGCGGGCCCGCGGATCGCGAGACTGCGCGAGGAAGGGCGATCTGATTGCGCAATATTTGGTCATCCCAGGGGCTCTGGCGCGATGCAACCAATTCGTAAATAAGCAGAATCAGCACAATAATTGAGCTTTGTTCATCATTCTAGAAGTATTGAAATACTAAATACATGCAACCGAGTTGATAAATTCGGTTTTTGAAAATCGTGGTAAGATTGCACACAGTCAATATTACCTCTCAAACGACATTCAAAAAAGACCCGCGCGTGATGGCGATTTCCGTCATGCATCACCGCTGATGCGATTCAGCAAGAAACGACGACGCGAAAAATTTTGTCAATTAGATTTTTCAATGAAAGTGCTTCTGATCCAAGGACTTAAGGATGCAGATGAGAGATATTGGAATTCTACACAATTTCAATACGGGAAGTGCATGGCTGCGATGCCGATTCAGTGACGAAAAGTATGATCGGAAAAAAAGAGGAGGTTGGAATCCTCGATCTAGCCGTATATGTTAGTTAGGTGTGCTGGAAAGGCTTCGCCATACTTTCAAGCACACCTACCGCTGTGCACAATAGCAAAAACCTCGGCAAAAACGATCGGTGCATCAAAATACGTAAGTATAAAATGTTCGCTGAGGTGTTCACGGAAAGTTTACCTGTAGAAACTGCTGGCGCGCTCGATGTAAGTCAGACCGTCTAATCAAAAGCTTTCGCGTAGATCATGAAGCAACAATAAATTATTATGCTCTTGTGATATACCCAGAGTGGAATAACGCTCACTTTGAACAATCTATGAAGTTTAACCGATCTGTAGAAACTCATTTCTGGATTTTTCTGACAAGGGATCGGTTGTAAGTTCCGACTTCAACACAGGTGAAAAGGTGGTATTCTCAACTCTTTTGCACTGTGTCCAAAAGTTTCAACGAACTGCACGTTATCAGGAACATTTTGAGGATATGAGTTTTTAGTTACACGAGTACTTCACAAAAAAGCATCGGTGCTTGAGCGTGAAAAATGTGCTCGAAAATGTGCCAATGTTTGATCTTAATTTCAAAGAATCTAAAAATAAATTTTTCGACTTCTGTAAATGTTGAAAATAAGAAAATTTTCTAACTTTAGATTCTTTACCCCCGAAAATTCGATATTCAATTTTTCTGATACTTTCAATGTCAACCATGGAAAACTAACGTGTCATGAGCAGTTATGACAAACTTCGAGAAGAATTTGTTACGGAGAGGCCTGGAATGGAGCAGATTGACAACAAAATTAACTTGTTCACGCTGCACATACAAAAAAAAAGTGATTTTATCGTTGGAACTGCAGAATTTGCCTCGTGCATGATACCATAAAATTCAATAAATTGGCACGATCATAATTTTGCACGCATGAAGATGGTAAAAAACAAATACTATGTGACACGGACTTGACCTTTTCAAGGATAATTTCCCACGAAATAAGTAACGACTGCACCAGAATGAGCATCAAAAATACATCGACAATAACTCATTTGATTAGGTATTTCCCAACGCGTTTTGAAGTAAACTCATATTGACGCGATCATGGGCAATATTCTCAACCAAAAGATTTGTTGTCTCTGCATTTCTCTCCTTCTTTTTAAATTGCAATGTGATGATCTGAAAAGGTATCACGAGAGCAAAATCATTTACTGGGCCGCTTTCCAAAACATTGATCACTCGCGAAAATGATAGCTTTAGAAACGTGCTCATTACTGTTGAAAATATTGAATAAATACTTCATCAATAGTTTAAAAGAACCATTCATTGGACTTGACTACCTTTTAAAGAAAATACACTCCTCTAGTTCTTATGATTTATTAAACAAATATATATCAGATTCTCTCACTTACAGGTGAAAGAAAAATATTCTCTGGAATAAATATAACACTTACATTAACCTAGTTATGAAATCTTAAATCCATCATTTGTGTCAAAGTAAAATTGGTTTTGGTTTTAATTTGCGGAAAGTTGACGCGTAAAAGTTTTTTTTTTAGTTTTTGCTGGCAAAATTTGTAAAAAAACTTGGTTATCCACAGAGTACAAAGTATACACCTTCACACATCGTATCTTCTCTCCGCGTTCTCATGATTAAATGACCCACCACTCCACGGACATCCGAAGCGCTCAATAACTTTACGCACATGAATTGCAAAAAAATCCTATACGGCACTCTTGAAGATTTAAGAGTCTCCAATACGCACCTCTGCGCAGACTGGTGCGCCATATTTTTGCACCCGTGTTCAGAGCTGATTAGTGATTCGCATTGTTCGTTTGGAGTATTTTGAAAGTTCAATATTTCAGAAGTCAGAGCTCATCTGACGTGAAATTTCAACAGATATCCATCACACTATTTATCTCTAAATTATGAATAATATGGCTCTACATATAACTGTTTCAAGATATGACATATAAACTTTTCTTGAAAAATGTACACTAGAGATTTATTTGATCTGACTTACTTGATGTAATAATGTTTTCAAGTAATGCTCAGACAGATTTGGGGTCTGCAGAAGAAGCTATCAATTGCCTTCATATAACCATCACTTATTCTTCCAAAATATTCTGCACAAGTGGAGTCTTCTAATTAAGAGTTATGGAGGATTTTGTTGAAAGCATTGTATGATGTTTCCAGATCGAATATCAATTGTCTAACTTGTTGCTCTGATAACTCATCTGATGCTGACATATTGTTCAAAGTTTGAAGCCACTCTGCAACTTTCTGTTTCCCATCAAAGTCACTTGGTAATATGCTAAGTCGATTCATGGTATCCATCAAATCTCTGAGATCAGGATGAAGCTGATCCATGGCTTTGATTTCCAAGCGCAATTTGTCCATTAGTGTGATGAACAAAGAAACAATATCGGCAATACATTTAGATGTGTTCCCCTTATCATCTTTTATAGTTATTGGTCTATCTTCTTTTATTCTTTCAAGAGCAGCTGGACAGTCTAGTCGGAATGATCGTGCAAATGCATCAATTGTGGGGAACTGATCACTTTGAACCTAGTTGGAGTAAGAGAATTCATAAATATATTAAGGTGTTTATCACTGAAATTTTTTCAGTCTTTTCGAGCATCCATACAACTATTGAAAATGCTCATCAAACATCAGAGTACAAAGGTTTAGATGGGAATGTTCTTACCTGTTTAAAAGCAGCTCTGTATTGCACTAATAATTTGCTGCATGCTGCAGTGTACTCTTTAGGTGTGACACAATCCCGTATGTATGCTTTTTCAAGGTGTTGTAAGGTATTCACTACAGCATATAGATCAGCTTGGTTATCATACTTCTCACGCTCTCTGGCATTTTTATACAGCTTCACTTCTTCGTACAGTTCTGGACGATCTTGCATGGCTGACATTTCTGAAACACATTGGAGAAGAGATTTGAGGCCATAAGCATTTGGGTATGACTCAGACATGTTTGGGAGGCTTGGTGTTTCATTTAGACTAACAGCCTAAAGTAATTTAGACATGGCATTATCATATACATCGTATCTTCAACCAAAAATAAGTCTCTGGTAAAAGGCTACGATTTTTTGAGGAAATGAAGTATTGTTTAGAGGAAAATTCTTGCATCATGATATATCTTAGGCTAGGGCCACTGGTAGGATGTTATCAATATTTTCACATTGATACGTTGCACTCGACTATTTGTATTTACCTTGTGATTCTCTCTCAGTCCACAATTGTCAGGTTTTAAGCAACTGTTATCAACATTGAGTCGTACAATAATTGGCTGATGTACGAACAAGGATAGCGATGTCGAGAAACTACACAACAACAATGTAGTCTACAGCTATAGTCAGCCACCCACACTCCAATATGACAGGCGATATCGCGCCGCGCTATATATTACTGCGGGTCCCACTGCAATTGCAGTGCAATCACGCGTCCGCCTTTGCGTCCAGAAAATTTTCTCCCTCAACCGCGCCACATTTCAGAATTGAAGAACGAAGTTTCTATTTCTTCGACAAGTTAAACAATGACAAAGGAAAAATCAAAAGATATTCGGATAAATTAATGAAAAATCGATTTAAATGTAGATTTTTATCTGGCAGTAGGTAAGTCGTTTCCATCGTGAGTATGCTTGGTTTTATGGTGGAATATACCGTTAATCGTTGCGAGAAACACTTTCATAAAAGACGCAACAACGCTAAAGTAAGATTTATGCTCAAGCAAGATTTAGCGTTGGTGGGAGATTTTTTTTCACTTTTCCTTGATAAACTGACTATATATCTTGGGTGGAAAATTAAGTAAACGTGATATTTTTTTACAAAATGTATGTATTTACATAATGAATAAGGTATTCCTCAATAATTCTCTGATGTCAGACCATGTTCCAAATTACGTTCTGTCTGTAAATTTTGTTTCATACATATATATACACACATATGTATATTCCTTACATTATATTATATGTACAGTCAGTTGACAAAATTAGATTCATCAACAAAAATTCAACAGCAAATGCAATGATTACATTTGCGTGAGAATCAAGTTCCGATCGCCTTGATCCATGCTAAAATATAAACTTCATTTTACGTGAACGGAAACTTTTTTCCACAAGTTATTTGTTCTGAACAACAGTCAACAACACTCTATTTTAGGTCAAAAAGATTACTGTCACTATATTGTT
Source organism: Eretmocerus hayati (assembly GCA_029851415.1). Classification (NCBI taxonomy): domain Eukaryota; kingdom Metazoa; phylum Arthropoda; class Insecta; order Hymenoptera; family Aphelinidae; genus Eretmocerus; species Eretmocerus hayati. Next base: position 2,730,182 of record CM056743.1, on the reverse strand, counting down.
TGTTCACTATTTTTTTTCAATTGCCAAAGCTTCATTTTTGGTAGCATTCTTATATCCAACTTTCAAGCTCTATTAGCATTCACTTGTGAGATATTATTTTCTTCAAACAAACTGTTCACTGCTACTAGCACCCATTTCAAGCAATCTCCATGCAGACCTGGGATTCAATTCAGTCGGGTCTCGACAAAGAACCCATACATAGTTGACTCTCAAAACTTTCTCTGGGTCACCTTCAACAACATTTCCCTTTGCATCACGGACACACATAATTTGTTGAGAAGTGAAGCTGATTGCCAAAACCGGACCTTGATCCATCACTTTTCCCATTACAATATCTACGTTATCGATATCTGTGGAAACATGCTTTGATTAATACCCTGAAAGTCATACAATCACGATCTGAAACTGTCAATTCTTACCTAAAACCTTACTATCCAATCGGTAACCAAGTTTGAATCCTTGTTGTAAGGGCTGAGCTATGATGTTATAAGGTGCTTCATGACACCAATCTTTCAGTATTTCCAAATCCCCTCGAATCATGGCTTCTAATATATTAGGGATAATGTCAGTTTCACAATCTCTTACAAATGTAACTTTGTCAAAATTTGGGTCGATTTTACAGATTTCCGTTAAAGTTTCTGACAACTCTGTTTTTTGAAACAAGCCACCTACAACATCCGTTACTTTGTCTGTGAGTAGCCTTGAAGCTCGGACTACAGGATTATCCGACTCTTCATACTTGATTTTCCAGTCAAGAACTTTGTTCACATACGGATTCTTGTCCTGAAAAGAATTACTCAATTCATGATCTTGTAAATTATCAACTGAATATATGGCATGGAAATTAATATTCTGGAAAATCGGGAAGGCCATGAAATAATGAAACTAATATCCAAAAAAACTCATCCAAAAGCTAATTATTGATGTCGAAAACGTTTACCTTAAAATTCTGCCATGATTGATAGAACTTTGAATCTTTGTGCAGTTCTACTCCAGTAGCATCAAAATTGGCTTCTACTACCCTTTCATCACTAGCCTCCAATACTTCTTTTCTCTTCCGTAAAACTCTGGGAGCACAATAAACTCTGCCTACAAGATGTTAATGGGTGATAGATGTTTAATTGTACTTGGGGACTTGTTGAATTTTCATGACTGATATAAGACTTGTTATTGCTCGACAATCTCTTACCTTGCATCCCCTGAGTATCAAGTTCTTTTCTGACCACCTCAGCTGTTTGTGATATAGTCTTAAAAGCATCTGTCTTACCAAGAGCTTGACCTTTTTCTGTTATGGTTTCTGCCGCACCCCTGGCTGACTTTGACAATTCCTCACCCAACTGACCAGCTTTTTTTCCTAACTCAGTTTTACTGGCCTCTTCTAAAACTTCATGAACCTATAAAAAATACCATGTGTAATATCTTGTATCAAATTTGACTCACTCAAGTTTATGATGGATTCAGACTTAAAGCAATACTGTCAAGATTGGATTGACAGTCATCAAAATTCCACTCTTACCTTTCCTCTCAAGCCCTCAATTCTTTCTTTCAAGATTTCAGAGCTCTTAGAAGCTTCAGATTCAACAGACTGAAATTTTTTCCGTGCTGATTTTAAGGCATCAGATTGTTCAAGTTTCTCTGCTTCTTCTCTGAATTTTTTCAAGTTATCTTTCATTTCCTTGTTCTTCTGCATTTCTTGCTTTATATTGTCTATGAACCTTGAGATGAACCCTGGAGCTCGTTGGGTTGAATATGGACAACATACTTGGTATTGGTGGCTCACAGTTTGATTCGATGTAATACATGGTGTTGCACATCTTATTCTTGAGAGATTATTGTGATACGAGCAGAACCTCCTTTGACAACTCACTAGCTTAGATAAATTGGGTAGATTTGTCCTGCATGCAATAATGTTCTGGTACTGAAATTATGTAAGTGGTTTTGATTTATTTATTCAATTGGTACTGGTAGATGAAGTATGATAGTTTGGTATGAAATCATCAGAAACATGGTGAAATCCAGTGCAAAGAAGTTAAGGTTCATGACAGTCACAAGAGTCTGAGAGGGAGTAAGTACATACTTCGGAGTCAATGAGTATTACTCATATTATATTATGAAAAAGTCATAATAATACTGACAAGTTGAAATTAAAATCCATACAATTTTCATTGAGGCTCCCTTTTATGATGTATATTATAGAACAAATGAATTGAATTCGAAATTCAATGTCAAAAAGCCTTAGTAATCAGTTAGAAATTGTATTTTTTGATGATGCATGGATAGATTAAAATGACAAATTATTGCAAACGTGAAAGTTAACCTCTGATTGACTGGCAATTCTGATTAGTATCAGATCTCAAAATGGAAATCTAGTTGTAAATGTTCTAATCAAATCCAACAAATACATTTTCGTCTATTCACACATCTTCATCACAAGTGATACATTTTATTTTTGTCAAAAAATGTGCACTTACCATAGTTTCCGAAAATTTTCGTGAACTCGTTCAGAGATGAGATTCCAAATCTATGCAAAGAGTGACGAAATATCGAAATAGCAATGAAATTGAATAATTTTTCTATCAGTATCGTAACTTTTCATCACGAGAAAACGTGGTCTTCTTTCACAAATGCAAGCAAAAGCCGCACAAGGGGTTTCTCCTTCTCTCTCATTCTCTCTCTGGTTGGGTTGTCTGCTAGAGGCGCTGCCTGCCGGCTACCCAACCCAAAGGATTTTGTGGGTGGCAGGATAATTATCTATGCTGGATAAAATGGTCAGTGCCCATACCCATATCTGATGGATCAGACTGTGAAAATTCGATTCAATCCGATCCGTTCTTGAGAAACACCCGAATCCCGAAATCATCCTTTTGGAGAACGTGATCAGTATTCCAGTGCAATCTATCAGTTTTTTACCTTTACACATAGTTATTTTATCACTATGGAGCCGTATGATATGATTGTTAACCAGCCAGTTGTGATAGATAACGGATCTGGAGTTATCAAAGCAGGTTTTGCAGGTGACCAAGTGCCTAAATGTCGATTTCCAAATTATATTGGTCGTCCAAAGCATACAAGAGTGATGGCAGGTGCTCTAGAAGGAGACTTTTTTGTTGGCCCGATAGCTGAGGAGCATCGTGGCTTATTATCCCTAAGGTATCCTATGGAACATGGCATAGTAACTGATTGGAATGACATGGAGCGCATATGGTCATATGTCTATAGCAAGGATCAACTGTCAACATTCAGTGAAGAACATCCAGTCTTACTCACAGAAGCACCATTGAATCCATGGAAGAACCGTGAAAAGGCTGCAGAATTATTCTTTGAATCGTTCAATGTGCCTGCACTTTTTGTGTCTGTGCAAGCAGTTCTCAGTCTATATGCTACAGGAAGGACCACAGGTGTAGTTTTGGATGCTGGGGATGGTGTGACTCATGCAGTCCCAATATATGAAGGTTTTGCTATGCCTCATAGTATAATAAGGATAGACATTGCTGGTAGAGATGTGACAAAGTATCTCAAACTGCTTTTGAAGAAAGAAGGAATCAACCTTAATACGACTGCTGAATTTGAAATAATCAGAATGATCAAGGAGCGCGCATGTTACTTGTCCAATAACCCTCAGAAAGAAGAAACTATTGACACTGAAAAATATACATTTACTTTGCCTGATGGAAGTTCAGTGGATATTGGACCAGCAAGATTCAGAGCGCCAGAAGTACTGTTCAGACCAGATTTGATTGGTGAAGAAGATGAAGGACTCCATGAAGTTCTTATGTATTCTATTCAAAAGTCTGATCTCGATTTGAGAAAAATTCTCTTCCAAAATATTGTATTGTCTGGAGGCTCAACTTTATTCCGTGGATTTGGAGACAGATTACTCAGTGAAATACGAAGAATGGCTCCTAAAGATGTGAAAATTAGGATCTCTGCTCCACAAGAGCGGTTGTACAGTACATGGATTGGTGGATCCATTTTGGCATCACTGGATACATTCAGAAAAATGTGGGTTAGTAAACGAGAATATGATGAAGAAGGACGCAGGGCTATTCACCGCAAAACATTCTAAAATCATCCTTAGTTTTTGAGAGTATTGTGATGGATTTTGGAGAAATCTGCATCAGACCAATTATTCAAATGGATTGTAATTTCTCGCTTTTTCAAATGAACTTTATAAATTTGGATAATACCCTTGTACATAATACTCGCTTTTTATCCTTCAATACTTTCCAACTTCTTTTTCTATTATTATTCTCTATCTTGTAAATGTTAGATTGATTTAAAATAATTCTTAGTCGCGAAATTTTAATCAAGTCCATACATAAGCATTTGTTGGCAATATTAGAAAATGGATGATATTGTATTGGTAAAGTATCAGAATTTTATATTGACCCTCTAATGATAAGCTATTCAATCATTTCCCATTATTAGTATCATTTCGAAAGCTTGATGTACTTGAGTGTTCAATATCGCCAATGCATGAGAAGCATTTAAAACGCTTTTATTGTATATGCCTTTCATAAGTAGATCCTCACATTTTTTAAAAGACCTGTAATATTTTCTATGAGTATATGATCATTGTTTGCACTGAATTGACGAAATAAAACGTTGTAATGGAAGTCATTGAATTTTATTCACATTGATTCACAGACATAGGTGTAAAGAGATCTTTTCATTAACTACTTTATTTGATTTGAGCTAGGTGCTATCGTTAAAAACTATTTTAACAACATTAATCGATTCATCACAGAATTTATCTCTACAATCAACTGAAATAGCCTTTTCATCTATACATGGACAACTGAATTCATTGATCAAGTACAACTTCTCACGACCTTCATCTATTTTTTCAACTTCTGCTAAATTTCTTTCAGCAGATGGCATTGCAACAAATCTTGTGATTGATATAAGCACTTGTCTCGAATCAAGGACTGTCCAAGGTTCATAAATTTTCAACAATGGCTTATGATCAAGATTTATTGTACCAGATACATCAGGTACATTTATCACAGTTAAGAAATTACTGGTCCTATTCGTTAATAGATCCTTCAAAAGATTCTTAGAATCTTCTATCAAAAGGCATTTGACAAACTGATTCTCATTCATGGTCAACTGATTCTCTACAACTTGGAGGAGTAAAAATGGTTTCTCAGAAAAATCACTCGTTTTTTTCCGCAGTTCATGTCTTAGGAGATTAACATTGGACCTCTCTTTGGCTAATGCTAGAGTTAATGCCTCCAGGAGACTTCCCCTGAGAATACAAATAATTCTAACTTCAATATTATGAGATTTGGATCCAAATAATGGAAAGAAAGACTTACTTTTTTGGATTCTTCTTCTTCTTTGATTTATCAACATTATGAGGGCAAATGTAGCAAGTTTTCGTTACATCTGCTCTAGATTCTGAAGTACCAACACTCTCAATTATATCTGCAGGAGAGTCTGTTTCTTTGAAATCTCTATTTCTGTAGTTTAGAGATGTAGTTGTATCAGGTTCATGTGAGTTTTCCAGCTGTGAAAATTCTGATTGTGGATTTGAAATTTGTGGAGTAGTTAGGTGTTTACTTTCATGGCTTGAAGATGCAATGTCTAATTGAGTGGGCAGTTCTTCTATGAGATCACTCAGAGTCTTATCTGTGTCACTCTGTGATTCTGGCACATGGATTTCAATCTTTTGAGGACTCTTGTCATCACTAGAAACAGATTCTATCAACTGGGATATAACTTGCTCTGAAGTTTCAGACACATTTGAAGAGAACTTTTTGCTCTGATCTTGAGCTAAGGAATGTTTGTTCAACGTCTTTTTTGGTTGCCTAGTAGGAGTTTCAGGGATGCTATTACAGTCCTGGATTTCAGTTTCCTTTGAGATCGATGATACATCATGTTCAAAAGATATATTGAGCTCATCTGGACTTTCTAAAAATGATTATCAAGAAGCTGAATAATTGGTGAGATTTAAATAAGGTGATGAGATTATCATATGATACCTTCTATAATATATTTCTTTGTTATTGATGCCTCTAACAATGGAGCAAGGTTTAATTTTGAGTTCAATTTTCTCCCCGCTTTGATTCTTTTTAATCTGTTGCGATCTCCCAGAACTGGTGATGATGAAGCTCGTTTTTGCCCAAACACTGGAGAACTGAGATGAAAGTTTCGTGCTAGATCTCTTGAATTAGGTGGAGGAGACTGCGGTGACAAGAATTCATTTTCTTTTTTCCGAGTTTTTGATAAAGGAGTGAGAGATCGCTCCTGCTCTGTACTTGCTTCGGGGCTGCTAACAGGATTATCGTTTAACCATTGTTGAACATAATTGATTCTCTTTTCAGGGGTTGATAACATGTCATCCTCAGAATCATCGTTCATTTTTTACTTGAACATTCATTCAAGATGATTTTTTTCATCGATTACAAATGAAAATATTTACATTGGCAATGTACTTAATGTTATTCGAAGCAGAACAAAATCAAACTGAACAACTAAGAATCACCTAGCTTAACCATCAGAGCGTACAGTAGTTATTGGGTCAAGGTAGGTCGACTGGCATGTAGTGAAAACAAAACTTTCGTAGCACGCGTGTCATATTATTTTCCATTCACTGCTGCGTTTTACATTCAACCACCGAGAAAATTTGTTAATCGATGCAAAATTTTCCTCTTGATTTATCAAAGTTCTGGTGCTGACGAAGAAACCAGATACACCCCAAGGCAAATGATGGGTATTTTGTATCAGCGAGAGATTTAACCTCTGTTGGAGTGCTGGCCACTTCAGTCGATCGATGCAACACTTTTTCTTCATTGAAAATAGATCATTTAGAGCAATCAATCTGTACAAAGCGCGCAGAACAATGAAGCTTCTGACTCATAATATGTTGACCTCAAAGTGTGTAAAAGGAGTTCTGGTTGGATACCCTTTAGCAATCGAGGTAAGCATAGCAAGGTCTATCAAATCTATCTGATTCACAAAGGTAGTTTAATAGAGAATTGTCATTAAAAACTTGCAGGCTAAAGAAGTCAAGGTATCTGAAATGAGTTTCAATCAAGAGTTTATATCCAGGATAGTCCCTAAATTGGACTATGAAGCTCTATACAAGGCTGCAGAAAGTGTATGTTTACAGTTTTGTGAGTATTTCTGATGTTATAGATTTTTGTAACCATGAAATTCTTGTTCTGTAGGTTGGTCATGCAGATGATTTGCCACCACAATTAATCGAAAACTATGAGAAGAATGAAGAATTCCTCAAAAAACTGCATCATGTTCTGCTTGAAATAGAAATAATCAGTGGTGATTTGACTTGTCCAGAATCTGGAAGAAAATTTCCCATTGATAAAGGGATACCCAATATGCTTCTCAATGAAGATGAAGTTTAGACATCATCTCGATAGGTCCATACTCAATAAGGTAAATTATATTTTGTTCACATAAGAGGCTGTAAATAAATTTTTCATTGTTTTAATCCAAAAAGCAAAAAAACATATTTTCCTAACAATTGGAAGACTTTTTCAACCACAGCATCCTCAATCATATTCTAAATTCAAGTGAAAAATGTAGTCCTCGGCTGTATTTCAGTTACAAAATTGAGTTGGTGTTTGCGGTCTAGCTTAACATACAAACAAAAGACCTACTTTTCAGAATTGAAATCAATTACGCCAATATGATCTCATCAAAGACTAATTTATTGCACAGATATGTATAGATACACTAACATACAGATTTTTACATGGAGGGTTCATACATAGTTGGTAAATTTATACTGATCAAGATTGTGTTTATTGCTACAAAATGTGTGGAATCGTTGATAATTTTTAGGGGTATAACTTGGTAATGATTCCATTACCATACTGGGAGATTCTATTTTCATAGTACAGTTGAGGTACATCAGGACGTTTTTTCCCTAAACTTCAGTGAATTTACTGCAACCAAGTACTTGAAAATACTCATTCCTAGCAATACATCTTGATTACAATCAAAACAACTCCTTTAGAATGAATGTAGATTGTGTTGTTACGCATTGAACTGACTTTTGGGGTGACTACTCTATGGGGAATCAACCCAATGAATAAGTGGATGTTTTGGTTGAGTGATTAAGAATGTTGAACTCTCATTGGAACTTACTATTCATCATACTAGTATAAACTATCACAACTGCAAGAAAACCCTAGAACGATTTTGCTTGGTTTTTTAAGTCCATCTTTCAACAGGTTTTTTGAGGAATATATTAAAAAACTGTTGATCACAAGAAAGCCTATCAATGTCCAGATTTAATGAAGAACATAGAGTGATTAATTAGATTTCAATAGTTCTTTAATGCTGCCCAACTGAACTTGGTGATCAAATAAATGCTTTGCATAAATTGTTCACACTTCAATTTGACTACTTCAGGCATCAAATTCGTTCTTAGCCTAATGACTCACAAAAATAATCAACATACAAGTAGATGTAAGTTTTTATGAGAGAAGAGAACATTCAATAACTTATCAAACAAGAAATGATTTCAAAATTCTTATGAGATGCAAGTGAGCCATGCTTTCAATATCCACAATTTACTTAATCAAGAATTTTAGTGGACGAATCATATACATACTTATCCAAATTTTTACCTTAAAACGTAGTCAAAATATATATTTCCACCCACTCTAGTCACTCTGAGAGTTAAAAAGCTATAAAAATAGCTCTTAACACAATTTCATCAGCCACAGCCTATCTGTTATTTATCCTGTATTCACACTATATTAGGATTAATTTAAAGGCAGGATTATTCTGGATGGAGCTATATGAAAATACTTCTGTATGAAAGATACAAAAGGTTTGCTGAAGTTATGTGTCACTGTCTTTTGCAGATGAGAAATGTCTTTAATGCAGAATTTTTGACTGATTGAGGAGTGTTATGTTCAAAGCTTTTAAAACTACAAGAGATATTCATTGGTGCCTTTTGATTCTGATGAATTCAACGCCCAAACCTGTGAACTCTACCCATTTACAAATATTTAAATGTATTTGAAGAGCTGAAATCAACCGTCATTGAAATTTTATGGTCTCTTTATCTTCCTGCTATGAGTCATGAATCAGAACCTAAGTACAAGTCGAATTACTGGACGCGATTGACCATTCACTATACCCTTTGCTCAGTCAATTACTGCTATCTGTCTTGACATTAGTCAGCGCATCAGTTTTTGATTACTTTCCAACAGATTTATAAAAATTTTATGATTTACAAAATGTGGACGTTTCATAATAAGTGCATGCCTTCAGAAAGAAGGAATCAAAGTTCGCCGCTAGGCTCACGTGATAACGAATTATCTCAAGGAATTCTATACGCGCTCGCAGTTTCGACCAAGATTGCCGAGTTCAATACGGTTCACTACAGCCGCCTATATATTGCACAGAATTAATTTTCGATCATTTCTTGTTAGCTCTCTGGAATGTATCGAGAAATCCGTAAGAGTCAATCTTTACAACAAGTTGCATCCGATTGCAATATGGCTTTGTAGTGAATTCGGACGCGTTTTCTTGTTCATGGGTCAGCCATCAAAGCTGACTAATTGTTATTGACTTAGAACTTTGCCTAAGAATGACATATTTTTGTGTTCAATCTAGAAAGCAATCTATTGGTGTGAATTAGATGCAAGTGCTTCATAAGCACAGCAATAATACTGTTTCAGACTAATCTAGTTCTTCCCTTTTGGGTACCATTGATATCACAATGATGCAGTACTTCAAATGCAAGATGTGAGCAGTGCACTTTGCAACTAGAAAAACGAACGAATTATCAAATATTCAATGTTGGCAAAACCTTATCTTCATACTTAACTATTGCACAAATACTTATTTACGTTTCTAGGTTTGCAATTATACATAGCACACAACAGCTATAATTTACATGAGAAAAGCGAGAGTAATCCACTCTTCTCTATCAGAATTTATACAGAATATTTCATTTGCCATCTAGTGTATATCTTTCAAGAGTTCACCATTCAGGAAATGAGTGAAAGATAGTTTTTTCCAGGATAATCTATACTGATTATAAGAAAACCATAAAGCAAACTAGTATCATGAGAATAGTGTTTGAATAAATTTGTCTTTGCACGGACATTTGCAATATTGCCAAAAAATATGAGTCTTGTCTATGATTATCTGTTTTGCCTTTACATTCGACGAAATGCAGGAGAGATGAGTTCATTCCTCTCTGATTCTAAACAATTTTCAAAAAATTCTCGAAGCTTCAGTGTCATGTCATCGGGACCGTCAATACGTGTATTTTATTATATATCTGTGGAACTACTGCAGTATTTTGTTTCAAGCAAAAATTAGTATTGGAATGCTTACTTCGAAAAATATCCGATCTTCTAAAAGGTTTATCACACCATGCCCTCCGTTTTGGGATTCTTGAATTTTTTATTTATTTGTGTGATTCATTGATGTTTCTAAGCAGGTAATAAAAGAGGGATTTGATATCGATTTTCAAATATAATGGAATTAAATATACCCAGGGAGTAAACTATTTTTTCTGTATCTGTTGGTTTCTCACAATAGTTATTTGATTTTCGACTCTTTTTCGCACTACTTTAGACTGGTTGATAGATTTTCTGGACTAAAATAGAGATGCGAGTAGCTCTGGCGAAGGACTTATCTCCTCAGCACATTTTTTACACTGACATATCATGTCTCACTCTCGTTTTCCATCTACCTAGCATCAATTATACGATGAACAAAAATGTGAGAAGTATTTGTCTTAGTCGAGCGAGAAGTGACCTTTTACGTCGTTGCAGAATGGTATGTACATCTCACTGTGAGATCTTACCATCATGTTTCGGACACTATTTTTCGATCTCTCAGGTTGAAAACTGAAATTCTGTGCGTAAGAGTCACTGTCACGCCCAGATGACCAAAAACACTAGCTACTTGAATGTTTTTCTCACGGGTTCGAACGAGTTGAAATCTATACACTACTCATATTCGGTTGAGAAATTTCCAAACAAAATTGCCAAACCTTCACGTTTGGGTTATGGAAACATGCTTGCAATAATCAGTGGGAAAACTCATAACTCACAGTACCCGATTGCAACTGTTGAAAAATTCCCATCAGATTGAATCTGTTTGAAACTGCAGATATTGAATGTTTTTTTGTTGTTCAACCAAACTCTTGGGCTCCACTGTGGGTAACAATCTTGAGTAACAGCTAGAGAATCATTTTGAAGGATTGAAATACGCAATGACTGTTTTAAAATCAACTATACCTAAAAGAAACAACTGAGCACGTTTCATTTTCCGCGACTCTCTATACTCGTTGAGCTTCTCTGGGAGTATATTGAACCTTGAGCTAGCCCGCGCATTGATCCTTTTCGAAGTTCTAAATTTGGACCTTTTGCAAGATTGGAACTACCTTTTACCAAATTTGAGTTTCGACCTGAAACTACGACTGACTTGGCATACTTCTTCTTTTCTATCAGAGATGGGTCTGGTCCAGACCATGGTGCATAATCAGGCCTAAAATGTTGAATAAGTAGATATTAGTAAAGTGGCAATTGCTACTCAAAATTTGGTCGTCTTCGAGCCTAGAGTTACTTACAGCAATAGATCATTATTTGGTCCTCGAGGAAGATCGGGATTAGGGCCCATTGGACGGGTCAGGTATGGTGATTTATAATCGTCATCTTCAGCAGTACTCGTTCCACGAGAAACTCTGGAATTATCAATAATTATTTTATTATCAGTTGAATAAATATTGGCGACCAAAATCGCGAGCTATTAAGCTCTTTGAATTTCGTCACTCACTTTGGCACTTCTTTCTTGTTTTTTGGACGTTTTGATTTGTCAGTATCTGATTCCTTAACTACTCTTTTCACAGGCGAAGCGGTGAGTTTAAGCGCTTCTGTTACTGGAGGGCTATCTTTTCTTTCATCACTCCTGTTACTACTGCAAATTTCATAACAAATTATTTTTCTGACCAAGCTCAATTAAAACGTGATGCAATTACCTTCTACTACTGGACGTATTTATTGGTTTTATGGCTTCTTCTGTTACCATAATATCTAAAATATGCGCTGCTCGTTCTTCGTCATAATCAACGCTATCCATAGCGAGTAAAATTACCTTTTCCGGGACGGCTTTGAACTTGTCCGATAAGCGTTGCTTCACTGTAATTTTTCAAAGAATATGATATTGATTTGTATTTCAGTCCTATAAGAAGTGCAGAATTTATAGATTTGTTGAGGACTCACTTTTATTTTTTTCTTCCAAACTTTTCATCCGAGGTGGAGGCGTTGGTGCAGGAGGAACGATTGGTATCTGCAGCGGATAGAGATAGGTAGCTGGCTTAGTATAAAGAGCGAGATAAACGATCGTAATAGAGAGGATTGAGAAATCAATGAAAATGCATTATTATGAAAAATTCCATCTGATCGGTTGTTTGAGCAAATTGTGAATGAAAGAGATCTTTCAATAACTCTTGAATAGAACGACTTTTAACCATAAGGATGAGGAATCAAATTTCAAAGATAAAGTGAACGATCTTTGATTCTTACCTTCTTTTCTTCTTCTCTTTTCTTGATCGACGGTTTGATGGGCGCATTCGGATCTCGTTTTTCGTAACCCAAATCGAGTAATTGTTCTGTAGTTTTTTGGACATTGTTATCGCACTGCTCTAACGTATCGAGTATTACGTATTCGTCGACTTTGGGAAACACACTTTTCAGGTACCTGTGAATAAAACTCAAAGTGAATAATCTGTCTAGACAGGTTCAAACATCAAGATTTAAAGTATCGCAGACTATCTGAACCGAAGTATTCACAATGCTAATTCTGTCTCTGAATATTATTGCGAATATTGCAAGACTGAACTTTTGGTAAAACAAAATGTTATACTGTGTAACGGAAATGCGGTTGTAAACTCCATTTAAGGGAGTTGAGGATTCTGTTCTACTTGTATATATTCCACAAATTGGACTGAAAAATTATATTCTGTATGTGTAGAATTTGACTCTGCAGCCAAAAGGAAAACTTTACTTTCTCTTCTCGCCGTGACTATCTCTGAGCCATTCGTGTTCACATCTGATGAAATTGAAAAATCTTTCATGATGCAGAGAAAGTTTTTTCGTGGTTGTGCGAGTCCGGAAAAATAACACTTTTTCTTTCAAAGATAAAATTGATTACTCATCATGCAATTTCTTAAAAATGTTGACGCTAGCAAGCATGTGCAGAAGTGAATATAATGCGTGCCGTCTAAAATTATAAACAAGGGAAACTTACACAGTAACAATGTAATTATTTCAGATGCAAAAAGTTTCCACATAGTTTCTGCATAAGAACATGCATGAATTTTGTCTTAGGATGAAAAAAACTGACTAACCTAAGTATCTAAGTTCTGAATTTTTGACAGGACACCTAAGATACTGGAAAACCGGGATGAAACTGAAAATTAATTTTGGGTGTAATAAATGATAAATTCTAATACATGACAAGGAAAACTTATCAGTCCAAGGTGTAATCATGCAACATCAAAAGAACTTAAATTTTCTTAGAATGATTAATGATTATCTCCATCTTCATCGTTTTGCTCTTCGTACAAAACGATCAAGAGAGCGAGATGTGATTAGAAACCTTGTCGCTGGATCCAACACTACTGTGTAGAAATATTTCCTGACCACACTTTCTTCTTCAATATCTCTATTTCACGTTCAGCATCTCAACGAGACTCGCGAATAAAGGGTTGAGTCATTTTATCGTGTACTGATCGAATACTCAGCAAGTTATTCCAAGCAGAAAACTTGAATCAGAATGCAAAAAACTCATCCCAGTGATTATGATGCATTCAAGCGCCAGGAAATATTCCTTTTTGATTTGCTCTTCTAAACATGTCATTCATGGACATGTAACGTCTAATTCTATCTAACACTGATATCTTTAAAAGTTTAAAGAATATTTTGAACCTAAGTTTCATTTTTGGGGAATGTGGAGCTGGCCGCAAACCCCGAGGAGGACTCAGCGTGAGAGCCGCGTGTAAAGCATGAGTAGGAATTCGCCATCTCGTCGGTATTGAATAGCTGGAACGCATTCCGATTGGTGTGCAAGGTCCTGGTTGACATAGTGGATTCTTCTCCACTTGTAGAGCACTCACAACCAGAGCCGGCCTATTGTGGTATCTGGAAGTAATGATCTGACAGCTTAAAAATCGCGTATCAATTGGTGCACTCTGAGGTAGAATCATAAAGTTCCGACCAAATACCTATTCTGAGTTCTAGTAATGTTCTATGTACCTTAATTTGGACATAAATAACTCAGCCCCTCGCGAGTGAATATTGCCACTTCCGAGAGTAATAAGACTTTTCATTTCCTATGATATTGATAGGGTGGGTCATAGTCCCTTTCATTTTCAAGTGTTCAATCAGAGATAAAAATGCGGGCTACGATTCTAAGAAGCGCTCTTGACCTTTGCTCTGGTAAATGAGTAAAAGTTGTCCTTTTTAGAAGTGCAGATGACATATTTTTGCGCAAACATTTGAAATATAAGTTGTAAGTCATACAGGTCATCGATTATCAGTAAACAGATTATCAATCATACATTTCTCACGGTAAACGCTCTAAAAGTGGTATTTTGTGCTCGAGCAAGAGTGTTTCTTTTTTATTACTCGTAATAGATTCAACCTTCGCATCTGAAATGTCTGCATCGTCACATCATCGCTCGAGTCATCATGATGCGAGAATGAGGTTTTTCTTTCGTATGTAACAAAACTGCTTATCATTGAATTTTTACCAAAGTTTCTCAGTAGATTTCAGAAGTAGATTGATTAACACGTTCGGGTGCGGCGGGCCCCACCGATGGGCCCCGCCGCACCCGAGGAAGGATCACCGATTTCAGCCTCCGCAGCGAACGTGATAATTAAAGGTTTCACCTGCGCAAATTTTTATCAACTTTTTTCTTGATTGGAAAAGAATGAGCCATAGAGATTCTTTTGCAACATAACAATGCTGAATATCAGCATTGGGAAGCAAGTAAATTGTGAGACAGATTTTGAAAGAATTGCAAAAGCTCCATCATTATTATGTACAGGGGTTTTGGTTGTACAAGGACTTACTTTTTCAACAGGAGTCGAATGTGAGTATCAGATACAGTAGGGAATATGGCATTGATTTTGGCCACCTGTAGATCTAAGTCATCATCTTGGGCTAAGCTGGACTCAAGGTTCCTTGTTGGTGTTGGGGATCCAATAGTCATCTCACCAAGTCTGTTGGTCAGCCCACTGACAGTTCGATAAGATAATGGTGTTTTTAAATCCTAAAGAGATAGAATTGAGTTAGAATCTATAATTTATTCAATTCTTTTGCTAGAATCATATTTGACATCATAATATGAATTTGGAAAGAAAATACAAGAATGTGTGATAGTAGCAGCCTACCTGCAAACTTGGAGGTAGAAATGCAGGTTGTGGGTGACAGTAAGGCGAAGGGGTTGGATAGACTTGTGGAGCTCTGTGAGTACCAGAGTAAACTGTGTGACCTTTAGTAGTGTTTCCACTCATCTGTCATCACACATTTAGACAGCCCAGAGAAATGCAGCGTGCAAATATGACAAGTGTTGAAGGAAGAGTTTCAAATAGAATACATTGAGATAGTCTTGGTTTATACATGGTGGATGTGCTCATTGTTCGTATAGCCAACTGGATATTGTTGCATCAGACACATGGGGGTATGGACAGTATCACAAGTGCAATTGAACAAGAGAAGAGGAAACAGTATATTGAATAGTCTTTAGAAAGTAACAACACAGACTTGCAGTTTTCAAGATACAGGGATCGACAGACACATGATGAGAAAATAGTTCTCGGTGAATATTTGAGATTATGAATACCTTTTACTATGAAAAGAGTGTACATGTATTGCTGTTCAATTTAATAAGAATGGAAATGAGATACATCTTATCAATAAACAGTCAGAGTGAAGGGGGCAATCAGCAGACATGCCAACAGGACCAAATTGTCTATTCGAGCAGTTTAATGCAATCGATAGATCTTTAATATTAGACAGAACAGCAAACAGTAGTTGAATCTTGATAAAAAAGCTTTAATGCTATGATGTATATGCACTGACCTGCAAGGGTAAAGACTCGCTGTGGTGATCGGTGGTGCTGATGGAGCTGGGAGTGGTTGAGTTCTGCGACTGTACATATTGAGCATATTGCCAGTATCGAAGTCTCGGATCTTCCCAGGTCGTTGTTCTGCTGAAGTGATTGATGAAATACCTGAAATCGTAAAATATACACACGATAACGAGAAAAGCTTCACGAGATATAGCTTGAATGTTGCAAGTACGAATCGAGCTTCAAATATAAATAACTGATAAGTATTATTAGGGGATGGTACTTACGCTCGTCCACTTTTTCCATCATATCTGCACTCCCAACCGGGTGGCAGCTGGCTTCTGTCTGTTCGATCGGACATATCCTCCAAATATCCTCCGGACACCCCGCGGAGCTATCCCCTTATCTCACCTTCGAGCTTGCACGACATTTATGAAAATTTAAGCTCAGCGTTTGACAAAATTGACGAAACACAAGGACGGAGGAACTAATAATACTGTAGATTCTTGATAATGATGATGATGATTCAATGCCTGCATAACAGCATCAGCTTTTTCTGGGCGCGCGCGCGTGCAATACATATCCTACAATATACACGATAACACTTTGCAAGGGTAGCAAAAGCTCGTTTCGTCTCCTCTTATCACACATGCGCCCTCGAGGAAATGCGAGATGAGAATCACTGCAGAGCTTCTTCCTTGTGGCCCTCGAATGCCTGCTGCTGCTGCTGTTGCCCTCGATGAGGGTGGATAGAAAAGGTGTATATATATTGCAAAAGGGGAGACCAAACCACCCCCACTTCGTCGACCGCATTTTTCTTTTAAGCGAGACGCGCATGTCTCGACATGACCCCCCGCAAAGATATATGAAATAGGGGTTGAGTGGATAGACCTGCTTTTATTATATCTACTGTAATACCTGCATCGGATGAGAGCACGGATTTAATTATGATGCGGGGATTTATTATTGTTCAATGTGCGTCAAAAGCGTTAATCTAGGCCAATAAGCGATATCAATAAATTGATTTTATTTGCCATACACGCTTTGGTCGATGTGCGTTCGATTATACCGAAGACTTATGAGGATGAAATGATTGTGATAATCTCAAGGGATAAAACTTGCTTCTGTGATATGTGGTATTTTGTAACTATTACTATAAGTATGGGAAGCTTGTTTTATTTATAGAGGAGAATCGGCCTTGAGAGAGTACGATCTAATCCCGTTTAATCTATTCGTCAATACAAAACTTCATCTCTAAGTGGATACTGATCTTGACTATCGTGGAATAGTTATAGAATCGCAATAAGGTTTCGACCTAAGCGAATAGTATTTTGAAAAAGCCCGCGTTGGAGCTTACTTGTTGAAAAAAGATAAGAGAAAACACGACGATTCTATCTATACATGACGCTTCTCAAGGTAAGTAGTACATATGATGAATTTGTAGTAGAGGGTTTATACGATTACTTCATGTAATGTGCGAGATTTTTTGAGGCTCAAACTAAAAAACATTCCGAATTAGAAGAAAACCGTCGTGTTAACGAATTTCCTCAATCGTCAGGAAAGGTTAAGAAAAATCCGCACTTAAAAATCGAATAATCATGAGATAAAGAGTCAAGATCTTCGTGTGCATTATGGATGGAGATTACGATAAAGTAGGCCTTTTTATTTGCTATCTGTCATCGTCTGTGAAATTCGATCAACTAGGCGCAAATCTGATTAGAATTATCGAGGGTGTATATATATAATTATTATAATTTGAGTCATTTTGCTTTCTCAAAGAGAAAGGGTTGCATTCGTGACAAGAGATTTTTCTTCAGTCTTTTCATTCAAATCCATTTGTTATTCTAAAAATCTTCACTTAATGGGATTCGGTCTTAACCATTCTCTTCTCCTCGCCGAAATCTCTCGATTGTAGGTCACCTTTTTCCCTCCACGATCATCCACTCCATAAAACACATGTGTGTGTATGTGTCCGTGTGAGCATTACTCTATCTCTTCAACACTTTGATCAATCCTTCTGAAATTTTTATAAGTCATAGAGGACCATCTCAGGATGTGTTGCACGAATGTACACCTCATTGTATCAAACAGTTCACGACTTATGCTTCCTAAACAACAAAAATGAGAAAAATGTCGAAAACCCTATTATTTCATTTACAAATATTCCTTCCCACAACTTTCATATCAAACTTCCTGTCACTTAAGAGGATGTCGGATACCGACATTGTCGAGTTTTCGGATTTCTCGATGAATTTTCGAGATATCGGGATTCTACTAAGTAACGCCGATTCTGTATGGCTCATAGAATCGGCGTTACTTGATAGATTTTTGATATCTCAAAAATTCATCGAGAAATACGAAAACTCGATCATGTCGGTAACTGTACAATATTGATAGGGCTCCGACGTCCCCTTAAACACTCATTTTTTGTCCATTCTCTCTCACTTGCTTAATATGTATTTCCCATTTTTATTCATTTACATCATTCAAATCATAAATCCTTCACCATGTGAAATAAAACCACTTTTTATTTCTTCCTCATACATTTTTCCCAAATTCTGTATTAACCAATAGATCTATCATGCCAACATCAACATTTTATTAGCTCACTCTAAATTTTTTTATGAAGTCATTTTAGAAGATATTTCCCAAAAACTGAATTCAGTTTTTACATTTTTATTTTTAAACACGCATAAGTAGAAAACTGTTCAATAATCGGTTGCAAATCCTTTCAGCACATCTTTGGCTGGTCCTCTATGACTCATAAAAATTTCAGAAGGATCGATCGAAGGGTTTAGCAGAAACCGTGAACGAAAAATAATGAAATGCGACTCAGAAACTCAGAATTAGTTCAATTTTCACTAAAATCCATTTTTCATTTTAAAAATCTTCACGTAATGGGAGTGCACGCTGAAAGTTATTCGCACTTTTATCAAATTTGCTTGCGATTTGGGTGAAACGACAAGAAGACCCGCGTTTATTATCATCTAACTTGAGTTCGTCTTCTCGTCGTTTAGCTCAAATCTCAAAAGAATCGGATAAAAGTGAGAATTACGAAGTGCCTGTAAAGTGAGAATTACGAAGTGCCTGTATAGTTGCCTGCGCTCAAGTTATTCCCACTTTTCTCCAGTTCTCTTGCGATTTTAGCCAAACGATGAGAAGACGAACTCAAGTTAGATGATAATAAACGTAGGTCTTCTCGTCGTTTCACCCAAATCGCAAGAATATCGGAGAAAAGCCGGAATAACTTTCAGCGTGCACGGTGCACGGTGACCGCATCGCCGCGTTCTCCTCCCCAAGAAATTTCTATTGTATTGTATGTCATCCTTTTCGGTTCACGATCAACCACCCACGCAAAATTTTGCTTTCCCAAAGACAAAGCCTTTTCGTGACAAGAGGTTTAAATATTTGGTATGAATGAAGGATGTGTTTGTATTGCGAGTTACAATTTTTACTCGAGTCTTTGTCTTTCACTTGGAGGTACGGTCAGATTTCGGAATGAGGAAGCATTCTGGTAATCTTTTTTAGCAGCGTTTTTGGAGTGGATATATATGAACAAGGGCTAATATATTCTTATCTGATGTCAACAAAAGCTCTGCCATGATTATAAGACGAGATTAAAAGCAAAACAAATCGCACAATCCTCATGGACCCTATGCACTTTTTGCAGTCCATCAGTTAATTGGCATGGTCGGAAATAACTCAAGGGACGATTTTCCGATTGCCCAAACCCTGAGATTTGCCCATATGTTTCTCGTCGTGACTTTTTCAGCTGGAGGATGGTGGAACTCGCTCTGGCTCGCTGGGTGACAGAGGATGTGTTCTAAGTCTTTTGAAATTTTCAATGATGAATGAAGTAGGTTTATTCATGACAGTATTTCGATAGTTGTGTGTGTGTGTGTGTGTGTGTATTATTGGCATCCCAGGTGGGGCCTTGGGGACCCCCTTCTGTTACGGCCATCAACGGGCTTTTTTTGCACAATGCGCGAGTAATCGGATATTTTTTTTAAATTTCGATGGTTGTCTACAGCCAATACTTGATTTATTAAGTCCTTGATTTACGACTTACAAGGAACTGAGGATGACTATCATACATGTATACATTTTGTCCACAATATCCATGCAATGAATTCCGATCTAAGTTGGCTATCTAATTTTTCATCAGATTACAATTGAGGGGGTGGGTGGCAAAAGGGCGTAATTGCAAAACGGTCATTTTGACAAAATCAATAAAAACTTGATAAAAATCGCTAGAGTCATAATTGGACGAGTTGACCTGACTTATTTCGAAGAAGATAGCCTTCTCGGAATAGCCCAACCCGAGCCGAAGGATAAATTTGATTTTGAGCTTTTTTCAGCAATTTCAAAAAATGCAACTACGACCTTTTTCGAATATAGGATCAAATTTTGGCCTTTCTTCCTTACTAAAGTGGGATAATATCTAGAGATTAAGTTCAATCGTCTCCAAATTTCTTGAGAGTGTTCCTGGACATGTTTCGAAAGATATCTGATTGCAAAGGGGGGGGGGGGTTTGATTCATGCTCCACGGTTCTATGGGCACGAAAAGCTTCCATCAGTCGTGTGAAAATGACAAGAAATTCTTTTCACTAGGAAAGGGCAAAAACACTCAATTTGAAGGTAGAACAACATGTTTTCATCGTTATATTAGGTGAAAAAGTATCCCCAGGCTCAGGAGAATTTTTGTAAAATTTTTCCTCGGTAATTAGGCCCTTTTCCCATATCCGCCCTCACTCATGCCCCGTTACAGAGTAACTACGCCCTTTTAAATTCTTTCAGTCAGGTATTTAAGGAGTCTCACGCAAATTTTAAAAAAACGAAAAAATCGTATAAGAGTTACTTATATTAACCCATTAATGCCCAGGATGACACTTTCATGACATCTTTTTGAGGCTCGTTATTAAGTACGAAAAAGCCTTGAAAAAAATCCCCAGAGCATATATTCGACGTAAAATTGTCTGAAATTTTAAAATATATGATGGGGATTTGCGTTTGAGGCGCTTCTAAAGAGCTACATTGAATTTTTTGCAAAAATACAATTTTTTTCATTTCAAATCGTGTTTGAACGGCATTTTGACCCCTTAAATAGATAGATGTGGCTCTGGAAGCTCGAAAAACCGTGGCATTGGGTCCTGAGCTATAAAATCTATGGGTCAAAAAATTTTCAAACGCCAATCTCGGCCCAAGAAGTCGACCGAAAGGAAAAAAGTATTTTGAACGCCTTCTCGTCGTCATTTAAACCTCAACCTTTACGATTGCAATTCTGAGCATCAAATAGCTTCTGAAAAAATATCATACGACATGTTATCGACGTAAAATTGTCTGTTCTTTCAGATTCCGTGATTAGGATTCGGATAGGTTGAAGTTTGAAGCGAGAAAATGCGCGTTTTTCCGAATCATACCCTCTTCCAATAGAAACATCATCCCAAACCCAATTCTCAACGTGAAAATCGATACATTGTCACTCGAGACGTCGAATTATCGTATCTAAGCTGCACGATCTGAACCTCGGAATCAGGCCACGCAGCTTGAGTACGATTATACATATACTATACCCTTTATATTCGCAATATGATTATTCGGAATGATGAGAACCAAAACAAGTAGCACATAAATAGATTCAGCAGATCTTACACACGATAAAAGATCGCTTTCCACAAGACTTGGAGTAATGACATTGTTTCCTCAAACGTACAGACATTTTTTCATGAGTTTTACCAATTGTGTAGGCTTTTTCCAAATAAAAGTCAGCAATTTTCAAGCCCACTTCTTTAGTTCCAATTGTTTTCTCATCGTCGCTCGGTCTCGCCAGGTTTTTGAAGACTGTTGCATTCGTAGTAGATGATTGGATGAATCTGAGAAATGATGGCCAAGTATACTTTTTTTCTCGAATACTCGGCATCATCCTACATGTGAATATTTTGATAACGTGCCCGTCATACGCATATCAGCGCGATCGAGAACATTTCTGGCTCGATGCTATTCCAAATGTCCATGTTGCGTTCTGAAACTATGATTCTGAGTCTCAGATCGTGCAGATACGATATTTTGACGTCTCGAGTGACAATGTATCGATTTTCGCGTTGAGAATTGGATTTGGGATGATGTTTTCATTGAAAAAGGGTATGATTCGATAAAAATGGGCATTTTCTCGCTTCAAACTTCTTGCGATCGTAAAGGTCGAGAGGTTCAAATGACGACGAGAAGGCGTTCAAAATACTTTTTCGATACACTGTACGTAAAAGTGCACTTTGCGCACAGTTTGTCGACTTTTACTCGCAGTTTATCGAAAAGTATAGTTAGATACACGTCCGTAAAACCTATTATTCGCATCCTCGTGATGATTCCGACCCATCACTCGGACGCGAATAAAACGTTTTACGCCCTTGTATCGGAATGTACTATTTTGATATATCTGTGCGGAAAGTTGGTGTCCGGTCCATACCACCGAAGTTGGTGGAGGGCGCGAAAGGGGGAGGAGGTGGGGGTGCAGGGAGCGAAGCGTCCGCCGGGGGGTGTGGGGGCGGAGCCCCCACTTGAAAAAAAATTCTGAAGAATGGATCAAAAATAATTTACCCTGAACCAGCTCATAACCAAAATAAGGTGCTAAAATTCATCTCGAATATTGTAATCTCGTTGCAAGAAAAGTAACTCCGTGTAACATCCCAACTTCCGTTCCAATTTGATGTATTCAGGGAAGAAAATCAGAGACGTCACGTGATTCATGTCATCCCAAATATCCTGATTCCTATCAGAACGTAGAAGTTTACTTGAATGCATTGGAACATGAAGAACAGGATTGCATTAAAAATGTCCTTGATGAAACTTATATGGGAAACTTAGTGGAATTGTTGTCGATATAGAAAATACGTTAATACACAATATTCTGCCGATGACCAACATCTCTCATGTTCATGATTATTCACTACCTATGACTTGCAATTTCTCATTGAATTGCAGTCTGACCTACGAATCTTCGTGTAAACTAGTGATCTGGTAGATCAAGCCCCGATGAGGACAGTATCTGTCCTCATGCTCACTCGAATTCCCTTCACATTTGGGGTAAACGGCGATTTTTTGTACTCTTGTTAAATTTCTAACTTGTATGCGACAATAATTCAGTTATCACAAATCCAAAGAGAATTCGCTCAAGTTGGGGACAAAAATGTACTCATAGTATAGATTAGGAGGTGATCAGCCACTTAATCATTCTTAACAGCCGGGTTGCAAGGCAACCGCATGCCCATAATTTGATCCTTAACTGCAACATCTTTGACTTCAACTCCATAGGTACCAATTCACAAAGGGGCCGGAGGAATAAGAAAAATGCCGGAATCATCGTTTGCTGCTGTGTGATCAGTCTTTTTTGCCGTAAAAATCGAAATTGGAAAACGGTTGATTAATGTTTTTTTCGATACACTGTGCGTAAAAGTGCACTTTGCGCACAGTTTGTCGACTTTTACTCACAGTTTATCGAAAAGTATAGTTAGATACACGGCCGTAAAACCTATTATTCGCATCCTCGTGATAATTCCGACCCTCGCCTGCGGCTCGGGCCGGAAACCCATCACTCGGACACGAATAAAACGTTTTACGCCCTTGTATCGAAATGTACTATTTACGCACAGATTTTACTTTGCGCACGATTTCGAGAACTTTGCGCACTGTAAAACTGTGCGCAAAGTTACTTTTACGTACAGTTTCACTTTTACGCACTAAAATCTGAGTGGCTGATCACCTCCCAATCTACACTATGAGTACATTTTTATTCCCAACTTGAGCGAATTCTCTTTGGATTTGTGAAACCTGACTTATTGTCACATACAAGTTAGAAATTTAACAAGAGTACAAAAAATCGCCGTTTACCCCAAATGTGAAGGGAATTCGAGTGAGCATTAGGACAGATACTGTCCTCATCGGGTCTTGATCTACAAGATCACAAGTATACACGAAGATTCGTAGGTCAGGCGGCGATTCAATAAGAAATTGCAAGTCATATTAGTGAATAATCGTGAATATGAGAGATGTTGGTCAACGGTAGAATAGTACATTTCGATACAAGGGCGTAAAACGTTTTATTCGCGTCCGAGTGATGGTTTTCGGCCCGAGCCGCAGGCGAGGGTCGGAATCATCACGAGGATGCGAATAATAGGTTTTACGGCCGTGTATCTAACTATACTTTTCGATAAACTGTGAGTAAAAGTCGACAAACTGTGCGCAAAGTGCACTTTTACGCACAGTGTATCGAAAAGAATCGTAAGCAACTCGGGCGCAATTTTACGCCCTCGTTCCCGAAATTTTCGTGCGTAAAAGTGAACTTTTTACGCACAGTTGTAACTTTGCGCACAGCGCAAAATACTTTGCGCATTGCGCAAAAGTTACAGCTGTGCACAAAGTTCACTTTTACGCACTCATTTCGGGAACTCGTGCGTAAAATTTCTTTGCGCCCTTGTTGCTTAATGTACTAAATTCTTTTCGGTCGATATCTTGGGCCGAGACTGGTCTTTTAAATTTTTTTTGACCCATAGATTCTATAGCTCAGGACCCAATGCCACGGTTTTTTGGGCTTCGAGAGCCATATCTATCGATTTTAGGGGTTAAAATGCCGTTCAAACACGATTTGAAAGAAAAAGACCGTATTTTTTCGCAAAAGCTTCAATGTAGCTCTTCAGGAGCAACTCAAACGGAAATCCCCATCACATATTTTGAAAGTTCAGACAATTTTAAGTTGAATATATGCCCTGGGCATTTTTTTTGAAGGTTTTTTCGTACTGAATAACGAGCCTCAAAGAGATGTCATGAAAGTGTCATCCTGGGCATTAATGGGTTAACACGTTCGCTGCGACGGGTCCCACGGGTGGGACCCACTTCTGTTCGGGCTCTTGTGTGCACCAAATGACGTAGACACATCCAATGGCTTAGGTTGCGGTTTTTACTCACTATATACGATGCCAAGAACATGCGTACGGGCCAGTTTAGGGATCAGACTTGATTGGTTCGAGCTACGCCATAAAAACTGAATTTTCGTGGGAACGGCGATAAATAACACAAAATTTGCAAGTAAATTGTGAATTCATCAATAGTCCTTTCGAATTTTCCACAACGTACCTTGGTTTATTCGAAAGCTTACGTCAAAAGCTACAAAATGAGCCCATACACGTGTGATTCGAGCGACATGGAGCTGAGTTATCAGAAATTTAGACGCAAAATAACCATAAGGCAAACCGACTGAATGGTTGACTTTGCGACTGCACTGTCCTCTCTCTCAATCTATTCTATCTCTCCGCGTATGAGGAACTTTTTGTATCCAGAGAAGTCGACGAGTATCTCGAATAAGCAGCTGTGTCTCGTGGATTAACGAGGATAGAAAATCATACTCGCGTGGATCACAATCGCATTCCGCGGTTCTTACGAGGCAAAAGGTTCCAATTCAGGCCATGCTCGCGAATTACCCGAATGGTACCGGGAAATCAACGAATGCTCCCGAAAAGTTAGAGATTACATCTTAGGATCACTAATTTTGGTCCTTCAATCATTTACTTGATCCCCCATTGCACGATAGAAATTTTCGCGGGTCCCACCGGTGGGACCCGCGAATGTTCTTAGATTTCTTGTATATACATACTAAACTGATCACAAATCAAAAGGTTTGACTATTATAGGTGCAAAATCACGCGTTTGTACTCTCTTGCATACTCTAGGACGGAATGCCGGTTTTCACCGTCGCAGCGAACGTGTTAATAGATAAACTAATGAAGAATCATGATCCATCGAGAAAAGTAGGGATTGGCGATGAAAATCTTGAGTAAACCCATTTGGCAGAAAAAATTCCTACACACGTAATCTTATGGGATAAACACGTTAAAACGAGCTGGCGCGGTAACTAAACAACCAAAATCGTCATTCATGGAATAATGGCGTATTTATCGTGATATTCGAAAAAGGGCGTAAGGGCAATCATTTTGCCGATGAAAAGGGCTTAAGCTCCATTCGCTTTTTTATCTGCCAGACGATTTTTTGGGTCTTACGAAAAACGGATTTTGAGGGGTGGTAGATCTTGGCTCGCAGAGGTTAGAATAAAGCGGTGTCCGGAGAGGGGCATAATGGTGGTTACGCCCTTTTTCCCACCCACACCCTCATTTTCAATCGTACAAGTATGTCCATTAAGCCAGATGCCAACCGATTGCACCGACCAAAGCAATGATAGGGGGCCAACACCAACAGAACATATTTCAATTGTAGGTATGCCATACTTAATGTAAATTCACATAAGTCGAAGTTGTTTCTAGGAAAACAAGATAGTTCTTGCTATCATTCGATTCACAAACCTATTCAGGTTCATAATTAATGCTTTTACTTCATCATTTAAAGTTTTCATACACAAGGAAAATATCCATTTTAGATTTATAGCTGTTGGAATATTTCATAGCCTGCCTGCTACGAAATCAATGCGGGTACTAACTCGGTGCCGAATCCATCCATGCACGAATCGAGTTGAGTATTATTCCTCTATAGTAAAAATGGTGTCTCAATATGAATCCGTGTGAAAATCTATATTACGATGAGATCTTCGATTCAATCGTAAAAGACTAACAGTTGTCCTAATCAAGACTCTCCGTGCATTCATTCTTGCAGGGCTAAAAGAACGGAGATGTAGCTGAATATGGCCTTGATCATCTGCGAACAGAATTAATATTTCGCTGAGTTTCTTAGTGATCATCTATCGGGCGTGTATCTAAATATTTCGCATTCCTGCGCTATAGTGTACATAAATACGGTTTATTATAATGTGGACCACCCCGTTCAGACTATTTCCTTGGAATTGTTGTCTGAACAGATGAATGAAGTACAACCGGAGAAAGCGCGGTAAATGAAGGGGCCAGGAACGCTCACTGATTGAAAGAACTCTCCAAGCGAATTTATTGAATTTTTTCTGTCACGCATATTCTTCCGTTCATTCTCCAAAGAGAATTTGAAGTCGTCTAGAGTCGAGATGAAATAAACGAGGAAGGAAGTGTTGCCAGAGGCCCCATCGGCATAGACCACAATATCTTATTTCTCAATCCATACTCATTCATAAATATCCGAGGAATTAGTCCGTATGATTAATTATCTACCATGGCAATTTAGTAACAAAACTAAGGTTGTAATTAATGAACCAAAAGAGATTTCATCCCCATACAGACGTGTCTACTCAAATACGGCAGTACTGTTTGTATCTTGAATAAAATTACAAGGAACCGAACCTGTAGTGGATGTTTCAATCCTACAACATTTTCCCCATTAGTTCTCGTGGGGTAAATGCTTTCAAAGGGGTGACAATAAGCTCAATTTCAAGAGGAGGCGCGCTCCACTCATAATCGTGATTGGCTAAAATTGACAACAAAATTCAATAATCAGCCACACACGTTCGAGTGGCATTCTTCATTATACTTACTTGAAGAAAAGTATTCAAAGATAGTCCATTGAACCCTCCAACTGAGATTTCCACCGCGGATTGAGAGAAAGCCATGATTTTTGTAACATCTTTTGAATAAGAAGCAGTTACGGTATACCATGCAGAAGAATAGATGTAGTCTGCACACCTCTGACTCTGAAAATTTAATTCCTATAAGTATGGTTGGGATAGTCAAAACTGGGTATGCATATGTAAAACGCGAGAACTTTCAGGTGAACATTGTAGTCCGGACGAGTGAAAGAGTAGTGAAGTACTGATGACACATGTACTTCAACAGTCAAGCATTGATGTGATTAAATTCGATAGGAGTCACTTACGTGATGAATGTAAACCTCGTTTGCAATACAGTAAACGAGTATTAGGTACATCTCCATCACAACTGCTTCACCACTTCCCAGAATTCCTCCTAAGGTCATGGAACCGTCGTCGGTGAACATCATCTATGAGTTATACAAGAATTAAAGATCTGTATATAGGTCAAAATCTGCTTCAAATGTTTTGATCCCAAGGTTCCCGATAAAGATAGCTCATTTGGACTCCAAAATAGGCTCGGTCCTCATTTCCATCCTAACTTACCTCAAATCCCGTAAAAGCACATTATTTTCCCATTGAATATATTATGAAAACGCAATCCTTCATTGAGTGCTCCAAGGTTTGACCATAGGCCTGGCTAAACCTAACGGAATGTTGTTAAAGTTGGAAAACCACTTTTATGCAATTTTTCCATGCTCGGGTGCTCACCGAATTGCATAATAGTATTAAGCAACACGGGTGCCAACAGACACTCGCGCACGAGTCATCGCAACAAGTGTGCTAGTGCCTCGTTTACGCACAGTGGAACGTTTGCACACGAGTACGGGGACGAGTGCGCAAATGTCGATGCGCTAAATGCTAACGATATTTTTTGTTATTCCTGTGAGTAAAAACGTAACCTGTGCCCCAAAACACCAAAGAACTAGTGGATGCTGTGAAAGTTGGCCGTCGTCTCAAGAGTTGACGGTCTTTGTTTCTTTTCCACAGTGGTGGGTACAAATTATCTGAATCCTTGTTCCTCCTCAATCAAATCATGAACCATTTCCATTTGAACTACTTAGGATCCATCGCGATTTACTGAAAAATTTGGACAGCGAGGAGTGACCAAAGTACCCCCCTACAACGAATGATCGATGCATATCAAGTATTCAGAGTAACATAGCAGAGAATAGGTTGAATCAGGAAGGAGACATTGGCATTGGTTTGAACTTTGCTAAAAGACAGGGCGGGGGTCAATGAAATCATTTCTCGTAAATTCTCCGATTTTTCGGGAATTATTGTCATTTGCAGACTACAATCAGTTATCATAACTGCAGTAAAACTCCAGAGCTATGTCGTTATAATATAATGTGAATAGTTCTTGTGTGTAAGAGGTCTGCTTTTTTTTAGATTCTTCAGGTGATAGTGAGAATCCTAAGAAATGATTTTCCAAAATATCGTGATTCCCTCTTGAGCATGCACCGCTTTAGGGACATCTAGTGGGAGATAACACGAGCATGATGTAGATAAGCCGAAGCAATTTTTGAAGAAATTCAAAATTGCTAGAACTGCACAGCATCCGTGGGTGGACATCGATTCAGTCAAAACTTAACATCGGCTGATTAATCAAAACTCCGAAATCATGTTGTAATTTTTTGATTCGAATATTTCTATGTGAATTGTATTGACTCACAATATATTCACTCCTCTTGTCTTGAAGTATTGAGAGTATTCCTTCACCCTCATCGACCAAGATCATCTTATCACAGATTTTTTTCTCATCATTTCCATCCGTAGAGTTCTTTGACAATGGCAGAAATACAAGGAAAAATATTGAAATTTCCTCCACATTTTTGAGAATACCGAGATTCATTACAAAACAATTGCTTGGACCGACTTTTGCGTATCAAGCTTCTACTTACAGATCTCCAAAATATCATCAGACTGTTGAAAAAACTCGATTGGGGTGTGCAAACTACGATTATCCCCGAATAATTGGAGATTTCACGAGAAACGATTTTATTGACTACCGCCCTGTCTTTTAGCGTAGTTCAAACCAATGCCAATATCTTCCTCCGGATTCAACCAATTCTCAAAAAAGACTTAGACAGAAATATGCTTGTCCGTAAAAGCTATTGACTTTTTTTTTTCATGAAAATTGACATTCTGAGGAGTTTAAAGTGAATTCCCGGCTAATAGCAATAGATCACGGTGTAGTATTTGCCACTTGATGGCAAAGATCAAGGTATTCATGGATACACAAAGAAACACTCAAATAATCCATATTTTACCGTTTCAGAGTGGTGAATTTTCTGAAATTTCATGATTCCGACGTGAAAGTAAACAATTTCACAGCTCCGAAACAAAGCGGTCCTGTGCCAAATGAAAAAATACGTGTCCCCCGATTTGCAGCTAGAATCATATGAAAAATCCCCAGAAGAATCCGTGACTTCGGCCATTTTTACTGCCTGATCTCATATGGATTCGGTCTAAATACTAAATACTAAAAGAATCCAAGAATCATGTTCAAAGTGGCGATTTTTGGGTTAGAGAATGATTCTGGAATCAGTTGGAGAAAGTATCTTAAGAGACAGACCAAAGATTAATTCCAGAACTAAGGAAAGATTTCCCCGATAGACGCTTGGACTAGAATATCCAATTTTTGCAGGTTTGATCGATTCCCTCACTTTCGGGATTAGTTGTTCTCATCTGCGTACAGAATTCCCAGTTCGAGATCTGATCTGAAAATCTCAATCCTAATGCAGTTGGCAGCACGCGTAACATGATATTCACACTTGAATGAATAACAATCGAAATCATGCTATCCTCTTGATCCATATCAGTCCCAATGCAAAGCTTGTACGTATCGACAAATGACGAAAGTATACGTTTTGGTGACTAGAGCATGTCACCTTCAGAAGACACTGCGCGAACTATTAGACCTGACTTCTTGATTTTCCAACACCAAAGAGCTCATGTATACACGAAGATGTGTACTAATTTGAGGGATTGAAATATATGGGAGTTTCCCGAGAACTTTGAAGCTTTATTGAGAAACAGAAAAAAGGGAGAAGTCAACGGACATCTGTGGACTTTTGTCTACGTTTTTGTAAAGTGTTGGGGATTGCACATCCAATTTTGTAGCCCATGTATGGTTGGTGGCCTCGCTGAAATCACGTCAACGATCCCAACTCATATCAGTTTTGCATCAACTTCCAGAAATTCTTAGGCAATCACTTGACAAAATCGGCCATATCAACGAATGCCTTGAGCTTTTCGTAGCTTCATGAGTTTAACTCATTTAATCACAATGGGTTTTTCCTACGTTGACCTCGATCTACCGATGTGGAATGAGGAAAATAAAGTTTCTCT
Source organism: Eretmocerus hayati (assembly GCA_029851415.1). Classification (NCBI taxonomy): domain Eukaryota; kingdom Metazoa; phylum Arthropoda; class Insecta; order Hymenoptera; family Aphelinidae; genus Eretmocerus; species Eretmocerus hayati. The sequence continues at coordinate 2,699,250 of CM056743.1, read as the reverse complement.
TATCAGTCGCGTTTCTTTTCTTCAGAAAGGTCATACTGTAGGCAGAAGAATTTGCGCAACAATGTGGTTCATCTCAAGATTTCCGCAATGATATCTCCTACATAAGAAAATATTGGAAATTGTGGCCTGTGTCGCGGTATGAGCTTGGCGTAATCATCTCTAAGTTGAACAAAAGAACTGATTTTCCAAGTCATACAGTTTCGGCAAATTTAGTACCTCGCCATCGCATTCCTGGGTTACTTCTCTCCAATGTATCATCCAACAAATACAGTTGGAATCAACGCAAAAATTTGCACAGCGTCCCTAAAATATTAGTAAAAGTGAATGAGAATACCAATTATCTCCACATCATTTTCCAAGTTCTCCCCTCTTCGAATGTGCTAGGATGAGTCAAATTTTATTCGATCGTATTGAAGCGAAGGATATTTTGTTTCAAGGCTCGGATATAACATTTGCCCTTTGGTTTAGGCTGATACATTCAAGTGCTCACTTACGTTATCATCCATAGCTGTATTCCAGCATTGTGAAAAGTTCTTCAGAAACGCTCATTTCCCACTGAACACCGTTTGTTCCCGAAACGTATCACGGAAGGTTCCCCGCGGAACTAATGCAACCTCCGCCGGGCGTTCCTACGACCCACCAGCAACGTTGTGGGTAGGTAGAAATGTCCGCGGACGACTACGTATCTAGGGCGTTGTGTCATGGTTCCCGGAACCTTCCAGTGGTTCCGTAATGGTTTGGTAATGGTTGTTTGTTGCAACCTAGAACTTGGAAATTTTTTTGTTAAATAAATAAAATAATTGTTATTTTTTGTTCTTTCTCTTGCAGGCTATTCGTTCAATCTCTTCGGCTGGGCTGAATCACAAATACGGTCACTTCGTGGAGAGGAGACAATGAGACTGTTCTTAAATAGCCTGCAGAGGAAAGAAGAAAAATAACAATTATTTTATTTATTTAACAAAAAAATTTCCAAGTTCTAGGTTGCAACAAACAACCATTACAAAACCGTTACGGAACCACTGGAGGGTTCTGGGAACCATGACACAACGCCCTATGTACATAGTCGTCCGCGGACATTTCTATATATACCCACAATGTTGCTGGTGGGTCGTAGGAACGCCCGGCAAAGGTTGCATTAGTTCCGGGGGGAACCTTCCGTGGTACGTTTCGGGAACGAACGGTGCTCAGTGGGTTAGGCTTCCATTTGAACTCATGGCGAAATCTCCTATGCCCTCTCGAAATGCTCGCGAAGCTGCTATGCCGTGCCTTGGCAGCGAAGTGATTTAAAACATCATTCTATGAGCATTACTTTGATCGAGTAAAAGTCAACGGAGGGCATGCTGCCATTTTGAGATTTCCCAAACTTCGAAGCCAAAGTGGCCTAGTTTGAGGAATCTGCCCAAATACCGTAAACCGGGATGAATGTGACCACCGGAATGATAGTGTCCACTTTTCCCGAAAAAGATTGTCAGCGTCATATTTTGACTTCAGTAGCATCTAAAGAAATCTGCAGGTGGTCATTTTGTAGCCTGCAATCTCTACTTTCTCAAATGACAAGTTTCATTTTATGAAAGCAAAGTCTAGAGTATCTTTTTTGATGTTGAATGGAGTTAAAGAATCAGAACAAATATTGCACCGCCCAAACTTTTTTCTGAACAAATAACTTAGACTCGTACTAAGCTTCCTGACTTTTTTCTGGCGCCAGTCGATAATGATGTCCTCGACAGAGAAAATGCGTTACCGACCAGGCTTGAGTGCGATGGTTATTCTGGAACGACCACTTCGTAGAGACATTGTCAATTTCCGTCTGGACCGGGGTGAATGTGTCCATATGCTGCAGCTCGACTAAATTTGATCTATCCAGGAAATTGTGGTAGGTTCTGGTATCAATGTATGTGTCCACCCGATGCAGGTCGGTTGAATTTGGAACATCCAGTGATTCCGGTGAGTTCTATCGACCGGGCTAGAGTGAGACGGTTGCTTGGAACGACTAGTGGGACGAGACACTATCGACTCCCGCTGCTGGACCGCTGTGAATGTGCTCACCTGCTGCAGGTCGGTTAGATTTGGTCTATCCAATAGTTTTGTCAAGTTCTGTTCTGAAAATATTTTCGATTTCAATCCCACAATCCTGGTACAATGTTGACAGATAGAACTCTCAGAATTTGGTTAAAGGTGCAATCGCGAGGCATATGTACTGTATAACAGTCACTGACGATCCTACATAGAATGAGTGACTCATGAGGAGTGACTCAGGGATTTGAGACACTAAAATTGACTCATCCATAATGAGTTATTTGAAAAATCCAATTGAAGATAACATTCTACGTCTTGAGATATAGAGAAAAGATCTGCATGATCCGTTGCTTGTTGGAATGATTCTGAAGTTTGTTTTCCTAATGAGTCAATTTTAGTAAGTCATTTCAGTTGGATCATTTCGCAAATAAGTTATTCCTAGTATTCGATACCTTTGAATAATTTCTAATAAGTCATCTTTCTTAACTATGGGAGAATGTACGGAACAGCCTATTAGAGACACCTCCATGTACGAGCCGTGCGCTTTAGACGCAGGCGAGGCATAGGTGGACACATTCACCCCTATCGACGGGGTGTGACCACTCTGTTTTTTGCAATTTTTGAAAAACCACGGGGTCAAGATCAAAGTCTGACAACAGGACCTTGAAGCTGAGCTCGAGATTCCAATTTTCACTAACCATACATTATGTTTTGGTGTAAATAAGACCAAGAAAATCACAGTGGAAGGTCCAAAGTGGTCCACATTCACCCCGGTTGAGGTCCGCGGGGCCCCCCGAGATGCGGGCCCGCGGGCTCCTGGGCGACTGCCCCTCCTCCCCCTCCCCTCTTGTAATAACGACCGTGGTTGCGGGACTATTTAGGGTCTCGAAATGGCTATCTCCTTCAGGACTCTTGGTGCCATCATATTTGGAGCAGATTTCAGCATATGCGTAAGACCCTTCAATTATTGTACCAGGACCTCCCGCTTCAGATACTTCAACATACTCACTTGAATCCCGTCAAATCCAAGAAGTATTGTTGAGACAGCCAGACCGAGGATTTGTGCCAACAGAATCATCTCGATCATGTCATTTGTGAGTGACATCAATCTGATTCGTGAAATATATCAAAAATTTGATGAAAGACTCAAAAAAGAGGTTTATAGCAACATCATCTATGTTCCAACAGAGATATCCGGACCAATTTATTTTGTATGATTAGTAACTTCCAAACAAGATCGAAAGAGGAGCATAATCAATTCCCCATCCGATCATTTTTTTCGCAAAAAGATGCGCCCGAAAAAACTGCCCACATTTGATAGTGAGACCATTCGTCAATCGTTAAGCTTATGTGCGCTCCAAGAGGCTAACTTTATGGGGGGAAAAGAACAAACAAACATTTTCAGACCTTCAGTCTTTGGCAAAAAGCATCTTCCTTAGAAACGAAGATGAGAAAGATCGACCAAATCCTCTGAGGTCTCTTGTGCACTCAAGAACAGACTGTGGAAAAATTTGGACACTTTTGCACGCTAAGACAAAATAATTTATTATTGTTTCTTCGACTCAGTTCCAACAGAAAGTCCCTGACACGATTCTTTCAGCCATCGGAATGGATCCAATAAAGTTCTCTTTGCTGATGGACGAACAGAGGATTTTCCACTTGAACTGCGCCCATGCCAGATCAAGCGAGTTGAACACGTTTGCGAGGATTACCACCGCTGCTGCCAATTTCATGCCATCCGGTATCAGTCTGTGTGTTCTCCAGGAACCTGACGTGTAGCTTCCTGCTTAGTTCCGTCAATCTACAGTAAAACTCATAACGAAAATTTTCATAAAATGAAGAAGTCAGTGAGTTAGTGATTCGGAAAGATGAGAGTGAGCGGATTCCTAATATCTAAAGTGTGATCAAACTTTGATTGCGGAACGTGCTCAAGATTGATCAAAAAGGCAATTAAAAATGGTTTCTTGCGATTTTTCAAGAATAACGGATTCTACAGAAAAATGTTCCGAGTAAAAGTTGTAGGGCTAGATGAGGTAATTCGAACGACCACACGTGCGTTTTTGTCGGATCACAGAGCCGCCCAAGAATCGATCGAGGAGTGTAGATGATCGCCGCCAGCAGCCCGCTTTTGGAGCAAATACCGAGTTTCATGGGAGGGATTGATTGATTGATGAATAAGTTTATTATGCCATGGTCCGTATCGCAAAAGGTGAGCATTATCGATACACTTAGAATACAAATAAGAGCATACTTACAAGGAGGTTGCCAGGCCTTCGGATCACCAATCCTCTTGGAACTCTAGGATATGTTTTGTTATACCAAAACATGTAACAAACCACTCTTATAACTTGCCAAAGCTTCCTAGAATCATCCTAAGTACCAGGGTCAATATCCCAGCAAATAGGCCTTTTCCAGGTGGATTGATGCATCCATAGCACTCCATGAGCCAGCTATTCTATGGCATGGGACTTTCTTATGGACAAATAAGAATAGTTACATAGAATAGAGACTGGAAGGAAGAAATTTCAGCCATATAAGACTGGTATAGCTCATCTCAACCATGGATGAGGGAAGTTGAGAATCAAAAAATTGACAAAATAGAGTTTTTCAGCGACGGAATGATGAGTCTGGGAGGATATAAGACTTTTGAATCAACATACAATAATGAATTTGATTTACTCACATTCAGAGACCATCACTTTTCCTATTAGTGTTGTCAAATAGCAGCTGCACTGTGTAAACTGCCAAGGCCACCCAAGGAAAGTCACAACCAATAGCAGATCCTGCGACTGACCTGTAAAAATTTGACAACAAAGTATCGTGCTCAACTCACACTCTGACTCTGCATATTTCACACTGATTCTACATGTTTTTATCCACCAGTTGATTGAGAAAATTCAATCTGAACTGATCTGAAATAGCTCTGTTGACACAAAGTTAACCCGATTCTGACCACGCTTAGAACAATATCACAAGCAAATTCTACAGCACCTAAAAGTATTCATCTGAAAACCCCAAACTGCAGACCACCAGCCACGGATTTTCAAGATGCTTCTCGACCATGAATGGTAAAGTGTGAATTTCTCTCAAGCAGACCAATGAATATGAGGCCAGGTGGGTGATGGTTTGCGAGAAACTGTTGTACCAGCAGAGTTTGCCATGCTATAATGGAGCAGACGACAAAAGTCATACAAGTGTCGTATTCAGTCGTATTTTTCACTCCTTGTTTAGCTTGAGAGAAACTCGCACTTGATCACTTTTTCATCACTAAAATCGTCGACAACCATCCTGACAGTCCGTGGCAGATAGCCTGCGGTTTGGATTTCTCAGATGAGTATTCATTTTGAGGCGCTGAATTGGCTTTGCTTGTGACATTGTTCCAAACGTGGTCAAAATCAGATAACTTTGTGTCAACAGAGCTATTTCAGATCAGTTCAGATTGAATTTTTTCAATGAGCTGGTGGATTATTACATGTAGAATCAGTGTGAAATGTCCAGAGTCAGAGTGTGAGTTGAGCACGATACTTTGTTGTCAAATTTTTACAGGTCAGTCGCAGGATCTGCTGTTGGTTGTGACTTTCCTTGGCTGGCCTTGGCAGTTTACACAGTGCAGCTGCTATTTGACATCATTAATTGGGAAAGTGATGGTCTCTGAATGTGAGTAAATCATATTCATTATCGTAGGTTTATTGAAAAGTCTTAAATCCTCCCAGACTCATCATTCCGTCGCTGAAAATAGTAGATTATGTACCCGAATGCTACAATCGCGGATTTTGATGATGAGTGCTGCAAACTCCGTTTGCAGCACGAGTTATGGAAAGCCGCGATTGTGGCACGAGGTGCATATTATTTTTTATAGTCGCCCAGCTAGATTGTAGCTCGGCGACTATAAACTTAATTTTGTCAATTTTTTGATTCTCAACTTCCCTCATCCATGGTTGAGATGAGCTATACCAGTCTCATATGGCTGGAATTTGTTCCTTCCAGTCTTTATTCCATGTAACTATTCATATTTGTCCATAAGAAAGTCCCATGCCATAGAATAGCTGGCTCATGGTGTGCTATGGATGCATCAATCCACCTGAAAAAGGCTTATTTCCTGGGATATTAACCCTGGTACTCAGGATGATTCTAGGGAGCGTTGGCAAGTTATAAGAGTCGTTTGGTACATGTTTTGGTATAACAAAACATATCCTAGAGTTCCAGGAGGATTGGTGATCAGAGGGCCTGGCACCCTTCTTGTTAAAGGGAACTTAAGGTTACATACATATATACAAGCAATGATATTTAAATTAAATAGCCAATCATTCACTCAGTTAACAATTATTCTTATGAGACACATATACAACTAAACTAACGCATGACTTACTCAGGATCTTCCTTCTCATAAAAAATATACTGATCGCTACTTTGAATTCTTCGACGGGAGTTAACAAACGGATTCCAACTGGAATAGATTCCCACATCTTCATTGCTTGTAGTGAGAAAGACCTTTCATAGGCAGTAGTGCGCGTTAGGGGTACGTGCATTCTCAAAGACTCAACTCGTTGTGATCGTCGCACTTCTTCATTCAAGGGCTTGAACAGACCGTGCAAGTATTCTGGGGTACTAGTTGTGAAAATCTTATATGTTTGTACACTTAAAAAATAATCACGTGCTAATGGCATCCAATGTAGGCGTTCATAGTATGGTCCAAGCTCGGCATCACGGCGGAGGAGGAAAATGAAACGAGCGCACGTGTTTAGGAGTTTCTGCAATTTTGTTTCTAAGTACCCTGATAGATCGTAATAGACGAAGCAAGCGTAATCGAAATGAGGCATTATCAGTGCATTGACGAGCATTTTCTTTATATCAGTCGACAAAAATGTCCACGGTAACGCAATTTATGCAGAACTCCATGAACTTTAGAGCAAATCCTGGCCACGTGAGTGTTCCAGGACAGATCCTTCGAGAAAATCACCCCCAAATTTTTTATAAACTCTCGAAGGGGGATAACATGACCATTAATAAGCATTGGTGGCAAGCTTCGCAAATCGAGTCTCATGTGGTACCGTACAGAAGCAGACAGCATTGCTAAAGTCTTTGGGATATTCAGGATCAACTTGTTATCATCGGCCCATCACGCGATACTTGCTGAATCTGCATTGAGTTTCTCAATCATCGATGGTAACCCGCTAGGTCTCCCTTGTATATAGATTTAGAAGTCATCCGCAAACAACATACCTTTACAGTATTTGAGTATGCGAAGGATAGGGCTAATGCATACAAAAAAAAATGATTGGTCCTGGGTTTGAACCTTGAGGGAATCCTGATGAACTAGGCTTGAAATCAGCTACCCCACCATCTTTATCAACTACAGCTTGCGACCGATCGCTTAAATACGAGTGAAACCAAGCCAGAGCCTCATTTGAAATAGTATATTTCCGTACTGAGCGCGGTAGCCCATTTTGGGCACTAGGACAATTTGTCTGTCGAGCGAAGCGAGACGGACATGTCCTCCAGTGCCCAAAATGGGCTTGCAAGCGAGGTGCGGATATATTTTTTCATTACGAGAACCCTAAAATCCTATTTAAACTCGGCATTTTTAGGTTAGAGTAATGAAAAGTTTATTTCTCTCATCCTCTGTAGCAGGGCGGGAGGGAGGGAGAGATTGATTGATTGATTGATGCCCGTTTATTCGTCCGAAGACAAAAAGAAAAATAATCAGTTACATATGGTAATATATATCACAGATCAATAGTGCACATTAATAAAAATAATGAAGTCATTTGGTCAAGGACAAATCTTAAGTATATCACAATTTGTGACTAGCCAGGTAGCACTCAGGAGATTCACAAACTTCATAGAATAATATAAGAATATAAAAATATAAAATGAAATGGCAGGGCTCACAGTCATATTACAGAAAAGTTCAGTCAATTGACGAAGGGTCACACCTATACTTATAATTTTATTCTAGATGAACGAATCAAGCAACAAGTCAGCCCAAGCCTTTCAAAGTTTAGAGATTGAAGTAATGCTTCTTCTCCACATCAATCCTCTGGGGAGACTGTGTGAGCAAAAAATCCTTCATAGCCTCTTTAAATAATGACATTTTCCCCAGCTGCCGAAAGCCCGGAGGGAGAAAGTTCCACAAATGAGCACATTGAACCTGGAAAGATCTTCTTCCATATTCAAGTCTCATATTGGGAACTTTGAGTACCCGCTCTTCTGCATCACCGCGTGCGGGGCGTTCAGATTGGTACCTGGTGAACATCGCAGCTAGGTAGCCAGGCTCTCCTAAATGCATGATCTTGTGCATTAACAGAGCTGCAAAGTACATTCTTCGCGAATCAGTACGTAACCAACCCAAACGCTCCCTAAACGGGGTGATGTGCTCGTCTCTCCTAAGATCAAAAGAGAGAGAGAGAGAGAGAGAACCCGCAAGGAGGAGAAAGAGACGGAAGTGAGGCGCCTCGATGCCGGCGAATTACAGTGAGTCTGCCAATGAAAACAGAAGAGGCCCAAATGATTCCAGGAGGAATATGATGCCCTGAAGAGGGGAGAAAGAAGAAAGAAGAGGGAAGAAAGAAGAAAGAGAGGGAACAATGAAGAATGAAGATAGAGGATGCCGACAAGTGGCCGAAGAGAGAAGATGGAGAAGAGGAACGCTCGCAATCGAGCGCGAGACATGCCGCTCATCCTGAAGTAATGCTCACGCGGTTCCGGGATGAGATGGCAGATGCAGGTGGATCTCCTTCTTGATTGCCCGATGCCCTAGGTATCGGACACCAAGGGGAGAGGGATATTACACTGCCGGGCCCACTTCTCGGTGGGCCCCACCCAAACCCGTGTCCCGCCTGGTATGGACTACGTGGGCTATGCGTAGTCCGCGTAAGCTGAACCAGCCCGGTGTCTGGGGACGGATCCAAAGGATCTTGAGGCAGATTTTGCCCTCTAACCACCTTAAAAAAAAAAAAAAAAAAGAGAGAGAGAGAGACTGATAAACAATTTATTTTACCGTGGTCACAATGGACCGTATGACATAGAATTCAGTGACAGGTAAATTTAGTTCTTCTTTGCAAGTAACTACTTATATGAAAAAATACAAACATTTTAAGACTAACATGCTAATACACAGTGGACATCTGCGAATCTGAAGCATCACTTAACCTGAATCATACCCATACTCAATCCTCACACTTAACCACTTTCATACAGTTTCCAGACTATAAATATATAACTGAATAGCCTTCTTGAATTCCTCGAATGGTACTTTTAGACGGATAGCAACTGGGACTGATTCCCAAGTTGCGATGGCAACACGGGAGAAAGCTTCCTAATACGTCGTGGTACGCGCAAAAGGAACTTGAACTCGAGCAGAGTTGATCTTTTGGGATCTCCTAATATCATCATCAAGCGGTTTGAACAGTTCATTTAAATACCCAGGGGTCCCAGTTGTGAAAATCTTGTACGCTTGTACACATAGAAAATACTCTCGCCGGCAGGACAGTGGAACCCATCCTAAGCGCTCGTAGTAGAGTTTCAATGCAGCATCACGCCGACAACAGAATATGAATCGCACACAAGTATTGAGCAGACGCTGCAAGTTTGTTTCCAAATAACTTGAGAGATCATAAAATACTAAGCACGCATAATCAAAATGCGGCAAAATGAGTGCGTTGATTAGCATTTTCTTTACTTCACATGAGAGAAAATTACCACGATATCGTAGTCTATGCAAAATACCATGAACCCTAGAACAAATACCGGCGACGTGCGCATTCCACGAAAGATCCTGCGAGAATATGACGCCGAGATTCTTGATCGTTTTCTGTAGAGGTATAAGGGTGCCATTGATGCCCTAGGTATCGGACATCAAGGGGAGAGGGATATTACATGGCCGGGCCCACGTCTCGGTGTGCCCTACCCAAACCCGTGTCCCGCCTGGTATGGCCTGCGTGGGCTATGCGTAGTCCGCGTAAGCTGAACCAGTCCGGTGTCTGGGGACGGATCCGAAGGATCGTGAGGCAGAAGGACAACCCCAGCATGCCAGTCATGCGGGGACGACTGGGATGACGCTAAGCATGCCCTCTTCAAGTGCAGTGACACCCAAAGAGAGCGCGCCAAGCTGGATGAATGGCTGGGTGCTCAATTAACACCTGAGAATCTCGTCATGTACTTGCTCCGCAACCAGGAGACATGGGAAAGACTCACCGGATACATCAAGCTGGTAATGACCCGCAAGGAGGAGAAAGAGAGGGAAGTGAGGCGCCTCGAAGCAGGCGAAATGGAGTGAGTCTGTCGAGGGGAAGAAGGAGAAAGAAGAGAGAAGAGAGAAGATCGAAGAATGAAGAGCAGAGAAAAGACCAAGGAAAGAGGAACAAGACCTGCGAGTCTTGAAGAGAGAGCCGCTCCATCTAGAGCGCGAGACGCCGCCGGTCCTGAAGTTATGCTCACGCGGACCCGGGGTCGGATTGGTAAGTTCGGTGGATCTCTTTGGCCAATGGCCGATGCCAACGGAGAAGGAAGAGAGGGTTTTAATCGGAAGGGGTGGCCGTATCGATGCGGATCCCAGCCCGGTACTGTTTGGGGGGGGGGGGGGGGCACGGATAAGCCGTATTGGCCGAGACCCCACCAACCCGGAGAAGCAGAAGGGTTGCTTCCCGGCAGAACGTCGCAGCGTTTCTCGCCCTACAACCACCCAAAAAAAAAAAAAAAAATTCGATTCATCTCGGCAAGCTCCGCAACTTTAATCTGAAACCTTTCCCTCGAAAGTTAATTTTTTCCCGAGTTAATCGCTACAAATAATTTTTATTACCTTTTTAATTGTTCCGAGCTCATTCCGCAATCAAATTTTGATCACACTTTCGATATTCCGCATCTGCTCGTACTCACCTTTCCGAATCACTAACTCACTAACTGCTTCATTCTGTGAAGTTCAAAGACTGTAGATTGACCGGACTAATAAGGACCTGGATAAGCGTCAGCATTCGCGCGGCGATCGTTTTCCTAGATGACTCACTCGTGTGCTATGCATTTACTGTCCTGCAAGGTAGAGACCCTCCAAGTAGTGATCTGCGGACGGCCGGGAGGAGCACGTATAAGAAACGCGATCGTGAAACGTATATTCCTCGTTTCCATATACATCTAGCGGGTGCCCCGTGTATTTTGAATAAGATTTGCAGAACCGAATTCCAAAAACCTCTAAAGTGCTTTTGCAGATCACTACCTGGAGGGTCTCTACTGCAAGGTATCGCTCTCAGTTTGCAGAACATATACACGGCGTTTTGAATTGGGAAGGTTTGAGATGATTGTGTGCATGGATGCAAAAAAAAATAATCAAATGTGGTCTCGTAATGATGCATGACGTGGGTATGAGAATAAGAAAAGAGGGTGGGTGTTCGCAGAATGGCTCCTGGAGGACCGGTGTGGCATCAATCAGCGGCCAGGGGAGTGAGTGACATTGGCATAACCTCAACCAATGTTCTCCCGAGACCAGGCTGGAAGTACGATTGGTAGATTAAGAATAACTAGGCCGTTAGTGACCTCCAGGTCATAAGAGTGGCGGATGTTGATAGCGGCGAGGCTGAGAGTGTGAATGAGGATCTACCAGCCTGGAATTTATCTATTAATTTATTATTATTTATCTATTATTGAAACAATATAGGGCAAATCGCCTCTCTACAAAATTTCACAAAATAATTCGAGGAGCACTGGGATAACTCACACTACGGAAATAATGAAAGTAGAAATGATTCAAAGGATAAATTAATATCTTTTCATCCATAGCATGAAAAGGAAAGAAAAATATGTCAGTAATCAGCAAAAACATTTCTCATAGCAACACGATGTAATGGCAGGTACATACTTTTTTCTCTAATACCACCAGAAACAGGATTCAATCTACACCTAAGCCTAGCGATAACTGAGTTAAAAACACAGATTCCTGGGATCCACAGAGATGTCTTCGAGAAGAACAATAATTATAGCTTGATCAGTGGTATGGTATCTGAGATGTTAAGATATCTGGTTTCTAGATCGTAATGAGCGTTCCAGGGCCTCGTAGGCTATGGTTGCGGTATTTGTAGACTTTGAAGGTGAAGTAGCTCGGGCAGTGTTAGAGATTTCCGATTGAGCATTGACTTTAGCTATGTCTTGTTGAAGTTTTGGAATGGGATCTACAGCAGATTCAAAATCGACAATGTCTTGCTGAGCTGTATCTATCTTCTCCTACAAGTTATCAATAATGACACATTACTATCATGGTTTTCAAATCATTTTTCAAGGTGGCTATCTCCTTGATGAAACTTTTATTCAACGACTCAAGATTGCACTTCAAGTTGTCAAATAAATTATCCACACCTAATTTGATTTTGCTCAACCGATCACTAAATGTATGTTTGCCAGATTTTTTATAGCTAATGCACTTAAACTGAAGTCTAGGCTTCTTTTTCAATGCAGCGACTTTAATTCCTGGAGCAGTGACATTTGCGCAGTCTTTGATTGCATGAAATATCTCATTACAGCATATGCTGGATATTATATTCTGCTTCCCTTCAAAAACGTAAAATAGCCACAGGCAGACATAGTAGGGCCTTGAGATTGCGGCACAGATCACACACGTGCCGGATAATTTATCTGACCAAACTGAGAACATATACTGCTGTTGACGACATGAAATATACAGATTTCTGTATCTCTAATCGTCTGAGATTCACAGCTACCTGATTTTGAAAAAATTAAAATATGCAAAACAGCTGTCTATATCAATAAATTATATAAGCAGAGGAGAAAAGCGGAGACAACTGTACTACTCCAGCGCCACTCCAAATTGGAGTGGATAGAAAGCATTACATGAAATGTCTCACTAAAAAATTCGAGGAGTATGGGTACTTCAAGATTTCCGTCAAATTGGATGCCAGAGAATCGGCTGAGAAAGTCGATGAATTCTTTAATTTTTGCACCCGAGGTGCGCTCAGCTTAGATGAGTTTTGATATTTACTATGTATGTTCGCCTCTATTACTTCCAAATATGCGCATTTGTCTTCGACGGCCGCGCGCAATAATCTGAGACTTGGACGTCGGCTCGACTAGGTCAGCCTGACAATGCTACTTCATCATCCGCATTCTTCATTCTGCTGAGTAAGTTCAACGGGTTCGTTTTACATACTCAATATTGATCTCGTTTGTATACCACAAATCCTCCCTCTTTTTGAATATTCATCCCCCTCTCATCTTTCAAAATGTCTCATATGATCTTGAGGTCTGGAACGTTTCCCCTTTGAACAAAATAATTTGACACCCTGTAATCGCGAAGAAAAAACAAAATCAATATAATGAGTGAGTGAAAATGATGACACGATCCGCAGCTTTTCAATATTCTCCCATTTGACCCCCTGTCAAATCTGTAATCGCCCGTCTCAAACGAAAATCTTAGTTTGTGCGTCAAATACTCTGAGAATTTGTCGTGTAATCTCATCATACTCAAGAATGACACAAGCCATTCAATGATTTTGTCGAATCTGTGCAAATTGCGTGCCTGCCAAATAACAAGATCAACTCCTCGTATTGCTTCCAGTGAAACAGTCGGTTCGCATGACCTTATACTTCCCCATCCAAATTTCCATTTTGACGCAAAAGGTTCGTGCTCAGTTACAGCTACACTTGACTTTGTGAATAATTGTGGGTGAAACTCTTCATCATTCCCCGGCTCCGGTACACTCGAAACTGTTTCTCGAATTCCTTCAAAATTCTCTCGTATTTTAAGTTGTTAGTATTTACTGTATGCGGGTTTCCGTCATATTTTCGAGCAATGCCCGAAACTAGCGAGATTTTATAAGCCACAATTTTAAAGCTGCAAGCCACCGTCTGACTATCATAGGCACTTTATCATCTCTCAGAATCAAACAATAAAACCTTTTCGAGTGACCTCTGAATTTCACTGGCAGATTCCATAAGTTACCTCGTGATTTCATCGTACCATTTTCGTAATTGAGCAAATTTGCAGTCGTTATTTCGATCTTTGAATTTTGAAAATGTCGTTCCACGTATTGTTCGAACATTACTGTGAAATACATACCTGAAACGACTTCTACTCCAACTCGTTTCCCAATCCGTAATGATAGGGCCATCTTCTATACGATCATAATCATAATGAAAATAGTACGTATTACAATCAATGGCATGGAAATTCACATAATGGTTGTCACTTATGTGGGGCATTGCCCGTCATTGCTCTCAGATGTCTGCTGCTCGTCGTCTCGCTCACCTTCCTGTTTCATGCTCATTCTGGATATTTTTCAGTGTTGCGGGGCGTCCGTATGCCCGGGTGCTGGGTTGGCGCTGTTGGGATCTGTATCGTTCTATACTGCCCATGCCAAAGTTGTCCTGTTGTAAATTCTCCCGATAATCGCGAACATGCTGGAAGGACGTTGACCTTTTCGACATTCTGGTATTAGGACTATCTTTTGGGGTTCCCACTTGTCAGAGGAAGCTCCCGCGCTCCGACACGTCTCGGAGAGTTGGTGATTGTCGCTATGAGTACTTATTCCATCGTAAAGAGTCGAATGCGAACTCCGTTCCCCGGGGAAGTAACCCTAAGTTCTCTTGCTAGTAATTACTCCTGTACGATGCCGCGTAAGCTTGCTACAACGGTCACCGCTGGGTCACCCTTGTGACGTTCGAATTTGGACACAACCATGTTGTAAGGCATGCCCCACGGGTCTCGCTGTGGTCTCGCTTCACTATGATGCGCGGTTTGCCACAGTATCGCTCTCTGCTACTGGGAATGGCTACAATGAGCGTTTCTTTTGCTACCTTGTACATCTCCTTGTGTTGTGCCAGTGGAGGTCATTTCAACTCCCCGGATCGGTACGTGGCCCTCCTTCCCTTGTCACCTGCCTCCGGAGAGCTTTCGAGAGCTTTCAGAGTCATCGGTGATGCAATACTTTGGTCCCCTCTAGTGTGCTGTCTTACGAGGTATCGGCGCAGAGCATGCTCTCGCGATGGAAAATGCCATCGTCGCCACTTCCTCTCCCCCAGTCGAATATTCCGGGGGGTCCTTTGCCCCATCAATAAAATCCCGGCATTCCAGAGAGAGGTACGAACACAATGAACCTTATGCACGATTACTGCGTTGACACAATATCGCATCGTGCAAGTTGCGGAAGCCTCACAAATGTTTGCACGAGAAAATCATTGACACACTCATACGGATAATTGAATGATAATATTTCGCGGGACTCCACCTGAGTTCAATGAAAGCAAAGAATAACATAGGTTCATTTTCGAAACTGAATTTGCTTTATCACCGAATCAATGATTCTACCGCTATCTTGGAAACACAGAGATTGCATTTTGCGGTTGCGATAACGAATTAGGCGGCGCCGGATCAAAACGGTATGATTCCACTCTAGTGAAAATTGAGTTTTTGATGGGAAACAATTGGGAATACATGTGAAAGAATTTGCGACTCCGGAAGTGAGAATGCTTGTAAGCATCACCAGTGTGATGAACATTTTTGATCGGGAAAAAGTTTCGACCTTTTCCCGGATCATAACGGTTATAAGTCCATGTTCCTCAAAACATTGCTCTTGGGTCTTCTATGTTCAGCTGTCGTGCTCTTGTGCGTTGTAAGAAGGGGTGGTGCCTCCCAGATACTTCAAGTCAGTTTCCTATGTTGTCCAAATAATTGCATTGTATAGTTTGGATGTTGGTGAGCCCAAATCTGATCAACTTTTTTTACGCATGAATACAGGGGGGCCCTATGAAAATGAACAACCTCGTGGCAGTTATCCGGCCTAGGGTCTTTCTTTAGAGGCCTCGAAGTCTTCTTCTCTTATCAATAATCACATCGATAGGACCGAGTGGGTTAGTGATAATTTGAAAAGCGCAGTTACGAGAGTGATTGGCTCTGAGCTCGCAAAGAAATTTGATTTTGCATTATGTTTTCAGGCATCATCTCTAACAAAATTCAACCGCGTCTATGATGCGCCAAACTCAGCTAAGCTGTACTCAAGAGTACCAACTCGGTTTTGTCTCCTCAAACTTGGATCCACAAATCGAAATTCATGATCCTATAGAAAATTTTTGTAAGGCTAACTACTTATCTTCGTGAAGAACATATCTTTATCACTTACAATCGATGGAATAAATGTAAACTCAAGCCAGGATGAGTAACTTGGGCCGAGAAACGATTGGGTCATGCGACAAAACTTGATTTTATCTCCTTCCACTTAGGTTCACGGATCGATATTCGATATTCGAATCAAAATCATTGTTCGAATTATTTCTCTCGTACACGAAAGATCACATCTCTATCGGTTTTAGTAGATGAAAAAATCTATACTAGTATCAGGATAAAAAACATTCGTCGGATCACGATTCGTGCACATGATCATATTTCATTTCATCACATGAAAATATGTCATTTCGTCTCCTTGCACTTTGATCAACGAATCGAAATTCGTTATCTGTCAGGAAATCATTGTATGGATAATTCCCATCATCACAAAGAACACATATTTATCACTTACAGTTGATGAAAAATGTATACTCGTGTCAGGATGCAAAAACTTGCACCAAAGAACGAGTTGCTCTTGCGCAAATATTTTATCTTGTCCACTACCACTTCGATTCACGCATCGAATTCGAGATCCGTATCAAGTGTGATGTTCGAATGACTTCTTTCATACATAGGGATCACATCTCCATCACTTTCAGTAGATGGAAAAATCTGTACTAGTGTTAGGATGGAAATCTTCGGTCCGATTGCGAGTCGAACATTTCGAAAAATTTCATTTTGTCTCGCTGTGCAAAAATAAGCCTATTGTTGTGCGCAGGAGAGGGGGAAGCGATGAGCCAAGAGTGACGAATTGGGCGTACATTCATCATTGCACAATATGAATCATTCATATGAAATTCACAAGAATATTAGTCATCGCCAAGGAATGCGTCAATCCTTAGAACTCGGCATACGCGTAGACATATTTTTCTCATAATTGTCGAGTCAGCATTGCGCATAAAATCCTCACCAGTCATGTGTCAATGCATGCTCATGAAGATACGTCTGTTTTGCGCATTAGGAAACGATGAGTAATATGCAATGCTCAGCAATACTTAAGAGCGGCGAATGTATCATATATTCATCATTGCACAACATAAATCATCCATATGTAATTCACAGGAATATTAGTCATGACAAAGGAATGTGCCAATTTTTAAAAACTCGACAAAAGCTTGAACATGTTTTTCTCGTGATTGTCGAGTCAGCATTGCGCATAAAATTGTCACCGGTCACGTGTCAATGCGGGCGCATGAAAATACGTCTCTCTTGTTGTGCGCAGCAGAGAGGGAGGCCTTGAGCAATATGCAATACTCAGCAATCCTCATAAGCGGTGAATGTGTCGTATATTCATCATTACCCTCTCTCCCTCAATTGATACTCACAGGGGTAATGAGTCATCCCGACACTCATGATCCCGAATCTTTCGCGTTATTGTGACAGGGGCCTAATTACAGAGCTTGTTTTCAGTTTGGGTTTGTTCGGTTGAGTTGATTATGTGACCATCACTAGCATCCTTACAAAACGCACTGACTGTCAAATAACGGCCGACTCGAACTGACTGAAGAGTCTGTAATGAGGACCCAGTCGATGGCTTGATAAGTTGTCGTGAACATCGAGCTCCGGTAGTGCGGATCGGACTTGGGGCTCGATGGGAGACGAAGTGACTCTGGGCGAGCGATTCCAGCATTTTGCTTCTTGTGCTTTTGATCTCTCGTTCGAATGCGCTCAGGACACGTAAGTACTTGTCTAAATAACCTCAGATTGATCGGTTCTTGCTCTTAAATATCATGATCGATCGATCAGATTTTTTCGGTCTATTGGAAATTTCAAATTTGCACATTTCTATCGAGATCATTGAATAATCATTATTATGAATAATACTTGAAAATTATAAGTATTCGGTCAGCTAGATAATAGTATTTGTTAGATCCTCTGAAATTTTCCCGGAAATTGCTTGATAATTGTACCCGCAGTGCAGGAAGCCTGGGCGAAAAGTCGGCTTTCGCAGGCATAAGGCGTATTGTATCCCAAGATCAATCAAATCGATCTGGTGTGGCTTTCGCGAATAGATTATCATTAACAACAGAGAAAGACAGATCAGAAATATTGATTTGGATATTTTGCACAATGATGAAAAAGAGTGGGAGTCACTATGCGCCGTCTGCATGACCTTCACGCGTGCCCGTACAGTGATGATTCATTTAATCGTCGCCACGTGGATACGTGGTGGGGGTAATGTTTTGATGGCCCATAGTGGCCCCATAACTACTCTTAGCCAGGCTAGTTTTAGAAGTTATTTGCTGTGAGCAGATTTTAGCGATTTTCGGGCCTGCTTTAGAGTGATCTAGCTTCAATTAAAATGTGATAATCGACTTCCACTTGTGCTCATTATGAAGGTTTTGGAAGAATCTACAATTTGTCCAGTAGTGAAAGTCGGTTATCGGAGTTTCCATAGGAGTTACAGTCATTACAAGTTGAGCAGGGTCGTAAAATTCTAAACTTCCAGCTCAATTTAAAAAAATCGTTGTCTTCCTTTGAAGCCAACCCTATGCAAATATGCTTTTTGATTCAGACACCACCAATCAGATCGATGATAGGATATTCGATTCTTGACTTCATTCAGCCAATTTTACACACCCTATTCTGGCTTTCTATTCAAAATGACCTCACAGGTATAGCTCGCATATGCTTCCGTCTGGACTAACGTGTACCAATCATTGTGAAATTACTCTCCAATGTATCACCAAATATATGTAAAAACATCTGGAGGCGAGCCTTGATCTAGGTGCTAGCTGGAGGTTCTGTTTTACGAGTTGGAAAAGGGCATTATTTTGTCTGTTTGGGTGCAGGCGAGTATTTGACTCATTCTAGCTAGCAAATGATATGAGCGGCTGAAATAGGAATACAAAAATGTCTCCGTGACTCAGAATGATTAGCATCTCAACACGCTCTCATGGTCAGTTTGGTTCTTAATCATTGTCTGGAGCCACTCCATTGAAAATCCTGTGGATGAAGTGATTTTTAGTCTGAAAGCAACTATCGCCGATATGTTCGAGCGAAACTGACCATCAAAACGTGTTTATGTCCATTTCAAGTCGAGAGAAAATGTTCGTATCCCTATCTTAGTCCCTCATCTCATATGTGAGCTAGAATGGCAAATACACCTCACGCTCGTCTGCGCGCAAATAGACAAAATATTGCCCATTTGTAATCCGGGAAATAGAACCTCCAGCTCTCATGTAGCTCGAGGCTTGCCCCCGGAACTTTTTATACATATTAAAGGGTACATTGAAGAGTAAATCTACAGATTGGTGCACATTAGATCAGATAAAAGCATATGCGAGCTATTATAGCATCAATATCTCAATGTCGACCAAAGGTGCTGTTACGTCCTTTTTATATTTTGGGCGGCAGTATACCTGTGAGGTCATTCTGATCAGAAAGTCGAATAAGGGTATCTTACATTGCCTGAATAAAATCGAGAATTGAATATCCCAACCAGATCATTCTCCCAATTGGCAGTCTTTGCATCAAAAAACACATTCGTACCTGCAGGTTTGAAATCGGAGGAAGAAAATCGATTTCTCTGGAGAGAGCTCGAATTTTGGCATTTTTACGAATCTGCTCAACTTGTAACGACTGGAAGTAGTTTAAAAAGTTCGATAATCGACTTTCACCAGTGGTCGAATTCTATATTTTTCTGAGATTTTCAAATTACTGGTAAAAGTCGATTATCACATGTCTAAAAGAGCCAGAGCGCTTTGGAGCAGGCTCGAAAATTGCTAAGATCTGCTCGCAGAGCAAATAGCACCTAAAAGTTGCTAGGCTCAATAATCGGCTTTGGACAATTATTTTCTTGAAGGTCTTAGTCTCAGTGAGGGAAATGCACCCAAGTACGCTCGAAAAAGTTGAGTCTAGTCGGAGCTATGATTCTCTGAAAATCGGCTGGAATAGAGCCTAAAATGGACTTCTTATGAGCCCTAGCACCCACAGAAGCCTTCGAAAAAATCCAAAAAAATTTTTTTGTAGTATATCCAGACTATCTAGTACTAACGAGAAAAAATTTTTTGGGACTTCCTTCAGACCCCCCTGGTGTAGGCATCCGGTGAAATGCTCTGAAATGGCTCATGAACATTTGAAAATCATTACCTCCTACATGAAAAATGACGTGAAAACACACTGACTACATGGTGAAAGGAAAATATTTACTTCAGATGATAGGAACTTTGGCTCTTGCACACCGGGTTCCTCCATGCATGGGAGTCGAGCAGGGATACGCTGCCAGCGCGTTGGTTTGGAAGAAAGCCATTACGAGGCCACGAATGGCTCTGCAATGACCTCAGTCGCCAACACGAGGCCGAGCTCACCTCACGGTCGGGGCTTCGGGACTCTTCTTGGCTTTTTTGGAGCCAGGGAGTCCCTCCGGATTGCTGAATGAGTCGTCCAGGCTTGCATTGTGACCATCCACTGATGGTCCCAAAACGAGTCCCTAGACTCACGTATTTCCGGGCGTCGGATGGAGCCGTGCTCCGGTTGGTGCTGTTTGGGGCCGGGAGCTCGGCAGACTCCAGGGCTAAGATACCGAGGTGTCTTAACCCTCATTGCAGGTACTTCAGATGATACCTCGAATTTTCTATATCACAAAAACATTGAGGTAAACTCCTCAGAAATAGGAAAAATGGACTTAATCCGTTCTGATCCAGAGCTGCCCCATTGGACTCGAAGTTTGAAGTCCATTTGTCACGCAGAGAATCCCGTCAGATCCAGTTCGATGGCTAGAGGACTCGAGCAAAGCAATTTTCTGCCAGTGATAATTTCACAAGCAATACGCAATGACTTATCCCACCCAATGGAGTCGCGACCCGGAGTATTAGCCGTTCTGAATATGTGACCGTAAGAAAAGCCAATTTTTCGGTCATTTGCATAAGAAAATTTCAAACTGAGGGAATATGTGAAGAAACTATTTTGATTGGTCAGTAAGGATGCTCACATCTCTACCACGGCGATTCAAAGGTTTATTGTCCTAGTCTCAAATTTTGTAGCTAGTATAACGTCGATCCTTCTAGTTTCTCATTTCAATCTACTTTAGGAGAGCTTCAAAATTTTCTAAAAACACCTCGTCCCATCAAACAGTACCCGGATAGATTACTTCAAGTTTAAATCAAGTACGAGGTCTATTAGCGACCTTCTCATCACCGATTCTTGTATTGTAATTTCGATTAAGTATCGTTGATTCCATAAACCACTAAATATGTACCTGTGAAGACGTGTTTGGTCATTGACGACAAGTTTCAGTCTCGCTTGAAAGTTACTCTTGTCTTTACCTCCATCACCTCCAACGTCGTCAAAAAGATGTAGCATCTTGGTCCCGAGTATCTCATACTGACCGCTAGCATGAAACACTGCAGTGGCAAATAACATTACAGGGAGCAAGTCTCCCATAGCGTCAGCTGATCCAGCTAAGCATGTAAGAATGTACATCACTTCAAATCTAGGGGAGCTGATAACATCAAAAGGAAAAGCAACTTGTGTCGGAAGAAAACGCCCGCGATCCATGCCAGGATCGGTAATGTTATTGAGAATTCGAGGAGCGATCCCCAGAAAGGGAAGGAGGGTGAAATTTACACCGCATTCCAATAACAGCATAAAACCAATGATGAGTAATATGCGTGCTCGGGCAGCTTGTTTCCTCATGACCTTGCGCTCCCACGAAGTTTTCTCCGTTAGCCAATCGTTGACCATAATTTGTATCATTTCGAGAATGCCTGGCAGATAGAAAATATTATTTGATATTAGGATGAATTCACGATGCAATATTGGGCGCCAAAAGTTGATGGTGCTTTGGAAGTTGAAAGTATATAGCTCAAAATCAATATTTCGAGACCAGACTGCTGTAAAAATCCCTATTCAGTTTATTATGGAGTTTCTTGATTTCTAAATTATACTAGGGGCGCCTTAGTTTATTGATAAGAAAAGGGCACAGCCCAAAAACTTTCCAAATCATCGAAATTGTAGCTCTTCATTCGTCCAACTTTCTACTGCATGTCAGGCATCGTAACTTGGAAATGTTCATTTGAAAATGAAATTATAATTCTTATTCCTAATGACACTTTGTCATAAACCACAGTCAAGACCACTGCTCTTTTTGAGGGGCTAAGCGGAAACAACTTATTGGTTAATGAGAAATTATCGATCGGGGTTTGGTCGCCGAGATGTTAATCAAAGAGACATCCCCACTCAAACAGACAACGCTGTAAGCCTTGTGGTGTACAAAGTTGTAAATAGCAGTGTACCCAACGTTGAGTAAATTGTTATACACAACGATGTCAACAACAGAGTGTACAACACCATCAACATTGTTGTGCACAACGTTGTACACTGCGCTGTACCCAACGCCCAGAAGAACGCTGTATTATCGATCGAATTCCAACGTTGTACACATTGTTGTGCACAAATTTCTTTGGAAAAAAGCTTTTGTTCAAACTCTAAATCCTTTTGTGGAACTATAACGATACCACTAGCACATCGAAATTCTCCAAGAAAAGATTTCAGAGGTTGGAGTTAGCGTTTGACTGGATATTTCCTCTGATTAAAGAGCCAGGAACCATTCGGTTGTATTTGCCATGAATAACTTGTTCCAGTGATTACATTACAAATTTGAGGAGCCTAGGCACTTCTGCTACTTGATATGTACAACTGTCATGACTTCTCAAATTGAGATGGGCAGAACATAACTCGCGCTTGGTGATGCATCTGAGGATCAGAATCATTGTGCATGTGCACGTGCTTCTCTTGAAGGATGACCATATTCTCCTCTATTCTGGAAAGTGGCTTTTACTGAAATGGCACAATTAAGCGAAGATGTACGAGAAATCTCCCAATCATTACTCAAAGGCTCAAGGACGATTATGGTTGCAAGATATCGAGACAGGAATCTGCTGGGCTCTAGATAGCTCACCGGTAGAGCATCTCCCCGGCAAAACAGGTTCCCAGTTCGATCCTTGGTTCAGGCGTTTTTTCACGATGTCAGTCAAAATCATTCTTTCATTGATTAATCTCTCGATAATCAAATCCCGATCGATAATTCCTGACTAAGCATGGCCTCAAATCCGAGGCCAACAATAGAGGAATAAACACGCTGCTCCAAGAGATTAGCACAATGCCTTCTCTTAGCGAAATGGGTGAACGGAATGAACAAACGGGTTCATTCCAATCAATAAAAAATTCGAACTGACTTATCTGATCTCACGAGGGTAATTGCAATTTCTACCCATTTTCATTACATTATTCCTTGTTCAAGACAACATATTCTTATTGTCTATGTTCAATATCACCTTTATGATACAGAGGAGGATGCATACGGAAGCAGGCTTCGAGCCCCCAGAAGGTTTGGAGGCGGAATGCGTAAGACCATAGTTATTAAATAGAACAGATCACGCTGATGAACTATCACCCAGTTTGAGTATTTAGACCTGCAGGAAAGGTCTTCAAATATCGCGAAAAGATATTGCGAACCTGCGTGAATTGGAGGTGTTTTACTGATTTGTGTACATTCAAATCTAGGACTTTGTTGCACGTTTTCCGGGTGACAAGCTACCGTTTGCGAGTAGCCGCTTTAGAAATCTATCGATCACAACTCAAATTGACACGGTGCCACTTACTGAAAATCATAGAAGTTCATGAAGAGTTTCCTTAACCTAAAGAATACGTTCGATTTACATTTCGAGGTGAACGCGTCCACAGGTCGGGAAATGGATGGACGGACGCACGGATGATCTAATTCGGCCTGATCCGGTCGAGAACAGTTCCGTACGGTATGGCAGAAGATTGAAAGAATAATTGAGAGCGATTGAATTAACATGAAATGTCATTGCAATGAAAAGACAATCGAAAGATAATGGAGAAACGGCAAGCTCATTTGAAGATCACGGGAAGATAACGAGAATATCAAAATATAAGCCAAAGATGGCGTTCAGATGAAAAGATTAGTCCAAGATAACTTTAAGATGATCTCATATAATAGGATAAACTTAGATGAGATAAGTACTTAGATACACGGAACAAAGATTATCATGAAAGCCGATACAGGAGGCTGAAAGCAGCTATATACAAAACCAAGACGGCAAGTACCCGGATAAGAATCGAGTGAGGGAAGGCGACGGGGCCCGTACGGGTTCCCTAACTGCCCGCTTACCACCCGTACGGGCTGGGCGCGGGCATGCAACGCTTGGCACACCGCCGCCCTAACTTCAAGTCAGGAAAGTGATGTGGCGCGATTGGGGCGTCATGCGGGCAGTGGCCTTCTAATGTGAATCGTAAGATTGGCTGGGGAAAATCTAGCGAAACCACGATTCAAAATGGATAAATAATGAACGACAGTCACTGTACGAAGCCAGAAGCTAAATTGGGAGACAGTTATAATATTTTCGCGGATGAAGTTTAGTTTTTCCCATTGTAAATTTCCTCAAGCCCAGTAACTTTGTAGGTGAAGTCCTGTACAGTTCCATCATTTACTATTTTCATGTTTTTTTTTACTCAAAGATGTATTCATGCTAACTAACAAGAAAATCTGATTCACCTTTACATTTCAAGTAGAGCCTCAATGAGAAATAATGCACAAATGAGCCAAAATAGGGCTATGGCAATGACTTGAGTACTGGAGTCACTGAAATTGCCATTGATTATCATTCGCGTTTTTGTCACTGGTATTGGACATTGAAACTGACAATTTCCCTGATGAATCTACAAGACTTTGAGAGATTCATGGTTAATTCCCTGAGTATGCGGAGGTGACATGCGATGAGCTGCTTACTCAAAGTACCCAACTTGTGGCATGACTCAGTTTGAATATCCTGTGTTTTAGAATTGATTGATGTTTTAGCACAGCAGGAGATGTAATGATATTTCTCACAAGACGGTGGCTATATGATGCTGGACCATTAATCGACTCACTCTTTCCTATAACTAATACTTCGCTATGTTGTCGCACTAATTGAGTCATCAAAAGCTCTTTAAAACCATATTCACATATGATTGTCAACTCCATGAGCTATGAATAAAAGTTTTCCTTCAATAAGATTGTGATGTAAGATGAGGTGAACCATGGTTAACATTACAAAGTAATCCATCACAAATACACACAATTCCATTCTTTGATCCAAAGCGTTGAACTTTGGAAAAAAAGGTAAAGAGCATTTATTGCATTTTGAAATTTCTAACCCTCTCCCACAAATGTCAATCAAATTCCATGCATCTTTTACTCGCCTAGTTGAAAAAGGAGATACTAGAATGTGATGGGAAATAAACCTTCAATGGGACTCACTGCATTCATGATGAATCAGTATAGTATTTTCGAACGCAAGTAAGATAAGGTTGAGATCAATACTCTAGAGTATTTGAGCAACGAGTGAGTTTTAAGTCAGCACCCTTACATATCAAATAAGACACATATAGCCAAAAGCTGTGAAAAATTAGACTATTAAGCATGCCTTGAAACTGTATCTAATCACAGAATTAATTTTCCTCAGAGTTGGAGTCGAGAAACACTTGAATGAAACTGAGAATCACTATTCTAATTTCTATTGAGCTGGAACATTAGACTAGTTGGGAAATTGTACTATGAGAGCTCCAATCATGCGGGGCCTGGCTCGAGAACTTATTTGTGGTATCTTCAAAGTATCTGCACTTTGACCAAGACCCCACAGAGCAGGAGAATCAATCTAGTTAGAATCTAGATCTATAAGAAGCATAACTTTAGGATTCTGCATCACGTTGCTTTTGATACTTGTCACAAATTTATGACAATCATCTCATCACTTTCATATCATTGCAGCATTTCTGCCAGGTTAACCTCACTCTTGCATTTGTAAGTAAAGAATCTCCATGATAACTCGCGTCTCTGGTATCGACTCTACTAGATTCATTTCGAAAGGGTCAAAGATTTTGGATCTGCAAAATCATGAAAACTCAAGCGGTCGGCTGTAGAAGGTAATTTTTCGTATTTCAGTTTGGATTTTCTGCTATGTTATGAAAGCAGCAAGACGGACAGACCGCACTGAGGGCACCATAGTGGCACTATCAGGGCGACGAGCAGGCTGTGGAAGAGTTGGGGAAACATTCGGGCACCCGTGCGGGCGCCGTTCTGCGCAGCGTTGCATGCCCTGGTCCCGCCCTGAGTTTGCCCTAACCCCGGCCGCACCATTCCCGTACGGGGCCTAATTTTTGTTAGGGCATGCCCGTAAAATTTTTATACGGGTAGCGCCAGTCCTTCTCAAACCATCGTAGGGTGAGTTTGATGGCACTCCTGAGAGTCGACGAGTCGTTCCGGGAATCAAACTACAGAGAATACAAGAACAGTCAAACTTCATCATAGAAGGCTGCAATGGTACGTAATTATTTTCATGATTCTATCAAATTGAAAAAAATATGAGAAAATTGAAATGTAACTCACACAGACACACACATATACGTGCACTCATTCTATCTCACACATCACACAGACATGCACAAATACATCCACTCACACACACACACACACACACTTACACACACACACACACACGCACACACACACACACACACACACACATACTAACATATACTTTTTCTGCGATCTACGCGTTGTGCTTCTCCTCCACCGAATAGGTCTTGTAAGTATATAGTTGTCTTGGGAGGCACAGACACGTGATGGCTGCGCGTGTGTGTACGATCAGAGTTCCAACGTCCACGTTCGTGAAATATGTATAGCGTTAGAGTCCTCTGCTTGGATGCGCCGCTGCCAGGCTCGAGGCGCTTGGTTTATTGTCGTCGTCGTCGTCTCAACTTAGTTGCGCGCGCACGCAGTCATTGTCCGCGCGTCTCTCACATGTTTGCTCCGTTTTCTGTCTTGTGCAGGCACCACAACCGTACACCTCGCAGTAACTCTCTTGTCGTTAATACTGCGTTTTGCTTTTTTGATAGCACCATTGTGTCTATACTTCTGCGTACTTCCAGAACGTTGCCTTTCTGGCTTCATTTGTATTAAGTGTTCTCGATAAATAAACTCGCGTGGTTTTGTGTCTCAATCTCGGAGTGTGATACTTTGTGAATCCTAGCCTATACCTCGAGTCCAGCTGGCGCACTACAACAGGTCATGGGCACAGCCCGCCGTCCAGATTTTCGTCAAGGGGAATTTGTACATCGAACGAGGTCATCGACTCGGAGAGCGGATCGCTGTCATTGTACGAGGATGCTGAGTGAGTACAGCTACGTGGACTGTGAGGTTGGGGCAGTGTATAATGTGCGGGAGTGCCGTGTCGTTGAAGCAGGTGTAAAGGGCTTTCGAAGACTGGGCATCGGATCTGTACAGAGGTTGCTGTGTACCGGCATTCGCACCACTTTTCATGCAGGTGCGCATCACGATGAGTACAGGTTAAGCTGCATTCGCCAGAATTGCACACCTAGAAGAAGTTTATTTCCGAAGCTAGAAGTGGTTGTTCATCCTTTTGAAAACAACGTCAGAATCTTCTGCTCCTGCAAAAATTGATTCCAAGTTGAGATTAGAAGCGATAGTTTGAACTTAGAGGATGTCGCTTAGAAGATTCGCTTATTTTTCTAAGAGTATCTGAAAATTTTTTTGCTTATGCTAATTTATTTGAAATTGAAATGAGGAGTTCTAGTTTGAACTTGGAAGTGGTGGTTAGAAGTTTCGACTCATGGGGGACTGCACTAGTCACCTCACCTGCTGCAAAAAGCCGAAAAGAGATCGGCTGATTCGCTACTCGATAAGATTCATGGATTCGATGGAGAGGCAATTCACTCCGAGGTAGTGTTGAACAACCAGAAAGAGAGAGTGCCGAAAATGTGCATCAGCACTCTGATGGATACAACCGCTGAACTCATATAGCAATCTTAGTCGGAAGTTCCAACAACATGCCATCAGAGAGAAATTCTATGCAGGGATTCGGAAGAAGGAGAATAAAAATGAGCTCTAAAAATGCGAAACAAGATGGAAATCTACGACAACTCAACATCGACAGAATAGAGAAGTGCAACTCGCACATTCTCTTGAAGAGAGCAGATTGATAGACGCGCCTACTGGCAACCTTTAGGAGGGAATTGAATCCTATGCAACAATGCACAAAAACGAAGTTGAGACTTGTCCGAAGAAACGCCTATTTCCGGAATCATAAGAGGAGGATACATCGAAGCCGTTTTTTGTGCTACTTACGGTTGCAGCTTGGCTTCATAAAATAGCACAGCTCGAAAGATGAATGAGACGCTACTATTGATGATGGAAACCCTTCCGTTGAGCCCTGGCATACCTAAAATAATGGTGTTGCTTCCATTATGAGGAGCCATTCATATGGACGACATACCGACATGCTTCAATTCGTGCCTCGAGACTCTGTTAAAGGAGTTTTGGACCTGAAAAATCGTCACATGTAGATCTGACTTTAGAAGATGAGGCTGTCTGGCTTATTTGTCATCGCAAATAAATCCTGAGGAGAAAGAAAACTACAAAATCTTCTCCGACGGATGCTTGAAGTTCGGTTACGTGTGATAGCACTTTGATACTAAACGGAATACGAACCTTGGACACATTGAAGTACAAAGAGTACCTGGCGTTGACTTAGCATAGAACAGTGTAACAATAATGGCTCATGAGTAGTGCCACGCGGAAGCGACCTGCGAAAAAGGATCATGTCTCAGATCCTTTTGTTAACATATTTATTCGATTCTATGGTACAAAATATGAAATTTCCATGACGCTGGTCTCATAGCGGGAATTTTCGAAAATGAAGTAACATGCATTTTCCAAAGATTCGAGCAACTTCTTTCCACTGAAATGCAAATAAGTCGAGTTTGCTTACAGATGGAGGTAAGCGGATTGCGCATTCAAAAGGTCTTTCGAAAACCTATCGAAACCGTTATGGGCGGCCTGTACGACCAAATCGTAAAAATCACTGATTAGTGAATTTCTCAGTGGCTTATTCCTTTTAATTTCCGAAATTCACATGTTTGATGTAGAGTTTTATGTTCTTCCACAAAAAAGTGGTCCCGATTCCCTTTTCCGCCGTCTAAGGCCTGTTTTTTCAAACTTTCGCAAACCTTTTTCTAGGCAGTTCGAAATTGTCTGTTTACTGCGCATGCGCAGGAATTCGCACTATCGAAACCAATTCTATGGGAAAGCCAAGAAAATTTCCTTCAAAATGATGACTTGACAAAGTCAATTTTATCAATTTGGTTCAGAGCTACAACGTTTGAAAGACTACCAAATCTCGATAACCACCCAGAGGTGGATCGCAGCCACCGCAACAACAGTAGGAAAATCCGGGCACGAGCTGTGGCACGATATATCATTTGCCTATTGAATCACTCGAGCTGAAGCTTCATCTTTCGTAGGCTGTAACTCCGAGCCAAATTGGTGAAATTGATCTTGCCGAGTGGTCATTCCAAAGGAAATGTTCTTGTTTTCCCAATACAATCGGTTTCAAGAGTCTACTTTTCTGCGCATGCGTAGTAAACAGACGATTTCAAACTACTTAGAAAACAGGTTCGCGAAAATTTGAAAAAACTGGTCTTAGATCGCGGGAAAGGAAATCAGGACCAATCTTTCCTGGAAGAACACAAAATTTTAGATCAAATTTGTGTTTATCAGAAATTAAAAAATAGGCAACTAAAAAATTCACTGTTTAGTAGTCTTTTTACTTTTGCTTGTATAGGCCGCTCATAACCTCAAAATCAACTTTCTAATAGCGATTACGATAGGTTTTTGGAAGGCTTTTTGAATGCCGCAACCTGCATATCTCTATCTGTAAGCAAACTCGACTTATTTGCATTTCAGTGGAAAAAAGTTGTTAGAATTAAAAAATGTATTTTACTTCATTTTCGAAAATTCTCGCCATGGGCCAAAATAATTTTTCCGGGACCCCATAGGTGATGGAATCTTCATATTCTATATCATAGAATCGAATAAACATGTGAACAAAAGCATCTGAAACATGACCCTCTTTCGGAGGTCGCTTCCACGTGGAACTACTCTCATCAGAGTGGTACTTGTATTTGAACAGAAAATAGACATCAATCAATTCTGTTCTGTAATGTCCGCGGAGAGGGCGTGAAATATAGGATGAGATCGGCTTTCTGATTAATAACTGAAACTCTATTTAATATGTTGGTACAAGTGACACGGAGCCGTGTATGAGGCTTGCTGGTCTTGAGCCGTCTGCCTGGCTGTGCAGTAGGTGCCTCTTCTATACCCTGTATCGTACCAGCTCGTACCAGACACATTTATTTGTAAATTAGTGCAGAGAGACTATGCACTTCTTTGTGACACATCTTCAATATATTTGCGAGAATTCTGATTCATCGTAAGATGACTAATACAGTGCTGAGCTCACTCTTACAATATATTCGTAATAAACTACATGTTCGTTCACGTCAACTATAGAAGGTGATGTCTGGATGCCTCGCTGATTGCAAATATTAGTTCAAGGAAAATCCTAGAAGTTATACTAGAAGCACTGCTGTTGAGCATTCATATTTGGCAATTTTACAGTCCTTCTGAGCAAGGAAACTAAGTGGCCTTGAAGCAAAGTATCTCATGCGATCGTATGTGAACCACGCATGAATGAGGTCGGTCTCGGGTCTAAAGTTATCGACATGATATGTAGATCCATGACATCGAGAACATATGCGTGGAAGGTTGTCCGGCCATCAAATATCTCGTTTGTCCGTGATACGGGCAGAAGATTACGGAGAGAGAAGTTGGGATATTATATCAGTCTTGAACGCTGCGTTTGAATTCATTACTTAGGAGGACCGAAAACGTTCCCTGGTTTGAAGTTAAACATAGTAGCAGTTTGAACATCATATAGAAGCCTATTTAGAAATCAAACGGATGTACTTGAAAGCAGATACCGCAGTGGTGACGGGGATACGTCCAGGACATGATGTATGAAAGTTATAGAAGCTATACTCACTAGGAGCTTAACTATTCGTGACAAGCAGCCGAAATTGAAGCCATTTTGATGACTTAGCTGATACTTTGAGAATTACACATGGGATAAGGTCATGAATTCAGCAACACGAGGAATGAAGTAAGAATCTATACGAGAAGCCAACACCGAATGGAAATACTTCGTGAGATCGAGAATCTCGCAGGTATGAGCTTTTAGGCTCTATACTACAAGCGGTCCTCTTTCGAAGTTCTTAAAAATTTACCTTAGAACAGCCCTACTACATAAAGTGGCAGTTGCTCGAGTTGCGGGATCTACCGAACGGTCTCTTACTCAGATAAACACCCATGAATGGAGTAAAATAAAGAATTAACACTAGACGACTAGATCCATGCAAAGGGAGGGAGTGTTAGAGTTCTATGCTTGGATGCGCCGCTGCCAGGCTCGAGGCGCTTGATTCATCGTCGTCGTCGCAACTTAGTTGCGCGCGCACGCAAACATCGTTCGCGCGTTTCTCACATGTTCGCGCCGGTTTCTGTCTTGTGCAGGCAGCACAACCGTATACCTCGCACCAACTCTCTTTTCGTTAAAACCATGTTTTGTCTTTTTTGATAGCACCACTGTGATTATACCTCTGTGTACTTCCAGAACGTTGCCTCTCTGGTTTCATTTGTATAAAGTGTGCTCGTTAAATAAACTCGCGTGGTTTTGTGTCTAAATCTCCGAGTGTGATTCTTTGTGAGTCCTAGCCTATACCTCAAGTCCAGCCGGCGCACTACAACATATAGACTGCCTATTTTCTTTAGATATTCAATCGAGATTTGAGAACAATTACTGATTCCCATTCCCAGAACCCAGTACGGCATACTCCTATTTGGGGGTTCACTAACAGTACTTGGTTCTAGGAATGAGAATGAGTAATTGTTTTTAAACCAAAATCTGTTCTGAAGAAAATAGGCAGGCTACATATTTCACAAACCTGAGCATTGTAACTTTGATTGAACACACGCGTTAGCCATCTCGTCTCTGTGCACCCCGAAACTACAACTATATATACTTACAACATCTATTCGGCGGAGAAGAAGCACAACGCGATGACCGCGAAAAGTGCATGAATTTTCCAGCACTTGGGTCCGCTCAACAGAAGCACTCACGCGCGCAAATTACCAGTGACACATGCACTGCTCCGCACCAGCGCTATGAGACGGTTTTGGCCCGTCATCCACTATTTTGCGTGAAGGCATCTCGCAAACAACTCACCACCAAAGCCGGAAGGAAGAGTATCTCGACCACCCGCAGGAGTCATGAAACCACAGTACAACATCATTGATTTCTATTTTTGAAATATAAAAGAAATAGAGAGTGAATTTCGTATGTATGTCATTCTGTTTGGTTGTGATGCGACCATTATATACTGACTACGATGATAACTTTCCAAACTGCATGGCAACACGCTCATTTTTTCGAATTTGCCCACCTTTGTTTCGACCTCGAAGTGATCATGTGGCGATCAGAGTTTCGCGGTATGCCTTGCGGAAAAATTCATCATGCCCATAAATTGCATCTTTTGATTACTGTATCTACAGGTTGATCAGGCTGAATCGAAATCAATATTGCTCAATGGTCAAAACTTGTTGAGTCTTAAGACTTCTGATTTTCGCTCTTTCTAGGATTGGAATCCTTACGTAAGATATGGGGAAGGGGGGGGGGGTCTTGAACGATCTTACTCTTCTTTACGATTGGGGGAGGGGTCAAGTAATTGGGAATCCGTCCTAACGTGATTAATGGATATTCCAGTACATGCGACACACAAGGTTTATTCTCGCTCTTCGAAGTCATATTCTCACCCGTTAAGTTGGCAGGTGTGCTTACGATTTCACGTTGGCAGTCCTGCTCGAGGGGATCCGGACGGACGAGATTTTGCGTGCGGCTTAATTACGTTGATTCGAAATTTTCCTCGATTCCTTGTCAAATTTTACGTCGAAAACCGTTACACAATAATTAGGCAGGGGATGGGTTCGATCTCCATTATAATTACTTGAGTAGCAGGATCGTAGATGTAGCGCTAAATTATTTATTTCGGAGGGACACTTATTACACTGGACGCCGAAATATTGTGTAAGAAGTAGCGCATCGACCAAAAACGACTTTCTCTGTATATTTGATGTAGAAACCGAATCCGGAACCAGTTTTGCACCAAGATTTCAAGATTTATTTAAATCGCGGAATACTGAGATTCTAGAAAACTGCGTTTTCAGCGATTTTTGCTGATTTCGTAGATGCATCATTTTGATGGTGCAACCTTGTAGCGGGCTCAGAGCGTAATTGAACTATGATTCATTGCGTTTTATGGCCTGCTGAACATGACGGCAGTTGTTTTAGATGACTAGCATACGTTTGAAACGAATGACAATCTGAGTTTTTGAGTCACTATTAGGAGATTTCGTACAATTTAGCAATAAATCTCAAAATTGATCAGAAACACACTTTTTAATTTCACGAGAGCGCATAATTCTATTCCGTTTTTTTAAAACAACAATGTTACCTCATCAGACGTACCCACTCGTGGTGTATGTGGGAAGAATATCCGGAGCCCCAGATTTTACTCAGCCAGGAGGGGACAAAAGTCATCCACAACCTGCATATCTGAGCGACGTGGGTAGAATCTATTTATATTTTACGTGGAAAAAAAAATCCCACGTAAGTTTCTACCTATCTGGTCTATCTGGGACAAGAAAATTCAACTTATTCACTACCGGTATCTCTAGAGACTTGAAAATGTACTTCTGACATTCAGATTATGTCATTCTGATGAAAATACTACGAAAAATAGCAAAATTCGAATTTTTCAAATTTTTTGGTTTTTATCGTTTTTCTCCCTCGCAACCAGGTATTTGGCCTTGGCCTATGACTTGACCCATTCTTTGCATAATTTTCGACCTGTGAGAATTTTTCAAATTTTTCTGATATGCCCGGAAGGAATAATCGCCGATTATTGAAAATCGCTAGAAAAAATTTTGTTCTATATAATGAGCAAGGGAGGGTCCAAATTAACAACATAGTCTGAGTAGTAGTCCAAGCAGATTGTTATTACTTACTTTTACCGCTTACAAGTGTATAATTTACGTGGGTCATTTTTTTCGTACGTGAAGTGAAATGAGATAGCTCGTCGCGGTTTCATCAATCTTACTTCAATGTGTTGCGTATGAAATAATCTGAGGGTAATTTAGTATGATCTCACCTTTTTTGTGCCTTGATAAGGTGAAGAATGTGAATACACTAATCACCATTGTGGGAGCCATGGAAACACCATTGATTACCAAATTTGGATCCGACCTCACCAAGTATATTGCGTATGACTGAGGCAGAGTGTAGACCAAAATGAGAAGGGCAGCCACGAATGTTACTCGATGTTGTCTGAAGAAAATACTGATTGGCGATCTATCCTCGCATGGCCATAGTCCCATCAAATCAAGACTGAAGCGCGTTAAGTTTAAGACCGAACTGCAATCTTCCCTCCACTCTTTATTGGGTGAGCTGTACCATTCAACAGCTATTGGAAGAAATGAAAATGAAATCTTGAGAAATACTATCTCGAGATTCGTTACACCAACTTCCATCTGTGACTTGCATCCCACCCCTGTCGTGCAATTCGCCTGGGTAAAATATCTGGAGCCCGTAAGAATCAAACTCGTATAATGATTTAAGTGTTATTGTACCTGGTCAATGTTTCGAAACAAAATCGTCAAAGTCCTTAAAAACTAGAACGTGATGCATCCACTATAATACTGGAGCTTTGAAGGCGATCACTCGACATTTGTCCAATCGCGATCGCCACCTGAGCGCAGCGATCAAGTCAAGTCCGTACTGTGTACTACTCTACAAATGACGCAACGGTAATCCGCATAGCTTACTTCAAACAATTTCTACTTTTGAAATAATTGCAAACATTTTTCGGATCGAATCAATGAGTGAGCGCGCTTCGCGACACAAATTCCAATCATTTGAACTTAGTCGCGTCTCGAAACTCACATTAGTTTCTGAATGTTTAGGAAAATGGCAAACGTGCATGACCGCGTAGTTCTATGATGCAGCAGTGATAACTCAATATTGCAGTTTCTCAAAACATTTAATGAATATCGTGAGTTTTGAGACGCGACAGAGCTCGAATTATTGGAAATTTCATTGCGAAGCACTCTAACTCAATGATTCGATCAGAAAAGTATCTGCAACTATTTGAAAGTTAGTAATTGTTTAATTCACGCCATGTCGATATAACAGAGCACTACGAATTTGTCTCAAGTGGCTTGAAAGAACGATGAATTCATTCATCACTTGATTTTACGATCCATACAAAATGGATTAATTCAACGCACGGAAACTGTAACTGGGATTTTTGCGGATCCGAATCTACTCCGCATCCTTGAAGAGTAAGGTGAATTCGAGACACTTATGGTTTGAAACAGATACTCCCAGATCCGAATCCGACTGGAGGCTAGGACCCGTGGATACCAAGACCAGGGTTCAGAAAAATTTGGTTAGACCATCAGTATTTTAAAATCGTTTTACTCTTGAAATATCCGGGGGAATCAGATCCGCAGTAGTCCCAGCCCTGAGAGAGACGAGCAAAGGCTTGGGGCGAACCAAAATCAGCTCCATTTCCGAAAAAACTTAGCTTGCATATTTCATTTTCAATGTTTTTAATGTTCATTTCTAATTAACTCATTGTTCAATCTCCATTGGAATAGAGAGTTGATCAGGTACATCCGAATTGAGTGAAAAGAACAAAAACTTCGCAGGAGTATTTTCAAAACTTATTTCAACTCAGTACAGTCTTCCCTGGTTAAGATAAACTTCAAGACGTAGAATTTTGGTTCGTCTCAGGTACTCTCAGAGAAGAAGCTCTTGACCTCGACTGCATACGGCCTTGCCACTACTCGCTCGCGCCTTCACCATAGCTTCCCGTAAGCCCCATGCAATAGATCCTTGCGGATACATTCTTTCTAATATCGCCAAATTTTGGGTCGCAGGTCACGGATTTTTCTGTAACTTCGGTTACATGTTACACACGATGGAGAAAGGTGGGGAGCACAGTTTTCAGGCCCTGACAGTGATCCGAGCAGGCTTGGCGATTTTTGTTTATAAAATTTACGAGGAAAACCAGATTTTTCATAATTCGATCGATTTTCTACGCATATAGCACCCGATAAAAAGATATTTCAAACACATTCCTCGACGTGGGAAGAGCTGAACTTTGCGAAAAAATACCTGCAGAATCGGCGAAGGTCAACGAAATCTCTAAATCGTATATTTTTTGGAAATGTGATTTTCAAGGCCTTTGGGCCCATCTTAGCTCAAATTTGATATTTTTGTGGGTTCCCAATTGCAGTTCACCCTAAAAACCGCGTAGGAGAGAGTGAGATCCACTTGGGATGGGTTACTCTCAATGAATTTCCAAGAAACATCACAGGAGAAGTCCCGGCTGATAATGGTCGCAAGCTTGTCACGCGTTTATCGGGTGGGTACTAAGCGACAGATACGTGGCATAGAGTTCGAGTTTCAACGAATGGAAATCAGTCCATTGTTCTGGCGTACCGAGGCTAGTATCGAGTCGGAGATCAAACGGATCAGATTGAGCCCACGAAAAGATGCTGATGAGGAGCTCCTTGTGCTACACAATGAGTACTCGGCAGAATGATCGATCACCCCGTAGCTACCTCGCGACTGTTTTCGAGTCCATTCCATCACTTGCTACACACTTCATTTCTTGCAACAGCCCAAAGAGAGGCAGTGCATGGACAAAAAATGTGTAGTCATTGGTCCAACAAAAAGATTTCAGGAAACAGACTCAAACTATCACCGGGATTGGAATCCGGTACCTTTCAATCTCTATTCCGATATCTTACGCATGGTCAAAGGGACGTTTTCCGCGGGGTTGCATGGAACGCTTACTTGAAGTGTGGGTCACTGTTTTGGAGATGTAGTAGTTTTTGTACTGCCTATTCTCTGTGAGAATACATCAACAGGAGTATGTGTATAGTTGAACAAATGATGAATACGGCACCGTCCAAAAGTTCTCGATGGCTGATACCTTAAGTACCCTGACTTGGAACAGCGATAAGTCGAGTTCTATGTTTCGTACGGAAATTGTGACTTGTCACTGTTAACTGACAAATAATCAGCGATGACTCGCCGAATTCACAATCTATCTGTAACAAAAAAACTGTCTCACTTACTGTTAAAGGGAGGAACAAGCATTATCTGCACTGTAAAAGATTTCTAAGCAAAATCACAATCTCGGTCGGTAATCTTCTAGTCTGGGAGCAGCGATTCCACAAGCTGCTTGAGAGTTCACAAAACCCAGTATGGTATCCAACAATTACCCTCACTGATATTCATCACAAACGCTTGTGAATTTCCAACTTCCAGACTGGTGAATTTAATTCGACATCGTGGAGCGCGCAACGAATTTCGCAGCTTACAGCGCATGCGGGAGCACGTACTGTGTGCATTGTGTTACAGGAAAAAATCCAGGATCCTCCGTGCAGAGAGCCGAGTCACCAAAGGAAGGATGACCGGGGAACTTTTTTGGCCCTCCACGCCCATTGTCAGACCTGAGAATCGTGGCGCGTGCCTTGTGGTGGTGGTCGCTGCGAAGGATATGGCCCTCGATACGGTGACGGAAACCGTTTGTAGCCACGGTCGCAAATAAGATGGCAATGCACCACGGTCGTATACACAGGTCCTTCAACTCCCCTGGTGGGGGAAGCTCCACTAGTGAAGCCGTAAAGTTTCGTTTCGTCACCACCACGCGTCTCTACTTGTCCTTCGAGTACGAGCCGGGCGCGTGCGCGCGGAAGAGGAAATCGTCTGCTGCTGTCTGTGCAGCTTCGACCGACAGCTCGGCCGACGTTGATACGGTTTTCACGTCACCTTGCTCTCACGCGATATTTTAACGAGCCCTGTGGTTAAATTCATAGTAGAATCATCTGCTGATCAATGCGGGGGTTCGTATGCTGATCTTTGAGCATCGTCAAACTCACGCTAATCATAAGCCTCGAAGGGGGCCAACGATCTAAGAAGCAGTTTTGTGATAATTTGTGGATGTGTGCATGGCCGAGGAGTTAGCGTACTAGAGACACTTTTGCATGCTATGATCCCAGGGTGCAATTCCCGGGCGGCACGATTTTTTTTTTCAATGCAGCTATTAGAAACCGTCAGTGATCGATACTTTCATTTTTGCTTTTCTTGAAAAACCGAAATCTTCCATAAAATTTGGAAGTTATTTGAAATTAGTATTCTGCAGAAGCAATGTCCGATTGTGAATAAAATATTATTCGAAGATACCTTGCACCCAAACTTACTAGCTCGGTGGTCTGGTAAGAACAGATAGAACCCATAGCGCATGAACCTAAGGTTCCCTGGTTTATAACAGCAGTTATATATGAAAAACATTCTTCAAAAACATTTCATCACACCTGATAAACATTTCATCTGTGAATGTGAATGATACTTGATTTGAATGGATCTAGATACTGGACGATAGAATATCGGTTTGGAAACATAAGCCATGCTTCAGAGCCAAAGAAAACTATAAACTATGGCTGGTAATAGGCAAAACACGCTATGTGGCGATGATAGGATAGATTTGCACTGCCAAGAAAGGTAGACAAAAGCAGAAGGGGTGGTGAAAAATAGTGTGAGCCATGAAGTGTGGAGATTAGAAAAGGCAAAATGACGAAAAATTGAAAGAACATAAAAGGTATTTTGAAGGTTAGGAAACATCAGCAGGCGTGAGGAGACCCGCAAAGACGAGGGGAATATTGCGCATACGCACTAGAGATGAAGCGAGGGAAGGACAGTAAGTCGGGGAGCAGCGGGGAAATTTGAGACCCGAAAAAGAGCTACGTCTGTCATTAGCACCGAAGACAAAGGAAATGAAGGAGTGCATACATGGGGAATTATAATGAATGCGTTATTCTTTGCAGAACATCATGGAGGAGATAGAAGAGATTGGAAGGCGGTGGTAATTAAAGCTCAAAGAGGCGAAGAAGAAGGGCAGGTGCAAGGACAATACCGAGAAGAAGAATTCGAAGCACAGGGGAAAAGAAGTCGATAGAGACAGCTAACAGAAAGTGAAAAGAGCTGAGGAACCAACAAGGATGATATACTCGCCAAAAACGGCACTAAGGAGCAAACAAATCAGCAGAGTCAAAAAACCGGTGGGAAAAGGTGGAGAAAATGAGAAGCTGATGAGCGGATTGATGTGTGGTGCGTACACACGTAGGATGACAGATGTGGAAGGAAATATGAAAAACCTGGGGAACGAGCAGAAAAGGGTTCAAAAAGAGTGAGAGAAATATTAGGAAAGAGTAGGAAGGGGCGAAGAGGAGAGCAGATGGGAAGAAGAAGATGCAACAAGAACGAGAGACGTGTATGAGTCGGGGTTGAGAGAAGGAATAGAAAACACCAGAAAGACTCAAAGATGTGACCTGAAATTATAAAATTGGCTCAAACTCGACAGGTAATAGAAATGTGGTGAACAGAAGAAAAGGAAAAAGGAGTACTATGATAAGAGGAAGGCAAGAGTTTGAAATTCTCAGCAGAATAGTGGAATGATCCAAGAGGGAAAGGGAATAAAATAATATTGTGATAACTGGATTAAACTAAAAAGTGGTGAACAAAGGAAATCTTTGTGAGTGAATGAAAGGGAATTTAAATATCGGAGTAAAAGAAAAACACGTAGAGAAGATGAGAGACACAAAAACCAAAGTGAGACTGGCATGTCAAAGTAGAGATACACTCCCCAACAAGATGAACTGCACTAGGGTGACAGTCAGCGGTAGTTCGAGATCTTTCGTCTCTCTTGCAACTAACGGGTCATCCCACGAGTGCGAGTGAGTCGGTAGATCTCGAACGGTCACTGACCGTCACGGCTAGTGCAGTTCACCTTGTTGGGGTGTGTACATAAGAAAATAAAATGTGCAAAAACATTTGCTGAAAGGGTCCAAAGTATACATTGAGCATGACTTTACAAAAGAGGGAAGAAGAATAAGATACGAACCAAGAGAAATACGGAGAGAAGAACTCAAGCTAGGGAAACTATGAAAGGTAATTATCAATGGAGAAGTATTGAGATAGAACGAAGAGGAAAGAGGATTCATGAAGAGGAACAAAGAGGCAAGCAGGGACAGATCTGGAGGGAAACAGAATTAAGGCAGAGAATCATCGAGAAGCAATAAAAAATGTGTGAGATGAAAGAAGTGTTATATTCAAGAAATTCGATACTCAATCGTGGTTGAAACTGATTTCGTGTGCCATGAGATGAGAGAAAGAATTGAAGAAGTAAGATGTGACGAGGGAGATCTTTGTAAAATGTATAACCGTCTGGGTTCAATAAATCTATGGGTCAGATCAGTATTTTTCAGCCAAATCGCGCGGGTGACCCTCGCGAATCTTTTCGCCAACTTTTCACATGAAAGTAGGTACCAAAAATAGTACTTTCCCAGAGTTTCAGCCCTTAAAAAATTTTTTCACGTCCGCTAGAATTTTGGGAAGTTTGGAAAAAGACCTTTTTAAGCGATTTTTCGAAGGATTGCCAAATCGACCAGGAATATCGTAGCGAGGTCTGCGGGGTCGCATTTTCTTTGTTCTGGCGTCAACTCGCAGAAGAAAACTATACATACGATACTCTCAAAACCAAATGCGCCTACTCTATATGACGATATGTAAAGACATTTTTTTCGATTTCTAGATCATTTTCAAATGGATGCCGTTCTGATGCATCTCAATATCTTTCAACGTATGAAAGAAAAGTTTTTTTCTCTCCAGAAAGCCCTAGAATTTCCTTTTTGGAACGTCCAAATCGGCCGAAATGGGTGTAGGCTACGTCTGTTCTACGGTATGCGTTTTTCCCAATGAACGCTGTTTTGACCATGCCAGTATTCCGGCCTACCTCCACGGATCGAACTTGAACTTGGTGAAAATACTCTCTAAATTGCCTGGAATTGACCAAGAAAATTTTGTTCTGATTATTGCACATGGGTCCGACATATGATTTTTTTCGAATCCTCGATATTCCATGCTTTTTGATGCATTTTCCTCGAGTAATCAGGGATAAAGCACTGGTCATGGAGGGAGTCTCACTAGGCGCTAGACCTCGATAAACCTCAAGTACATATCCTTTGCACATCCTCGCGTGTAGTTCGACTTTGTTACTAACTACTACTTGCCCTTCGTTTCATGCTTGACTCAGATTTGTAACGGGTTTGGTGAGCAAAAATGACACAAAACCGTGATAGTGAGGCCTGCGTACACCTATTGCAAATCGCTCGGGGGCGATTCAAGTTGAGACCGTCCAATGAAGTGAGGTCAAAGAATAAGATTGCCTTAGGGATGAAGGATATGATTCTAGAGCTAGAATGAGGTGAAACGTTTCTTTGTTTAGCCCCGAGCGACTTCGCATCGGAGGTATGCGAATTTCCAGTTTGTAGTCGAAAATTGAGATTGGCACTCTGAGATCGGTAAAAGCTCCACAACTTTGCTCCTGATAGGTCTTCTGGGACAGGGCTTGGTAGAGAAAGTCGAACACGACGTACCTCATCAGAGTAGAATCCTAAGGTGTTGAAAACTTTGCATAGAGTTCCAAAAAGCGACAATTTGATGGGAAATGCAAGAATGCAATTACTCAAAAAGATAATTTCGTATCTTTATGAAAAATTTTTTGAGAGTACTCCGAACGATGACAAACATGATGTTTCTGCTCCGGTAGACGCCGAAAGTTCGTAGGAAGCGCTAAAAACATTTCCTGGAAAAAAATCCAAAAAACCAGATTATTGTTGAAATTCGGTTACAATCGTTATCCCATGGAAGGGTTCCAAGATGGTTAAATTCGGTATCCATCGTTAAATTGAGTACTAATCACTCAAAAACGGAATTTAGCGACATCCCCCGAAATCAACCATCTTGGAACACTTCCATGGGATAACGATACTCTTGGAAAAAGAAATAGACCTTTCTCATAATAGCTGTAACCGAATTTCAATAATATCCTGCTTTCTTGGATTCTTCTTCAGGAGATTTTTTCAGCGCTTCCTACGAATTTTTAGCGTGTACTTGAGCAGCAGCATTATGGTTGGCATGGTTCGAAGTACTCTCAAAAAATTTTCAAAGAGATACGAATTTATCTTTTTGAGTAATGGCATTCTTTCATTTTTCATCAAGTTGTCACTTTTTGGAACTCTATGCGAAATTTTGAACACCATACGATTCTTATCTGATGAGGTACGTCGCGTTCGATTTTCCTACACCGAGCCCTATCACAGAATACCCATTAGGAGCAAAGTGGTGGAGCTTTTACCGATTTCAGAGTGCCAATCTCAATTTTCGACTCCAAACTGGAAATTTGCATAGTTGCTATGCAAAGTCGATCTGGGCTGAACAAAAAAACACGTTTCACCTCAGTTTAGCTCTAGAATCATATACTTCATCCCGGAGGGAATCTAATTTTCTGAGCCCCCGAGCGATTTGCAATAGGTGTACGCAACCTTCACTATCACGGTTTTGTGTCTATTTTGCTCACCAAACCCTTTTGCTTACAAATCTGAGTCAAGCACGAAATGAAGGGCAAGAAGTAGTTAGTAACAAAGTCGAACTACACCCGAGGATGTGCGCAGGATATGTACTTCAGGTTTATCTAGGTCCAGCGCCTACTGACTCCCTCGATGACCAGTGCTTTGCCCCTGATTACTCGAGGAAAATGCATCAAAGAACATGGAAAATCGAAGACTTAAAAAAAATCATATTTCGGACTCATGTACAATGATCAGAACAAAATTTTCTTGGTGGATTTGAGTATTTTCACCAAGTTTCAGTTCGATCGGTGGAGGTAGACCGGAGTACTGGCATGGTCAAAACAACGTTTTTTGAAAAAACGCATACCGTAGAACAGACGTAACTCACACCCGTTTCGGCCGATTTGGACGTTCGAAAAAGCAAATTGTAGGGCTTCTTGAGAAGAAGAAAACTTTCTTTCAAACGTTGAAAAATATTGAGATGCATCAGAACGGCATCCATTTGAAAATGATCTAGAAATCGGAAAAAAATGCCTTTACATATCGTCATATAGAGTAGGCCCATTTGGTTTTGAGAGTATCGTATAAGTTTTTCCTGCAAGTTGACGCCAAAAGAAAGAAAATGCGATCCCGCAGACCTTGCTACGATATTCCTGGTCGATTTGGCGATTTTTCGAAAAAACGCTTAAAAAGGTCTTTTTCCAAACTTCCCAAAATTCTAGCGGACGTGAAAAATTTTCTTAAGGGCTGAAACTCTGGGAAAGTAAGGTGATTTGGAGGTCAAGTCGATTTTTCCAACGAAAACACCTACTTTTGAGCCTCCAAGGTTGTAAACAAGGTCATTAGGTCTTTTTTACAACAACTTTTATCCCAAACATTTTTCGATAAAATGCTCACTCTTGGAGTTACAGCGGTCACCGTCAACCCGTGCTTACCTCCATTCATCTCGTCAAAGTCAAGTCGGGCCAAAAAGAGTTTCGAACAAAAGTTCCATCACTTTTGATGTTTTTTCAGAATTTGGGGTTAAAATTAGGTGTTTCTATTCAAAAAATCGAGTTGACCTTCAAATGACCTTG
The DNA here is from genome assembly GCA_029851415.1 of Eretmocerus hayati. Lineage (NCBI taxonomy): Eukaryota > Metazoa > Arthropoda > Insecta > Hymenoptera > Aphelinidae > Eretmocerus > Eretmocerus hayati. Next base: position 2,655,599 of record CM056743.1, on the reverse strand, counting down.
AAAATGACCTCCATCGGAAACAAGGTCATTAGCTCTTTTCTACTGTGATCATGAACAACTTTTATCCCAAACATTTTTCGATAAAATGCTCACTCTTAGAGCGACAGCGGTTACCGTCAACCCGTGCTGACCTCCATTTATCTCGACAAGGTCAAGTCGGGTCAAAAAAAGTTCCAATCAAAAGTTTCATCATTTTTTATGTTCTTTCGGAATGCGAGGTCAAAAGTAGGTGTTTCTATTAAAAAAAATCCAGTTGACCTCCAAATGTCTTCTGGGTGGCCAGGTGGCTACCGGGCAATAGATCATTTCGCTGAGTAGGCCCTGTGTGGCTCGAGGAGAGCCATTAGCATTTTTTCGAGGGCTTGATCTGGCCCTTGTAATCTCCGACTCGACACTAGCCTCGGCATTGCACAATCGCAACAATGGACTGATTTCCCTCCATTGAAACTCGAATACTGCCACGCGACAGCTGCCCGACAACTTGACCGCGTACCGGTCGCGTGACCATTCCCATCTCAGGTGTCTTCATTCGTACTTTGGGTGGATGTCACATGGTTAGCATCTGCGCAAGGGCCTTGCGGTCGAGCGATACGATTCGGCTGAACTTATTCCTTAGAACATATTTCCTAACGTACTTTTGACGACGAAACCAAATTTGCAGCCTGATTCACCTCAACACTTCAAATTTTTTCTGAAAATCGTAAGACACTGTCAGACATTGTTCGTTTAGAAATAACCTCTACACCTTCTTCTAGCATTTGCAAAGTTCATTATCAGGAAGGTGTAACCTTGAAAATATAATCATGATACTCAAAGCTCGCACCCAAGCCAGTGTCGTATACTATTTTTTGACACACTGTGCGAGAAAGTAACTTTTCCGCACTAATTTTCCACTTTCTCTCACAGTTTGTCAAAAAATAGTATTTGATACATGGGTGTAAAACTTATTTTTCGCATCCTCGTGTTGATTCCGACCTTCGCCTACGGCTCGGGCCGGAAACCCAACACTCAGACGCGAAAAAAAGTCTTTCCACCCTTGTATCGAAATGTACACTCGGGGGGAAGGTGAACTGCAGTGGCGTGACGGTCAGTGTTAGTTCGAGATCGTTCGTCTCTCTCGCTCTCAATGGGTTGTGGCACGAGTGCAAACAATATGGAAGATCTCGATCGGTCACTGACCGTCACAGCCACTGCAGTTCACCTTCCTCCCGAGTGTACTATTTCCATCTTCTGTGTGGGGAACAAAATCAAAATATTCGTGCGGAAAAGTCATTTCACGCACGGAAGATGGAAAAATAATTTCTTCGGTATCTCGTGGCTGATGATTAACACTTGTTTTTTTGGTACAAAAAGAGAGTACAATGATCTCTTGTTATTCGCGGGGGTTCGGTTCCAGAATAGTACCACGAATAACACAACCGCGGATAAAAAGACTTTGGACTTATGGGAAGTATAGCGTTACGTCCCACTGAGTTGGCACATTACGAGAGACGTGATAATTTATCAATGATTTTATTGAGTAGAATACTTTTTTCACAGTATTCTGCAATACTGATCCATAAAAACATCAAATCTTCGAGGTCGAAGGAAGAATGAGTGCTCAAACCTCCCAGGAATTTATCGAAAGCTGCTCCCAAACTAACAAGGGGGGACCACGGGGTCCGGATCGCCAATCATCCTCAAAATTTTTTCACAGTTTGGTACCATGTGGAATATGAAGAATCTAGAGTAACTCTGTCCAATGGGCCTCCTGGCCAGAGCTACAAGCAAAAACGTTAGCATTGCGAGTATATCTATATATGTCACTTTTTAACATGGGCCTCTATGAGCAATGTTAATCTCGGTGGCTGTATCTTTAGACAGGGGCCTCATTTGACGGAGATACTTTATATTCTTCATATCCTAGATGGTACCAAACTGTGAAAAAATTTTGGGGATGATTGGCGATCCGGACCCCGTGGTTCCCCCTTGTCAGTTAAATCAGTCATCTTCGGCAGTTTTGCTGGGTTTGTGTAGTCTTGTGCATTTCATCAAATTGTCGCCCTGAACTATATGGAAGTGAGATTCTCAGTCATTAAGAGGTCATAAGACATCGCCGGATCTCTAATCAACAATTCAAAAAGGTCGATTATTGCAACAATCATCATGAGTGCTCATGTGCATAATGGGAGAGATTCCCTGTCGGTGGGTCATATGCAAGTTCTTCGACACTGTAGTGTAAGTTGGTCCGAGCAAGAGAATCTGAGATTGATAGGATACAAGTGAGATACATATCGTATTCAATGTGATCACGGATCATTGCAAACGAGCGAATTGCATGGAAATGAGGTAATCTCCGAGTAGCGAAGACCATTGCTCCACGGATAATAAAATTTGGCCCGCGTACAACAAGGAACCAGCGCACGGTGCGCTTGCAGCGCGGAGAAGTTAAGCAAAACTGTCAAACAAATCTGGAAATAGCGTCATCTTTGTCTCAATTTCACGAAAAAGATCACTTTTTCGGAAAAATCGGATCAGCTCATCCGCCAAAGTGATCGATGGGTCCAGTACTTCCTCATTTTGACGCGGAAATTAAAATCATTATGGTGTTTCCTTCGAGTTCTGGGGACTTTCGAGCATTGTTGGAGATTTTCTATATGATATCCATTGGGCCCGTATTTGAAAATGAAGATCAAGAGGTTTTCGTAAAGCTCAATCGAATTGATACCCCAAAGTCTCGAATCAAACAAACTGAGCAGGTCTTTCAAGGATTCTGTCCACTCACTACACTCAGTGACAGAATTTCAGGGTAGAATTTCTTCTCTAGTATTATATAGGATATAATTGTCTCTTGTCCCCTTCACAGTGGAATTTGAATTCAACCTTTGTTTCCCCCCTGCATGGCAGGGTTGTTTCTATAAAGCAAGAACTTATTTTCAAAATAACAGTGTTCTTAACGTTTTTTCACTAATTTCATGAGCCGATTGCTGTGGTGGTGACGCATCCTCGGTTAGTGAGCCAGGGGAAACTATTTTCTACGCATTTTTACCCGCTGAACACAATAGCAGTGTTTTCGAACGACTGGAATGCGTTTAAAACGAGTGACAAGCTATCCTATATATCGAGTTGCTAACAGATCAATTCAAGTGATTTCGCAATGAATCTTCGAATGCTCACGTAATCTTTTAGAGACATCCTTTTTGAGCTTTGCAAAGGCGCACTCCTTCTGTTCCTATATATCCATCGAGGGGCAATTATTCGCAATTGTACAAAAATAGACATTCAAAATAAGCGTGGAATATTTCGTGGAAGTCGTTTTGAGTAATTTCGGAGGTAAGCTCAAGGTTGTCCGTCATGCATGGGTATACAATTCTTCGTGCCTTGAAAACTAGTAAGACAACTGAGATAGTGATATGATGTTTGAAGTCCCGAAGACCTATCCTTTGGTATTATCAGCCAGTCCCCGCAGAACCGCAACCAGATACACACCGGAGTACATACATTCAGGTTTTTCAACAATATCTAACTTTTAAATAATTGCAAACTTTTTTCGGACCATATCATTGAGTTAACGCGCTTCCCAAAAAAATTTCCAACCATTTAAGCTTTGTTGCGTCTCAAAAATCGTGATATATTTTGCGAAATTTGACAAACGATAATTTCGAGTTGTCGCTGCCGCATCATAGGAACCACGCTGTCATGCACATTGCTGTTTGTCAAATCTCGCAAAATGTACCACGAGTTTTGAGACGCAACAAAGCTCAAACGATGGGAAATTTTATCGGGAAGCGCGCTTACTCAATGATTCGGTTCGAAAAGTGTTTGCAACTATTTAAAGATTGAATAATTTTTTAATCATGCTAAGAAAACCACCGTGGTGCCATCTATAGAGTAGTAAGCGAGTAGTGAGCAATACGGACTGATCTTAACTCTTGATTGTGTCATTAAGAAGCAATCAGTCATGTTTACATCGTTCTCCATCCTAATTTCACGAGGGCACTCCAATGGTTCCACATTACCGGTCAAAAGTTCGATTCCTTCAATGAAATTTCCCTTCAATTTTGTAAGTAGATCCACTAGGCTTCACTTGACTTAAGAGGAAGTCATTAAGGCTCATCTAGGATATATATTTCCCCGTACTTTGATTTTGGCATAATCCTTCTTTCCTCCCATGAATCCCGATCTTTTCAATCTCAGCCTGAGAGGGTGTCATTCCCAAAAATTCGTGAGAGAATCTCTCGACGCATGCAAGTTTGAGTCACATGAATGTTTTGGTTTGAAAGTTGTAAGACTCGAAATCACAAGCTTAGAGCTCCGGAATCCATTTTCCAACATCCCTCTATGTTACTCCCAGTCCAAGTTATGAAATTTTCTTGGAGTAGAGACTTTCCACAAAAATAAGCTTGCGTATCAAGGAATGCGAGGAAAATTCAATGCTTCCGGCATATTTCAATGGTTCTTCATTCCCTTGATCAAGTTATAGATTATGAATAACGGAAATGACGATTATATCCTATGAAAGACGTATTTACCCGTCTCTTTCGGATTAGAACTCGTGCAAAAGAATCTCTCCTTGGAGGAAATGGCACAGCTTCGATTGGGAGTGGCGCGTGTTTTGAAGTTTTAGAAACCTACTTATGGATCACATACCTTTCCATATTTAAACATCCATGAGCTTCGAATTTGCTTGAGCCAAGAGATTCTCTCAAAAATCGTCAAAAATGATCAGAATGACTTCCACGGAATATTTCTCGCTCATTTTGAATGTCTGTTTTCATACTCTTGCAAATAATTGTCCCCCCATGAATATATAGGAACGAAAGAAGCGCGCCCTTGCAAGCTCAAAAAGGATGTCTCTAAAAGATTACGTGAGCATTCGAAGATTCATTGCAAAATCACTCGAATTGGTCTGTTAGCAACTCGTTAGGATCAGCTTGTCACTCGTTTCAAACACATCACAGTCGTTCGAAAACACTGCCATCGTATTCATCGGGTGAGAATCGCAGAGAATAGTTTCCTCTAGCCCATATCAACAAGGATGCGTCACCACCATAGCAATCAACTTATGAAATTAACGATAAAGCGCTAAGAACACGATTTTTATGTAAATCAGTTTTAGCGTTAGACACAATCCTGCCTTGCAGGGGCGGAACAGGGGATGGATTCTGTTTCTCCTGTGGAAGATACATAAGATCATTATATTTTAGATAATCCTAGAGGAGAATTTCTCCCCTCAAATTTTGTTTCTTGGTGTGATTAGCGGAGCGAATCCTCGGTGAGCTGCTCAGTTCGTTTGACTCGAGACTTTGGGGTAACGATTCAATTGAACTTTACAATAACCTCTTGATCTTGATTTTTGAACACGGGTCTAATGGATATCATGTAGAAAATCTCCAACAATGATGGAAAGTCCCAAAAACTCGAAGCAAACACCATGATGATTTCAATTTCCACCTCAAAATGAGGTAGTACTCGACTCATCTATTACTGTAGCGGATGAGTTGATCCAATTTTTTTGAAAGAGGGATCTTTTTCATGAGATCAAGACGAAGATGACCCCATTTTCAGATTTGTTTGACAGTTTTGCGGAACCTGATCACGCTCAAAGCGCATCGTGAGCGCAAAGCAACGATTCGCGGATACTAAAGTCCGCCGATAATAGATCCGTGAATAACGAGGGATCCCTGTATAGGTCTCTCAAAGGGTGAGGTTAGACGAAGATATGTGTGCACCTTAAGGGGTTGCCGAGGGGACGGAATTGACATTTTGGTCGAAAAATATTCACATGGTTCCGCAACTAATCGTAGACTTTTTTCCGCATATATTTGATCTAATGCAACCAAATACCTCAAGAAACTGTGTTTCACAAGGCGATATAGCATGCTAGGGAAGAACTCAACATGGGGATGGAAGTGACCAAAAATGTTGTACGCGATTTTGAAAATACGTTTATAGGGTGCGCTCGGCTGCGGATTCGAGTTTTTGGCTAATAACGTGCATAGTTCAGGTGTATTTGGGTATCTAGATGATGACTTGAGTAGCTATCAGAATGAAATACTCCAAACAACATAAACCCCGATTTTGCGAGTTGTAAGTAAACCCTCAGATCTGGCACGGTTATCCGACATTTTGAAGATGGTTTCGCACCAAAACTGCTCGCATAGCAGTAATTTGTTCGGCAAAGCCCCCAGTGGTCTATGAGTCCTTCTGATGGTCCGAAAAAAGTTTGGAATTATTTAAAAATTAGATGTTATTTAAAAAACCTGAATGTATGTACTCCGGTGCGTGTCTGGTTGCGCTTCTGCGGGGACTGGCTGGTAATACCAAAAGATAGGTCTTCGGGACTTCAAACATCATATCACTATCTCAGTAGTCTTACAAGTTCGCAAGGCACGAAAAATCGTTTACTCGTGCATTACGAACAGCCTTGAGCTTACCTCCGAAATTACTCAAAATGACTTCCACGGAATATTTCTCGCTTATTTTGAATGTCTATTTTCATACTTTCGCAAATAGTTGTCCCCCGATGAATATATAGGAACGGAACGAGTGCGCCCTTGCAAGCTCAAAAAGGATGTCTAAAAGATTACGTGAGCATTCGAAGATTCATTGCGAAATCACTCGAATTGGTCTGTTAGCAACTCGATAGGATCACTTTGTCACTCGTTTTAAACGTATCCCAGTCGTTCGAACACTGCTATTGTGTTCAGCGGGTCAAAATGTGTAGAAAATAGTTTTCCCTGTCCCATCAGAAGGACTCATAGACCACTGGGGGCTTTGCCGAACAAATTACCGCTATGCGAGCAGTTTCGGTGCAAAACCATCTTCAAAATGTCGGATAACCGTGCCAGAGCTGAGGGTTTACTCACAATAACTCGGAAAATCGGGGTTTACGTTGTTTGAAGTATTTCAAATTGAAGGGCGTAGCTACATATAGGGGTTTTCGACTGAGCATATCCGTAGTAGGGATAAATTCAAAAGCCGAAGTTGGGTTGCCTCCATGGCACGGAAAGGACATTTTCGTCCTTTACCGCCAAGCACTACACAATACGGGGGTGTTAGGACTGTCTCCAAAACTATTGATATTGTTGCACACCAATGGGGGAGCTTGTAACACGGAAAGTTACTCTTTCAGCGGAGTCACTCATATACACAAATTTCGTCTTTATTGAATCACAGTGAATGGTCCTCATTGACTATTATGTTGCAATGAGCTGGTCGAGTGCTTCCACACAATGGTGTAGATGAAAGTAATCCACCAATCTATGCAAAAAAATGATGAGATATCATATGTATGCTCAACTTCTAAAGCTCAACATTTTCGAGTTTGCATAGCACACAATTCTCTGACTATCTCCAATAAATTCAAACGACTCATACTGTTAACTAGTAAGTAGCTTGATATCCAATAATAATTTTACCTGCAAACTCGTCGCTTTTTGGTTCCGATCTCTTAGACTTATCCATGTTGCTTCTTTGCAATTCTGTTATAATACACAGACTGTCCTGAGACAACTTATGCATCCATCAAGTACTGTTCAAGTATTTAATTATCTCCAAGAGCAGACCAAACAATGTCAAAGAAAGCAAAATAGCTTCCGCCGTTCTGGTGATGGTAATTCTGATGTCATGAAAAACTTTTGTTACTAAAGATTATATTAAACCCGACCCAGCAGTGGGACGTAACCACAGTTGTACACATCTCAATGGAAACTTGATATTCGCTAGTTGACTCCCCAAATACAAATTTCTTTGTCCTTAGACTAGATATGACTTTGAGTTACAAAACTTTGCGAAAGCCTTCTGATCACATCTTCCAGTAGCGTATTATAGCCACAATCATAGCTTGATAACAAAGCTATTCTGCTTACATCTTTCAGTAGCGTATCATAGCTAGAATTATAGCTTATTATGCTTGCTCAAAGTTATAACTAGTATAAGAACGAAGAAATTCGTATCTGAGGAATAATTTAGTAATTATCAAGTATCCATTGGAATAAATAAGCTACATCCCACTGCTGATTAGGGAGATAATATGATTTCAATAGGGAACTTGCATGCAAAATATTCCCTATTATCTTAAATGATAGATATGACATCAAAATATAAGCAACGTCACATTACACCTTTTTAGATCATGGATATTGACTGTTTATTCAATAATGCTAAAAGTTGCTCGTGAAAGACCCCCCCCCTCTCCCCCAATCAAATCGATGTCACGTGACTTCTAACGTCGTCATCATGTAGGGTAATCTCCAAAAATCAGCAGAGATAATTTGCAATAGTAGACCCTCTGAATTCGATCACTAAGGCTGGAATTCATAGTCGTTAATCCGAGATTAGAGTCAGCGGATTCAGGGCGCTGCGATCGCCATCGCGAGGCATTTTAAATCTGGGCACAGCGATCGCAGCGCTCCTAATCCGCCGATCCTGATCTCGGATTAACGACTATGAATCCGAGCCTAAGTGGCTAAACTCGGTACTTTAAGACAACCTTGGGCTTAAGGTAGTTGTACACCAACTACGTGAGTCAAATAGACTTAACCTCACTTTTTTGCCCACATCAAAAAATTCGTAATTATTATTATTGTTAATAACTGCACTTTTTCCATCAAACAACAAAGAAAGACGGTCATCTAAGCCTTCCTGAACAGAATCAGGCATGGTTTCCAAAGTTATCTACCCTAAAATCGAAATCACGTGTCGCATTTTTTGCATTCTACGCTTTGTATGAACAATTACTAAAAAACGACGTGGTCCATCATCTCCAGGCTTGGCTATATGATTCATTGATACATAAACTCGGATCTCTCGCAGTCCCACCATTTTCTGTTGATCAGGTTTTGCGCTGGACCCATTTTTGTGCTGTTTTTGCGGCCCGCTCCCATAAGCGCAATGTTAAAAATGTGCAAAACTGGTCAAATTGTGACGATCGATACTCTAAAACGGGATGGTCAGCCGTTCTGGAATTTTGCACACGTACTCTTCGATATCAGAACTATCTCTTTGCAGAATCTCGAGAAATTCTGTTGATGAATAATTTTGGTGTACAACTACCTTAAATGATAGGTGCCACATCCAATAATTGATATTGATCATAATTATTGTTTAAAACTTGGGGCGTGGCATAAATGAACTATGAAAACATGCAATTTTTCACGTCTTTTTTTATTTTTCCGTCATAAGTCGGAAAATTTCAAATATTCCGGAAAATGCACGGAGAAATAACATGTATATTCTCAACAGATCAACAAAATTGAATTAGACACTTTTTCTCGCAGATTGCAACCCTTTGGAGTTATTCCTCCTCAAAGTCAAAATCGAATTTGTTTAAACAAATTCGCTGGAATTGTTTATAATGAGCTCAAACTACTTTTCTAAGATACTTGAGTGAATTTTTGGAGTAGAGAAGATATCTTGGTATTTATTCCTAAACTTGATCGTTTTTAAGTAATGAAAATGGACAATTTCGTAAATTGCAACTCTCAATGCGGCACTTTCTTGAATGCATTTGAGGTCGAGAGTGGCGAAAGTGGCCATTTTCATTACTCAAAAACGACCAAGTTTAGGAAAGAATATCAAGAGATCTTTTCTACTCCAAATTCACTCAATTATCTTAGAAAAATAGTTTGAGCTCATTATAAACAATTTCAGCGAATTTGTTTAAACAAATTGGATTTTGACTTTGATGAGAAATAGAATAAGTGTCCGAATCAATTTTGTAGATCTCTTGAAGATCCACAAATTATTTTTACACATATTCCCCCGTATATTTGATATTTTCCAACTTATGAACGAGAAATAAAAAAAGACGTAAAAAATAGTATATTATGCGTCGAGTGCCAGAAAACTTTGTTCTTTGCGATAACTTTGTTGGACGTCGCCAAAATGTAAGTATTGTTTATTTATGCCACACCCCAATTTTTGAACAACAATTCTTATCAATATTGATTTTTGGATGTGCCACCTATCATTTCAGCCCAAGATCCCGTACAAAAAAAATTTCCCACGTGGGTTTACCCACTTGAAATTAGTGAAAGTAAATAGGAAACTCGCTACTTGGATAACCTACTTGGATTACCATCTTAGGCCATGTTGGTAATTTGGACCCTTCTCTGACCATTTAGCCTTAGTGGTGGAAGCCTTGTCCCACATAGACCAGGTAGGTAGAAACTTACGCGGGATTTTTTTCTACGTAAAATATATACAGATTTCGGCCACGTCACTCAGACATGCAGGTTGTGGATGGTTTTTTGACCCCTCCTGGCTGGGGAAAATCGGAGGTTTCACCCACCTGGCAACTACCCACATACACCATAAGTAGGGACACCTACTAAATAACTAGGTAAGATTTTTTTTTGGAAACCGAAAAAAAATATTTTGGTAAATATTTTGAAAATTTTGAACTGAGTTTTGTTCAGATGAGGGCTTATTGGGTCAAAAAATTCAGTTCAGAAATTTTTAAATTTTTAAATTGAACTTTGCCACTTAACACGCACTCACTTGGGATCGAAGGATGAAATTACCTCAAGGATAAAATTTATTCCTCTGTCATCACTCCTCCATTTAACTTTGACCTAGACACTGTTTCTCCCAATCCCAAAATCGACTTAATATACGGCGATTCTATCAAGGATTCTTCCTCTCTTAAGGCGAGGCCGTAGTCCGCGGCCATCTTGAAAAAGCTAGGGAGATTGACCGAATCCGTTCTGTGAATATCTCGAGTTTTACTTAACCAAATCCCTTCATATTTTGTATGCGTCAACAAAATGCATGTCAGAATTGCGCTATGGAGCGAAATCCCAGAAAAGTAGAGAAAGAAACTACCATGATAAGCGCTGGACAGATGTCGTCTGCTCCTGTGGTAAGGCATGCTGTTATACTTCATTCGATAATTTTGTAATCAGCTCGTTTTTGCTCACTTTCACTCCATAGCGCAATTCTCTAAAGTTCGTAGATGATAGTAAGACCCTTATTTGTTGATAATTCTCTATAAAACTTGAGATAAATCCAGAACGGCGATGAGTTATACACTGTAACGAGCTGATATGTGGATAAAGTAGATAACTGATGAATATGGTATAAGACCCGCGCCCGATCCAAATCACCGAAATATAAATGGTCACTATAGCTGGCAGCGTAATAAGTTAAGAATAATTGGATACAAGCTACCCCTTTTGAAACCTATGAAGATTCGCCTCTCAAACATCGCTCGACGCTCCCGCTAGCCAAGCAGCCACGAGTGCGAGAGAGACAGCAACAAGGCCCATTGGAAGGGCCCGACGCCCACGCCACCGCCGCATCGACGAGCAAAGCGGCCCACCATCAGAGCTACACTGGCCTTCGGCTAGATCACATCATTTTGTCAAAGCGCTTCACGCTTCATCTATTTCTCGAGTCTTGATCATTCTGAACAATATAGCTCAAATAGTTTATTCATAACTCTGTGTATACGTCATTCACCCTTCTCCCTACTCGCGTCGGCGAACCAAAAGGTAAATTCAAACATAAAATCATTGTTTAAAAGTGGATCATTCGAGCTAAACTCATTCTTATTCATTCTTCAATTCAAATATCGAATACGTACTGTTTCCCTAGATTTAGTACGTAACAAAGTGGCGATCCTGCCAGCGCGAGTATAGAGAAGTGTGAGTGAAAATAATTAGGATAATAAATAAACAAAAGAAGAATGAAGGAAGGACGCCAAACCAAGCCAAGCCGCCCCCGCGGAGCGAAGCCAAGCCGGACCCAAAGAGACGCGCCGCAAACGACGCCGCCCCAAAATCCGCAGCATCAAAGCGTAAGCCCAGCTTATTATAAATAGTGACCCGCGATTTTTTCCGCGTCCATAAAATTGATAAATTTTAAATAAGAATAATGAATATATATACATACGAATATTGATATAGATATTTTGAGTGTGCAACGTAGGATAGATATGGTTGAGGAAAGTGAAAAGTCGGCCATTTTTTGGATGCCGCATCCGCGTCCTTCTCTCTTTTTCGGCGTCGCCCCCGCCCCCACAGCATACATATACCATACACAGCAAATGAAAGTGAAAAACAACATGAGTCATTGCATCAGAGGGTTCAAACACTTAGTCTTTTCAGCACGAAAAGAACATTCCAAAGTTTTCCTTTCACAGAGAACTTTTGAACTTAGAATTATTGTACAAGGGAATATTTTCTAAATTACTTTCCAATATTGGTACTTACCTTACAAACTCCAACAAATTTTAAAGATTTTAATATTATTCAAAAGTTCAGCGAACACATGGAATATTTTCAATTTGTTGAGGAAAATATTAAAGTTTTAATAGACATTTTATCAAAGCTTGAATATAATCTTGGATACTATACCGAAGGACAATATTATATTATTGATGAGAACTGGCAATTGGGAGCAAATCCTGGATAGAAAATTATTCTCAATTTTAAAAGATTGGAATAAATAGTATACGGCTTCATGAATATAACATCACTACTACTAGGAAATGTAGATCACTATTCTAGTACTTACTAGCTATCTGAACATCTTACCTATTTACTGCTATTCATCTATAAGTATTACTCGTCTAACTACTTTTGACCTTTCGGATCAGTGTGTGGAGAAGATGGGCATGCTACGTAGCTCCTCATCAACCCCAAACATTGATTCAACCACTTTAAAACTATCTTATCAATACTCTGAAAACTTCATAACTGATCAAATATCTGAATTTTCATCTTACGTACTACAATGAATTCTTATATCCCCACTCGAATAGCAACTGACCTTGTTACTATGTGGTGTTTGCACTTGGATTATTGAAAAAATATAATGCATGAAAAGAATTTCTTTGGGAAATGGATCACTCGTACAGTCATAAATGAAAATAATGGGCATGATATATAATGTTGTGACATGATTAAAAAATTTTTTTTGATAATGATTGAGAGAATGAGGGAGTGAATGGAAGCCCGCTCTTTAGCATGGCACAGGACATGCGGGACACCTTCATGAGCCAAGGTGAGGGCTTCGACAAAGACAAATTGACAGTGTGAAATTGGTAGAGATTGTGATGATGCTTGAAAGAATAATGGAATGAATGAAAGCCCGTTCTTTAGCATGCCACAGTGCAATGCGGGACATCTTCATGAGTCAAGGTGAGGGCTTTGACATATACAGATTGACAAGACAAAAATGAAAATGATAATGAAAGTTCGCTCCTTAGCATGCCACAGTGCCAAATGCGGGAAACCTTCATGAGTCAAGGTCAGAACAAAATAATGATGAAATGATACTGATTTGAGTTCGCTCCTTAGCATGCCACAGTGCCAAATGCGGGAAACCTTCATGAGCCAAGGTCAGAACAAAATAATCAAAGAATATGAAATGATGAAATGAAATGATATGATAACAGGCCTGGGACAGATTGGACTGGAATGAAAGAAATGATAAGACAAACATGAAATGATGAATGGAGATGAGATAGCTATTAGACTGACTTGATAATATGATGAATTTGGTAAATGATGTGGTGACAGAGCAGTCGACTTTAGATATGACATCTTGAAATATGAACAAACTTCTACGTAGAAAGTAGTGAAATGAACTGGTAATGGGTAGTAGAACATCATCAATATCCTTCTTGACTACTATTTCATATAGCAGCAATGTATAGTAAAGACACGCTAATAACTTGGATGAAGTAATATACTTGAATAGGAAAGAGCCGAGAAATTAGTATACCTCTATCTATCTGAAATGCAATGACTCACATGCCAGCACATCACTTCTAGCAAAACTACACCAAAAACACTATCTACTTCTTGAAACTGATTAGAGATTTGAGCCTCCAGCCGATATAAACATTCATTCACTTATTTAGGTATTGAATACTAGACACTTTTATATTGGATTAGCTTTCCACCATCATGATCACTACATTAGTACTTGAGCACAGCTAATATGTTGATATACAATCAGAAACAAGGATCACTGGATCATCCGAGAACCTGTTTTCATAGAACATAAAATACTTAGTCTAGAATTTTGATAAATGGGTAAATAGCTTGATGGCTACATGACATTCTTGAAATGCACACACAATAGCAAAGCAAACCACTCACAACACACTCTATGGGGTTTGAGTTCATTAGAGATTCCACAATGAAATTTCACAACACAATGAGGAAAATAGAATTTGAATGCACGAATGTTGGGAATAAGCTCTTCTCCAATGCTGTAATGAATCAATTGTGATACATTAGCTGAAAAAACAGATCCATAATCTCATCTGACATGTGTTCTGCTACTGCCTGCTTCAGCCTGTAACTATACAGGGGCGTTTCACGAAGTATGTTATAGTATGTTATACATAAGGCCACGTTCACAGTGTAGCTCTCACCCGCGAATTTCTCATGCGTTCTGATTAGGCTACTGAATGATTGTATGAGCATTTGACGAATGCGAGTGACTGATATTAATGAATGTTTCCTGGATCTTCTTTTGAATCACGTGATGAATTTCAGCGGAAAACAAATGATGATTTGATATAAGATATATTCGTGTCTTTCTTGAGATTCGCGTTCCGACTATTCGACGGATATTTTCAGATTGAACAACGATATCATTTAAGCCTATTCGACAAGATAAATTCAGAAAGTTTTATTAAAACATTGCCATAATATGCAGTAAAATTTTGAAACATTTGCATAGTTTATTTTCGGGAAAATTTTCGGTATTGGTATAGAATTTTAACTTTTTGAAGCATGAATAAACCACAAATGGTTGATCTTACAGCATATTTGAGACGGATTCATGTATTTTGGGACACATCTAAAAATTGCTAATGCATTTTCGAATGTCACTATTTCAGTAAATCGTCTGCTAGAATTTTTCTCTTTGCAAAGTTCATAATTTTTATTCAAACATGTTTAATAAGGTCTCGTTTATTCAGATGAGTTTTGGTCGAAAGTTCAATAAAAAATGAGATGTTCAGATAGTGAAAATCTATGAGTGAGAAATATTTTGTATCAATAATACGGATAAGATTTTGAAGAAATGAAATGGTATGAATGATTTGCTGCTGATTTCTGGTGTATGAGTGGAGTTGCCGCTATTCATTGCCGAATTTAGGATATTATTCAAGTTTTAGAAATTGGATCAAGTCGAAAATAGCATTTGAAATTGAAATTTCTTATCTCAGTTAAAATTATCGTTTTCAATTTTATGATAGACCTTAAAGATAGGTTCATTTCCTCCAAGGATTTTACGATTTGAATAGTAATTTGAACACAACCAACTGAAATCGCGGATAGAAAATCACATCTAATTTTTGGAGTATAGAGAATCAAATGGAGTGAATTCTTGAAGTTGTTGTTCTATATCTGTGAGATTGAAGTTGTCGTTTTTCATCGTCGAATTTAGAATATCGGACAAGTTCTGAAGTTTTAATGGAATCATGAGTCAAATTGAATATTTCAGTTTGAATTAAAAATTCACATGCTAGATTTAAATGAATACTTTTGAGTTCGAGTAAAATTGGAGGAGGTTGAATGCCAAGATTCCATTTTTATTGAGGATTCCAATGCAAAGTACAGATCGAGAAAATTATAATCCTTCAAACTAGAGTTCTTGATCAAGATTTGGTAGCTATCAGATACAGTAACTTTGCTCTTTCATTTTCTTTTTCTGAAAATCGTCGTATCAAATTGGAATTTGGTGTTTAGGATCAACAGACTTTTTGACAGGGAATTTCGAATGAGCATGGAAAACTTTCCCATTTGCTATATATGACTGTGTTGCGAAGCTTAAAAGAATAGCATCTTAATTGAGGATTAAATATCGAATATCACGTCGCTTCAAGTGTCTAAAATATCTCTCGGTTGTTTGACAGATTTATTAATCATATTATATTCGATATCCAGTCATGCAATTCAGAATGAATGAGAAAATTAGGTTCAGCGTTGATTTTTGCAAAATATGATCTAGAATGACGTGCTCAAAGATGATTCGGTGATAAAATTCTTGTTTACCTTGGATAACAATTCAATGTTGTTTTTTTTCTGGCTTATTCACAATTTTTCGGTCCAAATTTTTCTTGCCAGATTAGTGAATGATTGTTTGTGAGTATTAACTGTTAATGATTACAATGATGGAGCCAAGTTGAGACAAAATGAGAGATAAAAAACTGCTCTTGTCAAATTAGAAATAGAACTATTGTGCGAGATAGAATGGATTGATGTGTAGTATAATGCATTCGAATTGAGAAAAATTCTGTATGATTTAAAGAATATGATCTGGGTTGGAATAGTATAGAGAATGAGTTGGTATTCATCAATGAAATTCAGATACTTGAAACAACTTATATCACAATAATTCTCTCAACTCTATTATCCTACGTAATCATTGGAATATTCACAAAAAACTGAGCATTGCAGTTTCAAACTTCCAAAATTCTGAATACAATTTTTGTAAAGTACTAACAGCAATATTTCAAGTTTTTCTCTGAAAATTCGTTGAATACTTTTGATAATATCATTTAGAAAGTTCTGTTTGCCATTCAAGTTCCTACGAAAAATCAATCGAATTTCTGCGCGTTTCAAGATAATTCAGATATTTCAAACATTCTCACTTTGTCGGAATTGGAAAATTTTACGACTTATTCAGTAGAAGCGATCATGTTGTGGATTAAATTTGGAGAGAAATGGAGAAAACGTATGATAGTTGTAATGAGTGATATGATATTGTTGTGGCAAAGATCAATGGTAATACGATATGATTTGACATGTAAGAAGAAGAAAAATTCATGAAACGAAAGAATAATAAGTTCAGCTCGTTCTTATAAAATTTATTATGGATGAATGTTTGTTGAAAAAATTGTGAACAATTTTTTTTTCCCAAGGGTGGAGGTGTAACGAGCTGATATGTGGATAAAGTAGATAACTGATGAATATGGTATAAGACCCGCGCCCGATCCAAATCACCGAAATATAAATGGTCACTATAGCTGGCAGCGTAATAAGTTAAGAATAATTGGATACAAGCTACCCCTTTTGAAACCTATGAAGATTCGCCTCTCAAACATCGCTCGACGCTCCCGCTAGCCAAGCAGCCACGAGTGCGAGAGAGACAGCAACAAGGCCCATTGGAAGGGCCCGACGCCCACGCCACCGCCGCATCGACGAGCAAAGCGGCCCACCATCAGAGCTACACTGGCCTTCGGCTAGATCACATCATTTTGTCAAAGCGCTTCACGCTTCATCTATTTCTCGAGTCTTGATCATTCTGAACAATATAGCTCAAATAGTTTATTCATAACTCTGTGTATACGTCATTCACCCTTCTCCCTACTCGCGTCGGCGAACCAAAAGGTAAATTCAAACATAAAATCATTGTTTAAAAGTGGATCATTCGAGCTAAACTCATTCTTATTCATTCCTCAATTCAAATATCGAATACGTACTGTTTCCCTAGATTTAGTACGTAACAACACGATGACAGCCATCATTTTACGTTTCTTCAAAGTGGTCAGACTGATCAGCGGGCGCGAGGCGGGATGACAGCAGCAAAACCGTCTGCTTCGATCATGCACGTTCCCGTGTGTTGTCATCGCGGATGAAATATGTTGTGAGACTTGTCAGCCGCGACTTCCCGGTGGAAAGCGACGGCCCAGCTGATGAGATTATATGTCATCATCGACCAGACCCGGGTCCTTTTTCTGCGATCAGACATGGTGGTGAATCTGATAGCCGTCCGCTGCGACATGCATCTTTTTGCATATTGGCAGAGAGCTCAGTGCAACATCATCTTTGCAAATTTGCATGCACGAGCCCTCGAACAAATACAGAATGTAAGTGTTTTGTTTGGATCTCTAAACCAGTTCTGATCATTTTGATGATTCTAGTCAAGGTCATGTCAAGGTTCAATACCCTAGAATACTTAGTGAATAAATAACGTATCCGGGTCACTTTGAGTGATAAAGTCAGTCTTGGAATATTGAATTGGAGTTCAAATCATGTCTGCTAAGATCCCTGCATTTCAGTGGGATAATTTCATGTTCATTTATCTGAATCCGTTGTGAATTACTTGAGTTCTAAAGGTTTCGTGAACAAAAATTAGAAAGTTAGTTTATGAACTTTGTTGTCCTCAAGATGTATTGAACAAATACTGAATGTAACTGTTTGGGCCTCTAAACTAGTTCTAGTTATTCTAATGATTCTAGTCAAGGTTCCACTTTCAATATCCTAGAATACTTGGTGAAAATAACGTATCCGGGTCACTTTGAGAGATCAAGTCAGTATTGGAATATTGAATTGGAGTTCAAATCATGTCTGATAAGATCCCTGCATTTCAGAGGGATAATTTCATGTTCAGTTATCTGAATCCGTTGGGAATTACTTGAGTTCTAAGGGTTTCGTGAACCAAAATTAGAAAGTTAGTTTATGAATTTTGTTGTCCTCAAGATGTATTGAACAAATACTGAATGTAACTGTTCTGTTTGAGCCTCTAAACCAGTTCTAGTTATTCTAATGATTCTAGTCAAGGTTCCAGTTTCAATAACCTAGAATAGTTGGTAAAAATAACGAATCCGGGTCACTTCGAGAGACAAAGTCAGTTTTGCAATATTGAATTGGACTTCAAATCATGTCTGCTAAGATCTCTGTTGTCCAAAGGGATGATTTCATGTTTAGTTATCTGAATCCGTTGGGAATTACTTGAGTTCTAAAGGTTTTGTGAAAAAAAGTTAGAGAGGTAGTATGTGACTTTCATTGTATTGAAGATGAATTGAACAAATACAGACAGTGAGTGTTTAGTTTGGGCCTCTAAACCAGTTCTGATCATTTTGATGATTCTAATCAAGGATCCAGTTTCAATATCCTAGAATACTTGGTGAAAATGGCGCATACAGGTCATTTTGAGAGACAAAGTTAGTCTTGGAATATTGAATTGGAGTTCATATCATGTCTGCTAAGATCCCTGTATTTCAGAGGGATGATTTCATGTTCAGTTATTTGAATCCGTTGAAATTTGGTTGAGTTCTAAAGGTTTTGTGAAAAGAGGTTAGAGAGTTAGTATGTGAATTTCATTGTACTCAAGATGAACTGAACAAATACAGACAGTGAGTGTTTTGTTTGGGCCTCTAAACCAGTTCTGATCATTGTAATAATTCTATTCAAGGTTCCAGTTTCAATATCTTAGAATACTTGGTCAAAATGACGCATACGGGTCATTTCCAGAGATAAAGTCAGTCTTGGAATATTAATTGGAGTCCAATTCATGTCTGCGAAGATCACTGTATTTCAGAGGGATGATTCCATATCCAAACTTGTGGATCAGTTGAGAATTGATAAATTTGTATTTTCTGAAGTATTCCTAAAATTGAAAAACTTGGGGTTTCTGATAATACTTATTTTTCAAAAGTTCATGCTCAGTGGCTTTCTGTCCATTCAAATTAAATTATCAAGTGAATTGAATTGCATCCAATTGCATCTGTGGTTTCCACTATAGGTACACATTATTTCCAAGGCCCCTAATGTATGTAAGAGGGGCACAATGTCAAGACCTCTGATATTAGTGTGCGAGAGGGGTACAATACATAAAGTATATATATATATATATATATATATAGATCTTTATTCGTGCTTTCTGGTAAGAAATCGAGCATGGATTATCGGTTTCTGGGACGGCCTTCCGATTTCCGGGACTTTTTTCACGTCCCAACAAGGATCCTTCTAATTTACCGATTTCTGGGCCGCGGGGTTTTTTCATATATTATCGATTCCTGGGACGCGAGTTTTTTTTGACATATATTAAATTTCCCATACAAAAATCACTTTTTGAGCAAAGTTCTGTTATCTCCTCGGCGGTTATCTCCCACGAGGGATGGTTAGTGTTTTGAACGCAAAACGAAGTCTAAGCACACGTCTGTTATCTCCTCGACGGTTATCTCCCACGAGGGATGGTTAGTGTTTTGAACGCACCCCACTGTCTAAGCAAACCTCTGTTATCTCCTCGGCGGTTATCTCCCACGAGGGATGGTTTAGTGTTTGAATAAAAAAATACTTTTAACCCAAAATTTTCGTTTTCACGCGTTTTCTGAAAAGTCCCGGAAACCACCAAAATATATATGAAAACGGCCCAGAAACCACCAAACCGTATTATCGTCCCGGAAGTGGGGTCTACATGTGTTTATATATATACACCTTTGTAAACAGTGTTGTTGTGTGTGTGTGTTCACACATACATATACATCAACAATCAGTATGTTTGCAAAGGTTAGATTGTGCGGGCTGGTGGTGACACGCCTGCTGATCATCACTGAGCTATGGTGGTCGCAGGGGTGCCACCGTAAGTTACTAGGGCTGATCCGATATAGCGGCAGACTACGGCCTCGCCTTAACGAATCATTTGTAGGAAATTTGAAGATGCTCTGGATCATGGTTTCAACTTCGAAACTGATGCTTCTAAACTTCCTTCAGGCTCATTTGTTGGTGTCGCCGTCTACTCCTCTAATTGGGAGATGGATCTGATAATTCAGAAAAAATCTCCAGTTTTGTTTCTATTTTCTCTGGTGAAGCTTTCGTTATCAAACTTGCTCCTCAATTCATCATTCATAACAAATTATCTCCTTCTAATATACTCTGATTCTAAAAGTGTCCTGGACTCCTTAATTTCCTATCCTTATTCGAAAGATTTCACTTTCTTATCCCTTGAAATTAAAAATTTATCATCCACTGCTTCCAAATCTCATTTAATCATCAACCTCATCTGGATTCCTTCACATGTTGGCATCACTGGCGATGAAAATGCTGATTTTCTTGCTAAAGAAGCTCGTAGACATTGTCCCTTGGATAGTTGTCTCATTTCATATACTGATCTTTATCACCACCTCAACGAAACCTGCAAATCTCAATTCCATCCCTTCTTCCTTGATTTTAGGCCTCATACTGGTCAATACTCATTCCAAAACTTCTACAATAGTAGAAAGCCCGAGCCTTGGTTTTCAAAGTGTGTTTTCTCTAGATTTCATATTGTTTCTATCAATCGTATCAGGTCTAATCACTACTCTCTGGCCTCTAATTCACACAGGAAAAGTTTTGTCAATTTTGAATGGTGTTCTTCCTGTCCTTTCACTCCTGAGGACATTAATCACATCCTTTAGCATTGTCCAAGATTCTTAAAAGAAAGGATCATATTGTTGAATTGTTTGAGGCGTTCCAAATTTACTTTGCCGCAAAAAGTTGAAACAATTCTTAAACTTCCAAACAAACAATCCAGCAAATTTATTACCAATTCCCTCAGATCCTGCTCCTTATCAGTTTGAATACTTTTTTGGTTGACTAGGCTTGCATTACTGAATTAATTGGAATTTTCATGATTACAGCTCTTCTTCACTCTCGCCTTTCATAAGTTTTCGCTTCCCTTTCTCTCCTTTTCACCGTTTCCTTTGATTTCCTTTCCGTTATAACCTTCCCCGTCGTTAAGAAAATTTATTAAAAGTGGAAAAGTCCTCCACTACGAGAACCACTGCTACCTACTGCTCTCTACAAACTGGTGTTATGGCTAAAATTACGTCTGCACACAGTAGCAGAAAGATACATATAGCCAACTTTTTGAAGGAGAGGAAGAAGACTTGGGATCGAACCCTGGACGTTTGGATTAGAAGTCGAAGACCTTATCCACTAGCCTAAAGTCCTGTAACACAAGCTATGCACTAATAGCTCTATTTAAGCTACCAGGATCGAAATTATAACTCACTTGGTTGTCGATGAAATTTATCCACATAGCCCAAGTGGGGAATTATGTGTGTATCGTCCACGTAAAATGTACATAGATCTTGCCCACTTCGCTCGGCTATGCAGGTTGAGGATGGCTTTTACCCACTTGGTTGTCGATGAAATTTATCCGCATAGCCCAAGTGGGGAATTATGTGGGTATCGTCCACGTAGAATGTATACCGATTCTGCCCACTCCGCTCGACTATGCAGGTTGAGGATGGCTTTTACTAGCTTAGTTGTCGATGAAATGTATCCACATAGCCCATGTCGGGTATTATGTGTGTAT
Organism: Eretmocerus hayati; assembly: GCA_029851415.1. Lineage (NCBI taxonomy): Eukaryota > Metazoa > Arthropoda > Insecta > Hymenoptera > Aphelinidae > Eretmocerus > Eretmocerus hayati. The sequence continues at coordinate 2,633,570 of CM056743.1, read as the reverse complement.
CGTCCACGTAAAATATACATAGATTCTAGTGGGGAACCATGTAGCAGAGAGGTGGGTAAAGGCCATCCGCAACCTGCATAGCTTAGCGAAGTGGGCAGAATCGATATACATATTACGTTGACGATACCCACATAATACCTCACTTGTGCTACGTGGATAAATTTCATCGACAACCAAGTGGGTAAAAGCCTTCCTTAACCTGCATAGCCGAGCGAAGTGGGCAGAACCGATATACATTCTACGTGGACGATACCCACATAATTCCTTACTTAGGCTATGTGGATAAATTTGAATGACAACCAAGTGGGTAAAAGTCATCCTCAACCTGCATAGCCGAGCAAACTGAGCAGAATCCATGTACATTTTACGAGGACGATACACACATAATTCCCCACTTGGGCTATGTGGATAAATTTCATCGACAACCAACTGAGTAAAAATTTCGATCCTGGTAGCTCTAATAAGGCTATTTCAGTGCATAGCCTGTGTTACAGGACTTTAGGCTAGTGGATAATGTCTTCGACTTTTAATCCAAACGCCCAGGGTTCGAAAGCAAGTGAGTGCGTGTTGAGCGGCAAAGTTCAAATTTAAAAATTAAAAATTTCTGAATTCAATTTTCTGACTAAATAAGCCCTCATCTGAACAAATCTCAATTCAAAATTTTCAAAATATTTACCAGAATATTTTCTTTCCGATTTTCAAAAAAAAAATCTTACCTAGTTAGGCCTCCCTACTTATGGTGTATGTGGGTAGTTGACAGGTGGGTAAAACCTCAGATTTTGCCCAGCCAGGAGGGGTCAAAAAACCATCCACAACCTGCATGGCTGAGTGACGTGGCCGAAATCTGTATATATTTCACGTAGAAAAAATCCCACGTAAGTTTCTACCCATCTGGTCTATGTGGGACAAGGCTTCCACCACTCAGGCTAGATGGGCAGAGAAGGGTCCAAATTACCAACATGGCCTAAGTGGTAATCCAAGTAGGTTAACCAAGTAGCGAATTTCCTACTTACTTTCACCACTTACAAGTGGGTAAATCCATGTGGGAAATTTTTTTTTATACGAGATCGTCTTGAAGTACCGAGTTTAGCCACTTTTTCGAACTAGAAGCGTTTCTGGAATGGTCACACTCCTGACTATAGGTAGAACCTAGAATGAGAGGTATATTTTCCCCGAGCCGCGACTATTGTAAGTCGAAAAAAATTCATAAGAGTCGATTTTCATCGTCCGCGCGGTTTCACCCGCGCGTGATTTTGGCTTTCCCAGCCTCATCCCCAAAAGACCCAAGACCCTACCACAAAAACGGCTGTGAACAATGCAAATACATTCATTTAGATATAATATACCGTCATGTTTTTGTCGTCTAGACTCGTGTGCTTATCGATGAGTGGAAGTGCGAGCTACCACAAAATCGTTACCCGGATTCGACGAATTATTTTTTTTCCACCCACACATGGCGTAAAACCCAAAAGACCCATATTTTTTCTCCATTTTGAAAAAGTGTTGTCTTAGGCCTTAATCTCACGAACGAAATGCCATGAACCATACGAGTGTGCCTCGTCTGAGATTGGAGTTATTAATTACTGACGAGATAAACTTCCTCAAGAGTATCGGTTTTGCGAAATTCACAAGTTCCTCGAGCACACCTGGATATCGAACGATAACTCCATTTTTTACTCTTGAAAACTATGGAGGAAATCGTTATAAATGATACAAGAACGTGAAACAGTTTTCCTCGAAGAATCCTAAAAATGCGAATTTTGAGTCGGTCTATTTTCAAGATGTGAATATGTCTTTTTGATGTATTTTTGAACGTAGAAACAGAACCCGGACTCAGTTTTACCTCTAATCATCTGGATTTTTCACTAAACTCAAAAAACCCACACAAACAAGAAACGGTCGTTTTCAGTCATTTCTATGTTCTTCAGGTGGATGACATGCGAATGAGTGGGCTATCTCCGGTTCTACTGTATCAAATTCAATGTTTCAGGTAGTCTTTGATGGAGATTGCACCCGCTATAGATTGAAAACACTTTCAAGAACGTAGAAGCAAGTGCACGCGCGGTAAATGCGGATCATTGACTCAAATTTTTATTTAGAAGGGTACATTTCAAATAAGAAACGCTCTAGGTGGGGCAGCACTCAAACTTCACGTGGGTCCCCGAAAATTTTTTCCCCGCAATATCTCATTAAATGGTTAGGTTGTGGAGGGGGGGGGGGGCATGGGAGAGCGGAGAAACTTGGGATATAACGGACACCCTAACCTATATATTGTGACGGCTGCTAGATAAATGCCTAGGAATTAGCCGCACATGCTGGGCAAGGTGCAATGCCCAGCAGATTTGATTATAATAGATTATATGCTGCAACTCTGCATACGGCTGGATCTGCTGCTGCTGCTTTGCGCGCGAGAGAGATGGGGAATCGAGCGCCAAAATGATAACGCAAGAGTTAAACGGGAGCCAGATGGGCATATTTATTTAACTCTAAAAAACATGGTGCATCAAGTGCACGTAATCGCACGAACACGGAGAGAGCAATTGAGGGTGAAGCCCAAAGAGAGAGAGAATAATTATCGGCTAGCACTTACAGGTGTTGAATTGGCGGCAATCGCACGCTCGCTAATCGGCCGCTCCGAATAACGTGGTCGTCCGGATGATTTGGAACTCGATGTCGTCCGCAGGACACGTCGAGGACAACGGCCAGGAAGTCGCACGAAAGCACGCAAAAGAGCTCGTCCAGGTGTCGGGAAGCTGGTGACACACGCACGACGAGGGCGCAAAAAACTATACACTTCGGGTGTAAATTAACACGCGGGACGTCTGCTCTCAAGCGCGGGCGAGAGAAGTCTGGATTTATGGCGCGCGCGATGCCGGCTGATTGATGATGATGGGTGCGCGAGGGGAACGGTGCGGTGAAGCTACCAATGACTCGCGCTATCTCTCTCTCTCTAACGCAAACTACTTACAACTCTCTCCTCGGATGTTCTGCTACAGCTGAAAAGATCTTATGATTATAAATGATACATGATGATCAGACAGGAGAGAGAAATGATGGTTGAGAATATCCTTTCAACCGTCACACCCCTCCCCCAGACGCTGGTTAGCACGCCAGTGTACCAGCTCGAGAACTATCTCTCTCTGTCTGGGCTCAGATGGAGAAAAGTGTCTGACATGCATGACAAAAAGAAAATTGAGGAAAATACATTGAAAAGTATTGTAATAGTAATTTACCTTTTGAATAGTTGAAGGTGAGGTAGATTTCTTGAATAATTGAGTATAGCTAATTGAAAATAAACCACTCTATTGCTCTCTGTACAAAAGACTTATTTTTAGCATCCATCCATTCTGTACAAAAGTAAATGATTTCGTACGTATTTTCGTACGTGATTAGACACCTTTGGTCTCTGACAACAAAAATTATCAAAAATAAAAAAATATTTGTACATTTATCGTACGACTAGACTGTTTAGTCTCTTTTGATTGAAATGAACTAAAAATAACTATAATGAAAAATGATCCAAAACGGACGTAAAGGTTAACAAAAATATCCTGATCAAAGGATTTCTGAAAAAACAAAGTATGTATCAAATTGTATTGGTCTCAAAATTGACAAAAGGAAATAAAAATTACTTATCGTACGTATTTCGTACTTATGATTTTTAGTCGTAGCGGCCGGAGACCTTTTTGATGAATAAAAGAACAATAATGGAAAAAATCCTTAATCGGCCGTAGACCTAATGTAATTGAAAAAAAACATACTCGGCCGTAAGCCTCATTTTACTCGAGTAAACTCGAAATTACTTACTTACTAGGTTCATTCATCCATCCTCGTACCAAACACTTCGATTTAGAAGCTATTGTACACATTTGAATGTCAATAGAAAAGTAGAAAAGTTTACAAGAATATTCAAAACTTACAAATATAAAAGAAAATATGAAAATTTTTCTTTACGAACGGGACCCACGTCGGACGTGCATGTCCAGGTTGTAACATTCCCTGGGGTCTCGAACGTCCACTGCACCACACACTGGGCAGTGTGGATGGTCATCATAACGGAGGGCACTCTGCTGACGACGTCGGAATCGGTCTAAGCGACTTTGCGCGAATGAAGCGTTGGTCCTGGCTATGGCAAGTTCTTCGGCCGTAGCCTTCTTCAAACGCTCCTCAGTTCGACGACGGCGAGCTATCTCCCTCTCTAATTCAGCAATTCTGTCTCGCTCCAATTGCTGGAGCCGTTGACGCTCGATTTCTAATCTTCGTCTTTCCTCTCTCTGACGAATCACTTCCATCACTGCCTTTCTCTCTTCCCTTGCATTTTTTACATAGGTTAGGTCTTTTCCAAACACAGCTGGATCAGCTAACCCGTAAATTTGATCATAACGATCACACAAGTGGAACATATCTTTTTCCAATTTAACCAGGTGTTCGGTTGTTTCTCGATGGTCGTTAATGAGGCTTTTGATGAATCTGACGAAAGCGTCATGTTCTTCGTCCCATTCGTCATAGTTAGAAGGTCGGACGAGATTTTGTCCATTTTCGGACGATCCGCCTGCGGCTGAGTCCGCATCGGACGGAAGTCCACATCGTCCTGGTTTTTCGGACGTTAAATTTCCATTGTCCACCTGATCGGACGAATTTGGTTTGTCCACGGGATCGGACGGTAAAGCAGCGTTATTGTCCACCACGGACGCAGGTGTTGATTGTTGTGCAGCGATGGGATTTACAGTTGCCGATGTTGAGGCTGGTGTTGAGTCGGCTAAGGTGACGCTCATTAGGGTAGCGCTAAGACCATCGACAGAGGGCACGTAGATGACCTGTGCAGCTGGACCGGTTGGCCGACCGATTTCCAGCTCCCTCTGGAGTTGATCTTCCCTAATCACGCCAGCCGAAGCCTCTTGAATGGGCTCCTGCTGCTGCTCCTCCTCTTTTATATTTTCCGCTGCATCAGCCATGATCCTGCGACAAACAAAACAAAGCGTGCGTCGTCTTTTTTGTTCTCAATCCTCATGCAAAAGAGGTAAAAAAAAAACAAAAAAATTGTCAGCGAAAATAACGAAAGCACACATGTTATTTCGCCTGACGACGACTCGCTCGTGTCCTAATCGGTGATAATTCCGCGACCGGTTGATCAACTTTTTTCTTTACCGAGCCTTTTGGCCGACCACGTTTCCTTTTAGGAACTTCTTCTGGTGGTGGTTCTTCACTCGGTTCAGTAACAGATGTCGATTTGTTGATTGATGGCGCGAATTTTACATTTTTCTTACGGACGAGTAATTGCGTTTTTCGCGGTCGCCCTACTTTACGCTTTCTAGAACTTATTTCTACGGTTGGCGCAACTAACCTATTCGCGGATCGGAGCTCACGCACTCTTCCCTCGTCGTCCATCGATGTGTCTTCCGCTGGAATGGCAGTCGATTCGTTGGGCGTGGGTTCCTCCTGTGGTTCCTCTCCGTCGATGTAAGGTTTCAAGTCCTTGACGTGTACTTTGCCGGCCGGGTTGCCTGACTCATCGGCTACTACATATACATTTGAGCCTAGTCGAGCGGTGATTACAAATTTACCGTCGAATCTTGGTACAAGCTTTCCCGAAATGCCTTGGGCTTGTGCTGATTGTACACGGTTGCGTTTCCAAACCGCATCTCCAATGTTGAATTGGACATCGCGTCGCTTTGCATTAAAATATTGAGCTTGTTTTTCGGTCGCTCGGCCGGAGTTGTCGGCTGCGACTAAGTGCACTTCTGGCAATCGAAGCATTCGTTTCTGCCATTCTTGCAACGACCGTGTAAGCTCTTGCTGTGCGGACGCTTGTTCAATTAAACGTTTCATGTTCTTGGGGGGTGTCGGATTTCTTCCGTAATTTAGGAAGGCTGGACTCATTTTCGTGGATTCCTGGACAGCCGAATTATACGCGAAGGTGAGCTCGTGAATGTGCTCATCCCAGCGACTATGTTTCTCTTCTAGAAACGCTATTATCGCTGTTTTCAACGTGCGATTAATTCTTTCGACCGGATTTCCTTGCGGCGAATAAGGTGCCAGGGTCATATGTTCTATTCCCCTTTCTTCCAAGAACTTGTCAATAATTTTATTGAAATATTCAGATCCATTGTCGGACAAGAATGTTTCTGGCGCTCCATAGCGCAAAATTATGTATCTCTCTAATGCTTTTCTTACCGATTGTGCATTGGCTTTTCGGACGGGTACGCATTCTATCCATCGCGTGAACAGGTCCATGAATACAAGAAGATATTCGTTACCATGAACGCTGCGAGGAAATACGCACGTGTCAGCCGCTACAAATTGCCATGGTCGTGATATTGACCGTTTGCCCATAAGGCCTGCTGGAGCAAGTTGTTCTACTTTACACTGTTGGCAGACTGTACATTTTCTTACAAATGACGCAACATCTTGATAAAGTGTTGGCCAGAAATAATAGAGAGACACACGCTTGTGTGTTTTGAATCGTCCGAAGTGTCCTGCCGTTACTTCTTGATGGCATTCTTGAAGGACCTTCAAACGTTTTTCTTTGGGGAGCACAAGCTTCCACCCATCGTCGTCTAAATCGAAGTCATCGAGCAACTCGTTCGGCTTGTAGTGATACAGCTGATCGCCGACAATTTTCCAGTTCGGAAACTCTTTCGGTCGCTGGTGAACTTCTTCAAACTTATCTTTGTACCATTTGTCGTCGGTCGATTCGACCAAATTTACAGCAGCAAGTGTAGCTGTGTTTTCTTCTTCCGCTCCTTCGAACATTCGAGACAGGCAGTCAGGTACGACATTCTTTGCGCCTGCTCGATGTTCCACGGTGAAATCTTGGTCTTGTAATTCGAGAGCCCAGCGTGCTAAACGTCCGGAAGGATTTTTTAGGTTACGAATCCACTGTAAACTGCTGTGATCCGTGATAACCTTGAATTTGTATCCTTCGATGTACGGACGGAATTTGCGTATCGCCCACAGAACTCCAAGGCATTCACGTTCTGTAACGCTATATTTTCGTTCTTGTGGCGTAAGTACGCGACTAGCGAACTCTAGGGGGCGCTCTTCTCCATCAACGACTTGTACAAGTACGGCTCCCAACCCGGTATTGCTTGCGTCCGTCTGGACTTGAAATTCGAGTTGGTGGTTAGGTCTTGACAACACTGGAGTTGTTGCTAACATGATTTTGATGCGGTCAAAAGCTGCTTGTTGCTCCTCACCCCACGTAAAAGGTGCACTCTTTTTTGTGAGGCGAGTGAGCGGTTCTGCGACCGTGGCGAAATCATCGAGGAATTTTCGATACCAAGATGCCATGCCAAGGAAGCTTTGTAATTGCTTGACCGTTTTTGGTGGTGGATATTCCACAATGGGTTTAATTTTTTCTGGATCCGGACGGAATCCGTCACGATTGACCAATACACCTAAGTATTTCACTTCATCCTTGCAGAAATGACTTTTTTCTCGGTTGATCGTTAATCCAGCTGCTGCGATACGTTTTAAAATAATTTCAAGGATCTCCATATGTTTTTCAAACGTATCTGTTACAATGATGATATCGTCAAGATAAGAAAATGCGTAAGGCTCTAGGTCTGGACCGATTATATCATCTATTAGTGTTTGGAACGTAGCTGGACCATTACAGACCCCATACGGTAATCTTGTAAATTCAAATAATCCCATTCCTGGAACAACAAATGCTGTAAAATGGCGGCTGTCCTTTTTAAGGGGAATTTGAAAATATGCGGAGCTCAAGTCCAGGGTACTGATGTATTTTGCATTCTGGAGCTTCCTCAAAATAGCGTCCATATACGGCAAAGGATAAGCATTTTTCTTGGTGACGCTATTTAATTTGCGATAATTTACACAAAAGCGAAATTCACCATTTGCCTTCCGTACCATCACGACTGGGCTTGACCACGCACTGGTTGATTTGACTATAATTCCGGCTGCCAGCATTTTCCGAACCTGATCGTGCATTTCATCCTCGATCTTTTTGGAAACGGGGTAATATTTTTGCTTGATCGGTCGACAAGATTCGACCTCGATCTCATGCTCGATTCGGTCGGTTAAACCTATTGCTGGACCGTTTACAATTAAGTTCCTTTCTAGAACTCCTCCTAAAATTTCACGCTGCTTGTTGGTTATATCTGCAATACCAATCGATGATAAAGATGCGGTGCTAAAGTCACCCTGGGTAGCAAACTCGACTGAGAAGGGGTCTGACGGGCCCTTGTCACCCTTGACGGTCATGGTACTACTTTCAGGTACTAAAATTGCATTGAATTGGAGTGCAAAATCTGCGCCTAAGATCAAATCACAGGCTAATTTCTCATAAATAAATGTTGAGATTTCTTTGCAGACTCCTGCTACCTCTATCGGTAATTTGGCGTACGCTACCGGTCGCGCTAATTCGCCTGTTGCTAATTTGCAGTATGGACCACGATATGGTACCACACGTGCACCAACTTCAGCTGCTAATTGCAGACCAATTGGTCCAACAGCTGATCGAGAAGCTCCCGTGTCATAGAGGGCACGAGTGCGAGCTTCCCCAATGCCTGCCTTAAGCCACCAACGAGGATGATCGCCAAGGGGCTCTTCGCTATCGAACGCGTCTGCGGGTTCCACCTCTGCGGAATATAGGCCTGGTTTCGGGCCATCTGATGACTTGTCGGCCGATGAACCAGAGGCCATACTCGGTGGAGCAGGAGTGGTAGTGACCTCGTCTACGCACTCCCGCTGTCTTTTACTGAACATTCAGGACAGTCTTTCTTGGTATATCCAGGCCATGAACAATTCCAGCAAATACGATGAGCTGGGCCTGGTCCTTTTTCTTTTCCTTTGTTATGATCACTCTTGATGACAGGCGTAATCTTCGGCCGGGCGGCCCGTGATCTCGTCGATGTTGTCTTCGCCTCTTCTCCGGCTGATGTTGATGTTTGTTTGGCCGCTGGTGCAGCCTGAGCAGCTGATTGGGCAGGTGGTTTCCAATTTTTAAATTTGCTATCCACGATTTGTCCAACTGCTTCTTTAATTTGTGCTAACGTCAGAGAAGATTCGGACGATTTTTGCACCGGGGCAGTTGCCGCTGATAAAATTGGCTTCAGACTTTCTGTCAGAGCTGTTTGAATTGACTTGACCAGATCGGTCGGTTCCAAAGACATCGCTGCAGCCGCTGGCTGTGATGGCGTAGTCTTGGGTTTTTCTTCTTTCTTCGGCGGTTTATATGCCAAATCTGGTAATAAAGATTTTTCTGGTTCCGGTGGAGGTCTGTAGAACCGTTGATTGTCTCGGATGTGCTCCGCTTCTCTTGCTAGAGAAAAAAGCGAGTCAATGTCAATCACTTTATCTCTTGGGATCCACTGTTGTAATTCTGGAAGTAAATTTCTGTAGAGCAATCCAATCTTCTGGTCCAAACTCCACGGAGTTTCAAATTTATTCATAATTGCCATCAGTCGAGTGATGTAATCTCGAGCTCTTTCTTCTTTGCCTTGTGTCCTTGACTCAGCTTCTCGCACGAGCATGTGCTGAAAATGCTTGTCTGGACCATAGCACTTCATTGCGTCACTCTTGAATTGTGACCATGTCGACCATCTTTCCCTTGACTGTCGATACCACTCAAGCGCGACACCGGATAGCAGTTCAGTCAGCGCATTCATTAAATCGGTATCTGACATATTTGCCAGGGCTTTACACTCGTCGACTCTCTTCAGAAATTCTTCGACATTCCCATCTTCGCCTGAAAAGGTCAATTTCCACTGTCGGACGGTTTTTCCGACGTCAAACGTCTGGTTCCATGTCGACGTACCCCTCCCCCAGCCACTCGTTCTATCTGGCTGTGTTGACGCGGGGGGTACCTGTTGATTGTCGGTCGAAAGATTTCCATTTCGACCACTGTTCATTTGAGTATCATTGCATGATTCATTTTGGTGTGAATCACCCAACGTACTACGTTCTGTATAATAATAATTGGTGAACGTATCTTGTAAGTTCACTCGTCTTCCTTGCTGTTGATTTGGGTTCGATTGTTGAGGTACAAAAACTGGCTCAGACGTCACAAGTCCAGGTGTCAACCTCGTGCTGCTTGCAAAATTATTCGCTTTGTCAAGCTGCTGTAATTTCTTCTCAAGCTCCTTGCTGAGAAGGTCTGCCCTCCTCCGGGATTCTTGGAGTAAGCTGATTTCTGTTGCTATTGCACGCGGAAGTTGCTGGATTGATCCATCTGGCATTGTACAAGTGATCGTTTCTAAGTTTCTATTTGTTGTTGATGTGCTCGAGATTGGAGCCGTAAATACGGACGTTGTCCTCGTATTGTCGACGTAAGTCGCGTCGTGCGCACGTGTGCGCGTGCCGTTACTCATGTTGACCGGTTGGCTTGCTGATGTTAAAGTTGTTCTTGAAGTGGTGTCGCTTGGTGATGACTCTGGCTGCTCGATGATTGAAGAACTTGGAATATTGTTCGTTGTATTGCTGAAATCTTCTTCGAGTGTTTGAGCTCGGATCGTACGCCACGCTTCATTCACTACCTCATCTCGCAAAGCTAACCTATGAGATTTGAGAACCTCCTCATCTTCGAACGCTGGATTCGGTGCAAAATCTGATGCAGAATATTCGCCTAAAAGACAACGCAAAAATCTGTTCGTACAGACCGGCGCTCTATCGTCTGGGGCTAGTTCTAACCTAGTATACGTCGCGTAGTATTCTTCATCTGTAAGAGTTCCTATCCAAGAAGTTAAATCTATTGTATCTTTGATGCTAATCATTGTCTCATTTGAAGCCATGATTTTAATTTATAACTGTTACAGAAAAAGAGCAGTAGAAAAAAAATAAAGTTTTTTGAGTAAAAAATTTTCCAAAAAATTGAGATAAAAAATTGAAAAATGATGAATGTACTGTTGCGTGTACACTAATTGCACTTAATTTCACGAAAAGAATCCAATTTTTATTTCAATTAGACACATAAAAACGAAAAAATATCGATTTTCGTCAAAAATCGAAAAAATTTTGAGGTTATGTTGTGATTATATCCAAATCTATCTGATTCGGACGTATCTAAAGTCAAAACTCGAATTTTGTAAAAATTTGTTTAAACAATTGCAATAACTTTTTAATTGTTTATCGAATCGCGAATTTGTTTATGGGGATATTTCCTACGGATCGTCCCATATATAAACCCAGGTCAAACGCAATTTGTTTCTGATGACCCTGTAGGACACCTAATTTCCGAACATTGGAATCACCCTGTATATAATCGCTGAATATACTATATATATGTTCATACACATACTTCCATACGTTTTCACACACATACGGGAACTTTACGATTTTTCGGACGATAATATTTACGAAAGTCCATGATTTGACCACATTGTTTATGCAAAATTAACAACAATTTGATTTTACACTCGATTTTTTGCATAAAAAACAAACAACATTGAGCGAAATTTATTGTTACTAATTTTAAAGCAATTTTTCTAGTCCAAATCGGACGAAAATAAGTAAATTTGCACTAACACAACGCGTCATTATTGAAAAATTTATGATGAAATTCTAGACAATCGTATATATATATCACCCGGAGACTTTCTCGCACTTAATTCGCGAATTTGGGGAATTTTACACACACCTGATATCCGCCGATATCGATATATATATCTACTCTCATAAAATGCACACTGAACTATAACTATATATACGCACATATGCTATTCACTGTATCAACACGACCGCATGATCACTATATCTATATACGCACTATTCACCGTGTTGCACTTTTGCAACATTCGAGAGTGATGTGATTTTAACGATCGGACGATTTGATTGTCCGTCTCTCTCACTCTCGTGGTGAAAATTTCGAGACATAAAACTTGCTCGAAACGCAACTGATCGATGATCACGGCTTTGTTTACATTCCGCCCCTACCGCACTGGGCTATTCTAAATCGCGCGATCACACTCATACTTATTCAAATATAACGGCGACGAAATTCCATCTCGCTCGGCGCAGCAGAATAAAAAGATTATTAAAAAAATTTCAGAGTCACTTTGTCTGGGCGCCAATGTGACGGCTGCTAGATAAATGCCTAGGAATTAGCCGCACATGCTGGGCAAGGTGCAATGCCCAGCAGATTTGATTATAATAGATTATATGCTGCAACTCTGCATACGGCTGGATCTGCTGCTGCTGCTTTGCGCGCGAGAGAGATGGGGAATCGAGCGCCAAAATGATAACGCAAGAGTTAAACGGGAGCCAGATGGGCATATTTATTTAACTCTAAAAAACATGGTGCATCAAGTGCACGTAATCGCACGAACACGGAGAGAGCAATTGAGGGTGAAGCCCAAAGAGAGAGAGAATAATTATCGGCTAGCACTTACAGGTGTTGAATTGGCGGCAATCGCACGCTCGCTAATCGGCCGCTCCGAATAACGTGGTCGTCCGGATGATTTGGAACTCGATGTCGTCCGCAGGACACGTCGAGGACAACGGCCAGGAAGTCGCACGAAAGCACGCAAAAGAGCTCGTCCAGGTGTCGGGAAGCTGGTGACACACGCACGACGAGGGCGCAAAAAACTATACACTTCGGGTGTAAATTAACACGCGGGACGTCTGCTCTCAAGCGCGGGCGAGAGAAGTCTGGATTTATGGCGCGCGCGATGCCGGCTGATTGATGATGATGGGTGCGCGAGGGGAACGGTGCGGTGAAGCTACCAATGACTCGCGCTATCTCTCTCTCTCTAACGCAAACTACTTACAACTCTCTCCTCGGATGTTCTGCTACAGCTGAAAAGATCTTATGATTATAAATGATACATGATGATCAGACAGGAGAGAGAAATGATGGTTGAGAATATCCTTTCAACCGTCACAATATGTACCACGCTAATATAACGAATAATATTACGAATTTATCCGGTACGGAAGCCGGTATGGTTCACTTCGCACTTGGAGCTTTCGAATATAAGAGCAATCTGCAAATCATCAAATTTTCTGAATATTGAGTCTGTATTGTTTTGAATGGAGAGATCATTTGAACTGACTGTTGTTATAGAGTATTCATTACATTTACAAGTTTCAATTTTCACTCTGATGAAGCATAGTTCAAGATACAGTGTGATAAGGTAGTAGCTTGACCAAAATTACTAGGTTCGCAACCCATGAAATGACTTTGACCGAGCTTGCCAAAGGTATCGTAGCGTCCAAGTGATACTCATGCTTTACATTCAGTATACCTTGGTCTATGTCTTTGTGATGGACACATATGTCAAACTGTTCAAATTTGAAAATTAACTTGCTCATTTTTGTGGATTGTTTTCAATTTTGAAAAAGCAATATATCAACAAATTCTATCACTTGAAGAATACTCGACAATTCATTCACATTAATTCACACAACTTTCACTGGATAAATTTTGCTTTGTCTCCATGCTACCAGCAATGTTATCAGTTTATCAGAAAGTTGACTGAATAAACATCCTCAGTTGTATTGATGACAATTGCATGAGCTGATCTCTGCTCTGGAGATATACATTGTTTGAGGTAAAATTGATTGTCTCTTGATATTGTTGAACATGTTGTGGATAATATCTTTATTGGATATTGTATCCCAGCCTCATTGTTGAATTAGACTCTCATTTATTGAGAGTCAAGCGAGATTCAACAGACTCTCGTTGATTGAGCAGAGAGTACGCTAAATGAGATCTTTGCATGGAGAATGCCAAGTGTGTCCCAAGAGCCTTTTGGATGGGCTCAAGATTATACATCTTGTTGTGCTCTTGCTTTTTGTGTATGTGCTGGGGTCATTCATTAGGTGATTGTAATGACCTGTAATAACATTATTGTATCAGTGCAATATTGATTATTCAAAAATTAGTGCTTCACATCTCAATCATGTCCATCGATCTCGTCACTATGGATGTATATCTTGGTCAATGATTCCGTTCAAACCATTTGATCAAAAGCGAGGATGTGTCATGAGTCTGATTATTGGATTATTGCGAATCTGGGGAGGAATCTAGAGAAGCAAATTGTCAAAAATACAAATTGCAAATGGAAATTCACACACCGATCTTTCAATACTTTTTCCACCTAAGTTTATTCCATCAATGAATTGGTGGATACATTCTCGTTTCTCTTGTGAGATGAGATGATTAATCATGAAACTGCAGAAGTAATCCCGAATAACTTTGTTGAATGTTGGTTGTCGTTGAAATATTTTGACAAGGATATTTATTTCGTATTCAGCACAGACTGAGAAATAAATCTACATAGAAATACGTCCCTGGAATTTTTGTGTAAAACCAAGCTTCTGGAAAAGATGGTTTGTTCGGGTCTGATTGCGTCAAATTTCATAAAGAGACTCTGGTTAAAAATTCAAAAATAACGAAAATCGCAGATAATTGGAAAGGATGGCGTTGCTCCATAACCTGTGTTGGTTTTCTTTCCAGAATCAATACGTAGCCCACTAAGCCACCTACTCATGCATGGATCCGATGTTTTGACTCAAAGTCAGTCGACCGTTACATGCTTGCGGAGAATATGTTCAAGAAACCGAACTGCAACTCTCCTTTCTTTCCCATGCACAAGAATGATTTTAATCCAAAAAAGATTTATTATGTGTTTTGGTGCATCTGCAAGGAAGAAGGTTTATGCGTATGTGACATGAGCATCCCAGAAAATTACCATGAGTGTATCGTCTTTGGATTAGGAGGTGAGTACGAAGCAGGAAGATTTTGGTGTGTTGAATATTGTAAATATTTGCTAAGCAGTTGTGAACATATCAATAGAATAATTACATTTCTGATCACAATTTCAGAGCTTTAGAAAATGAATAGACTCTGATAGATCTTGCAATATTGGGGTTTTCTAATTTTCCGCTATTTTCCTTTGAGTTTTACGCCTAGCAAGTTTCACTGGGCACCTTAGCTTGTTGCTAGTCTTAACAATTTCTTCATCATCTCAAATCAATGTCCTTATTCTTATTTCATTTTATATGTGTTCATATGTTAGATTCGGACACTGACTGGGAGAAGATGAAACTTGAAATGAGAGCCGCCTTTCCAACCATGCCTCAAGAACCCTCAGATGACGAAGATGTCGTGGTCAAAGATAAATTGAGAAAGGTAAAATATTTTTCTCGTTGACTGTGTTCCTGCACATTTTGTCGTTTTTTACTCACAGCTAATCAGAAATGATAGTTTTATAAACGGGAGTGAAACCAATTGTCTGCATACTCGTGATGATTCCGAGCTTCACTTGCCGCTCGGGCCGGAGATCTGTCACTCGGACGCGAGAAAAGTTTTCAACACCCTTTGTATCGAAATGTACTATTTAGCATCTTTCGAACTTTTTCTACGCAGACAGTGAAGATGGCGCCATAACAGATGAGCTCGATTTATTTAAACGTATTTTGATTCATTTTTATCTCCATTTCAACTTTGAAATGCTCAAAATTGCAGAATGCAATCCAGCATAAAGAAGTACAGTGTGCCCAATTTGCCCCCGAAGTTTTTCTTTGATTCGGTTTTCCCATCATAAGAATCCATCGATGTGTATCTCAAGGTAGAAAGTACTGCAAAATGAGCTGAAAAATTGTCTCATTTGGACGCCGCGCCGAAAAGTCTTGACATGATTTACCCGATATTTTACTAAGAACTCATGGAGTATATCTTATGGGGATAGTCTTCTCGTATGCGGTGGGGCAAACGGGCTACTGTCTCTCAGAAACTCACAAAATCCATTTTGGAGAAATTGAAATGGATGAGTACTGGGTATCTGAAACTCAACGTACTTTGGCCCATCTTATATATAGGTCTTGAATGAGGTTAAAATGCGCTGAATTGCATTGAGAATTGAAAGGTGAGCCAATACGGCAATCAAGACTATAATAACAATAGGGACGAATTAGACACACTTATATCTCATTCGAATGGCTTGATCACCAATCATTTGCCATGAAATTCGATGATGGAACTTTCTATGCAGCAAATATTTTCACCATTGGATTTCTATCTCTTGGTACTTGAAATCATTCTTTCAATCAAGAGTCTTGCATATTTCGATTTATCGGATATTAGTACTTTTGAGAATTGAAGACGATATCTTCGAACGATGCGGTGACAAGTGATACATCAAACATGAAATTTCTTTGTGATATATTTTCAAAACTATCTTTCAGTCGAAAAATTCGACGGTTCAGCTGAAGTGTGTTTTATTGTAAAGTGTCGATTAAGACCTCATGAATTTTTTGTCCAGGTGAAAAAAACCAATTCCGTAAAAGAAGAAAAGAAGAAAAACTCTGCGAGGACTATTCAGAAGATAAAGGACGGGAAATTGAAGTTTGGCTCTGTGTCTAATATAGAATGCGTGACTATTCCGGAAGTTCGTCAACGTAAACAGGCTGATACGACGCATATCAAGAGTCTTCTGCAAACTTTCCGAGGTATTTTTATTCAATTCGTTATGAAAGACTGCCAATCCTCTCAGATTTCTATAATGAACGCTTCAACCTCATTATCATATTTAATTCATCTTCCTCTCCGAATTCAATATTGTGTCAGATGTGTCTCATAATTCAAAATTATTATTAGCGTCAGATATTCCACTTCAACCAATGACCGATTCGTCAAAAGGTGATGAAATATCTCGTGATAGTGGAATAGAAGAATCGCACATTGATGGAAATATGGATCAGTCGCCTGTACGAAGTGAAGTAGAATAAGTGGATATTGCACAGGATTCCGAAGATTATAAAGCATTCAAGAATATTGAAGAAGATTTACTTTCAGCGAAATAT
This sequence comes from Eretmocerus hayati, assembly GCA_029851415.1. Lineage (NCBI taxonomy): Eukaryota > Metazoa > Arthropoda > Insecta > Hymenoptera > Aphelinidae > Eretmocerus > Eretmocerus hayati. Next base: position 2,616,803 of record CM056743.1, on the reverse strand, counting down.
GGAGAAGATACAACCGATGGGGCTGACCTCAAATCCAGGTAGCAATAGCGATTCGGATAACAAGAAGGGAAAGAGTAGTGATGAAGAATCCGAAGAGTCAGATTCAGATGATACAAGATTGCGGTATGATGATAACGAGCTGTTCAATAATTATGAATCAGAAACAGGTAAAATCGATTTTCTGCTGTGATGGCCTAAGGTAAAGTTGCGGATAACATTAAGAGGTTTCGGGTATTGTATTGTAATTCGAACCGTTTCGAAGCAGGATTAATTCATCGTAAGACTATCGGACCCATGAGTAGAAAATTATCCTTAAAGCTCTGGCTAACCACACTAAGAATTTATTTTACATTCTTGTAGTGCTTGAAATATGAAATATCCGGAGTAATCATGGAATGCGTGTTCTATTTGGTCGTATCGCACAATACGTTACAACTGATTTTGTACCATAGAACCATTTCAACATTTTGTCGTATAATTAAGACAAGGTTCGAGATTTGTGACACGCTTAATTGATTGATAGAGGAGTCATTTGAGTTTTGAGTTGAGCTTAATTGCAGTGGATCATCATCGGCAGTCCCCCATAAACAGAGGGATATAGCGCCCGAATTTTGGTTCATCATAAATTTCGAGAGAACGATATCCTCATGTATCGAGCCAAACTCCTGAAAGTTTCTGATGGATCTGAATGTTCTTAGATACGCAGAACGGCGATTTGGACAAAGAAGATAGGATAGAGGAGTCTCAGCAACATCACAAACAGTTGGAGAATCTGGTTCCAGAGAATACAGATCATGTACATCATCCGCTTCAAGAGTCTGCCAGGTTTGAGCAAGATCTGCTCCAAGACCGTGCGAATCTTGTGGATGATCTGCCTCAAGAGCATGCATTGGATCCGGAGCGAGATCCGTTCCAAGAGCATCCCGATCCTGTGGCAGGCTCGCCCCATGAGCATCCGGTTCGCGTGCCACGTCGCGGTGCAAATTTCGCACATCACACAAACCTACAAGATACGTCTCGACTAAACGCTAATCTAGCGCGACATCGCAGAAATATACAAGAACCATCACAGCTCAGTGCAAATACTGCGCAACATCGTAACAATGTACGAGATCTACTTCAGCATAGAGCCAATTTTGCGCTAAATCGCAACAGGCAACAAACTTCGCGTGAAAGTATTGGGAATACCGCGCAACATCGCAACAGTCAATCGCAACAGAGTCAAACCCAGCAAGCCGCAAATCCAGAACAACGTCGCAACCACGCACAAAGCGCTACTCATCCTAACGCAGTTCTTATGCAGCATCGCAACAATCATCAAGATCAGACTCGGCGTGATGCAAATCCTGATCAAGGTCGCAACAATGAACTGAATGAGTCTCGGCAGAATACGCATCCTCCTCAAGATCGTGACAACCGACAGAATCCTCTTCAGCAGAATCCAGATCTCGTGCAACCTTAGGACAATCAACTAAACCCTCGTCCGCAGAATCCAGATCTTGTGCAACATCAAAGTAATCAACTCCAAGGTAAACTCGGAAATTCCAATCATTTTAAATTTGATGGCCCATTATTTGATCATCATATTTATGATACGAGAAGGAAGAGATAGCCATAATTGTGGAAATGAGTCATAGACTTCCGGGATATCCCGGTAGTATCTCAAGCCAGTGTGGATCTCTCCTATTCTTAATTATCGAGTCCACATGACCTGTCTACACAAGCAAAGGAGTGAATCATACTTATCCTTTGAAGCGCCATCAATTGAATGAGAATCACATGTAACATGGTATTTTGCAATAATGTAGAAATTACAAGATCACTGCAATTAAATAAGGAGGACCCTGACAACCGTAAATGCCCTTCACGAATATAAGATCAGATTGTTTATGAATTCTTACAATTATACTTATTCACTCCGAGAAATCGTGTACTCCTTGCAAACGGTTCTAAACAGTGCACTTTTACCTCGGTCACATCATTCAAAATAAAATTGTGTAATGTTTTCCATTCAACTTTTTTTTACCCATCCAAGGAAATCAAGGGGGCAGACCAAATACAAAATATCCATATTTCAAGAAGTACAAACCCTACTTGTATGATGCTTATGTCAAAAGAAGAGTCATCGTAGATGGTAAGAGTAAACTTGCGAATGCATTTCAAATAAGTCATTCTGAAAAAGACCCTTATAGGTCGTACAGACCACTTCCTTTGGCAGAATTTTAGAAGCTAACGCTTGATCGATTGTTTCATAGTTGCTGTATTCTTTCCAGCCAAATGACCTTTCGAAATTGCTCAACAGCTTGACTCACCCGTAGCCGTTTGTCCGTTCATTTGGCCTGAAAATATTCCGATAACCTTGATGAGCTCAAAAATAATGAAAAATGTATGGCTCTTTGATCTCTATGGTCGACCGTTGGAAGTTGTCTGTGCGTTGGTCCTAATCCATCTCAAAATTCGGACGTTGTGACGAAATCTAATTTGGAACATACTTAGGATTTGGCATAGTTAAAAATGATTGTTATTGTTCTTTTCTTATAGATAACGCACCAGATGAGAACGATGGGAACCCGCCTATTGGCCAGTCAGACGGTGATAAGGTATCTATAGCTTGTTCGATGTTTCCCCTTCTGTTTGTGTATGCATGTGGGGATGGTTTTCGAAGATCAGTTTCCTATATATTATGTCTTTCAAAGTTGAAGATGCAAGTACAATTGATGAGTTCTTGTATCAAGTTCTAATTTAACGCTAATGCGATTTGGGAAGCAAGATAGATACGTTTTGTTAAAAAATATCTGGACTTGATTTAATCTGTTGTTATTACTCCCTACAGGTGCACGTGGGCCTTGGCCGTTTCATAGGTCAACATACCTGTGACAAAATGCATGCGAATACTTTAGATGCAGCCGGTCGCAGAGTTCTCGATAGTCATTATAGCCGTGAAGAAATCAGGGTTAGATATTTGGATCCAAGCAAAGCAAAAAGTAACAACCCTGATATTGTAATGTGTTCGCCCGAGAAAGTGAATGCATTTCTAGGTAAGTCTTGTTTATACGTTTAATGATTATGCTTGAGAGGAGAGTTTAGGGACAAGGTAAAAACTTGAGATTATCTTCACATTTACTCAAGTGTGTCAAGTACCTACTCGACGACCTGCTGATAGCTCATTGGAGTTTCGCAAGAAGCAGTGAGAATTCATTCGCGGGGTTATGAAGGGGAAATTTTTTTCTCAAAAGTAATAATCAGTGTATCTGAGAATTCGTGTTGAATGCGTTATCCACAAATTCCCGTCCAAAATGGACATCAGTTCTGTCGGTTGTTTACTGTGTGCAAAAAATCGATGCAACAGATCAAATCAGAGGTGTTCCGAAGCTGAACTGTTACATTCTTGATCTTACGACAGTAAATGAATGGTTCTGACACTCCAAAGCTGAATAACTTATTTATTATTCATGTTCTAGGCACAATGGAGAAAATTGTGGAAAGAAAATTCCCATGGCTTCCGGGAGATCATCAAGCAGAGAAGGTTTCACTATCCACTGGAAGTATCACATCATATCGTAGAGATATACGCGATAAGCTTCTCCGCAACTGAAGCTATTTCTTCTTTTGTACTACGTCATGTGTCGATAATAATTTCATAGCCAGTTCTTGTTAATCAGACGCAAATTTTTCCGTTTTTGACGATGAAAATCACACTAAGATGAATAAATGTAATTCAAAAATAATCTAGTGCGGCCGTCGCAAGAAATGAATGGCTGCAGTCGTTCCATGAGGATTCAAGAATGATACGGATTCAAACAAGTTGACGAAATTCAACTTTCCTAAAGTTCTTTTTACTCTTCCACGATCGAGAGACTTGGAGGATGACTCAATTTAGGAAAAAAAGATACTTCGGTGACAGTAATGTGAAGATCTACGTGGAACGATTGCAGTTTACCGAGGCCTGTTTTCCATTCCTCCATTATTTGTCAAACCTTTTGATCTGCAGTTTGAAATGTGGTTCATCCGATTTATTATATCCTATCCATCCTATGGATTAGTTAGATCCTCTCAAATCGCGTATGTATCTCAATGCCGGATCGCAACATTCCACAGCTTGGGCTGAGAAGATCGTTCTTCACACTAGACGTATAATATACTGAAGTGAAACACCAAACGTTATGTCTTACGTCTATTGTTGTTACAAGATGTTGGAGTGAGTGTTAAGACTCTACAAAGAGAAGTTCATCATATAACTGGTAATTGTCAGTTAACCATCTGAATCAGATTCTGAAAAGAGGCATTTATCATTTACCATTTCATCAGCGTGGAATGATCTGAGAGCCATTCGCATGTCTCCCATGATCACAGCTTCTATTCCGTTATCAGTTCTGAGCATGGCTGGAAGACAGTTCATCTTCATGACTGTTTTAATGAAGAAAAAATGCAATCACCTCAGGTTTGTTATTGGTATAGGCAATTTCGAGTGACAAGACTTTTCTTGAGAAGCCATCAAGGATCCCGTAGGCGGCAAAACCAAATTTTTTCCATTTGCCATGGTTGTCGCCATGCCACAAATCGTTAGGTCCTGTCACTTCATACTCCCTGCGTCTCAATCTGTACCTCAATCGACTCTCAACTCCCCCTGGATCCATCTCCCTCAAAAGCTGCCACACAGTCTTCTGTCTCACTCTAAGATGATAAACTTTTCTGATCTTTTGCCACATAGCTTTGTAGCCAAAAATACGCCCGCTGCCATCTAATTCCATAGCCAACGCCACAACTACATGCTCTAAGGGGCTTTCTTCAATGTTCTTCCTCTTTAAGCCCAGCTCTGCAGTGATTCTTGAGAGTGTACGTTGAGATATAGTGATATTGTATTTTCTATGCAGCATTTTGATTATCGCAGCATGGCTGTAGTCTTTGTGAAAATATTTCCCAACAAGTTGGTTGACTTCGTTATTTTTTCTCCCCAGATACATCTGTAAACAGCAGTTTTTGTGAAGTGAAATGTTGTTTTGTGACGCGAGTGAATTATTTTTGGTGAAGTTACTCGTAACGAATAATGATAGCTTAATCAGTGTTATCAAGTCAGTAATTACTGTTAGAGAAAATTAAGATGCTTTGACTTCTTTGAGCTACGTGTATTTCACAGAGTAGGTTTGAGTTATTTTTATAATTTTGCTCTTTGCACCTTCTCATGCGTAGAGAATTTGTAGATGAAGAATTTCCAAACAAAAATTTGATTCTAGTTCATTTTGTCGAATTATCGTTTACAGTTCATATTCAGCGGGAACTGTGACACGAAACCGAATCATTATGATGAAATGGGCATTGGAATTATGAATAAAATTTCAAAAATTCAATGAACTGGGAGCAGATAGAAGATATTAAATTTTTCAGAGAAGTGAAAATTTGAGTGAGAATTTGACCGAACGTATATTGATTGAGTATGGTCAATTAGTGAATTAAAGATTGCCACTTACATTTTTGTTCATTCAAAGATACGTTCAAATTGCAACCCACAAATTGTCATTAGATACAGTCGAGAGGATGAAAACTGAAGTATCATGAGTGATTTTGGTAGATTTTTTCGTCCTTGATGGTTAATATGCGAGTTGAATATTTGGTCTCGTCGATCTTGAAGGACGGTGGGGAACTAAATAAATTCCCAAAATTTCATGATGGAAATTTTATTGCAACGTTTCGTCCACTAGGTATTGTGGACCTCATCAGGCTTCAGGTTTGTTATTCTTTAGATCGTCATGATATTTTGAACGATCTAAAGAATAACACACCTGAAGCCTGATGAGGTCCACAATACCTAGTGGACGAAACGTTGCAATAAAATTTCCATCATGAAATTTTGGGAATTTATTTAGTTCCCCACCGTCCTTCAAGATCGACGAGACCAAAAATTCAACTCGTATATGAAAACTGAAGTAAGTATGCACACTGATTTGACACTCGCAAAAGTGGTTACGGACGATTTTGAAGTTTGTTTACGCGTGAGCATCGATTATTTTGAAATTTCGTACTGCGTGCCTCGCGTCGCAGCGCGCGCATCGTATCGTGACATGTTGGCCAATACGCGCTTCCGTAACAGTAGACCCGGGTGGCTCGTCACGTTCTCGGCGTATGTTGGCGTAGGTGCGCGACTACGTTGGTAAAGTGTAGTGACAGATCGCCAGGATGCCATCGTTCGTTACCTACAAGCCGAGTGCGCGACGTCAGAAATTGAGGTTAGGACACCTTCCACTCTATTTGCTTTGAGCACTCTACGATTTTTCCACGTCTTACAAACATTCCCATGATTCGAAATCGTAGCTTCTCTTAGGCACGTGACTGCCATGTAAATATCTGTAGAATGCGGAAGAATCGTAGAGTACTCAAGCAAATACAGTGGAGGGTGTCCTAACTTCAATCTCTGACGTCGTGCACTCGGGTTGTAGTAACGAACGATGGCATCCTGGCAATCTGGCACTACATACATCTTCCAAAACGTAGTCGCGCACCCAAGCCGAGAACGTGACTAGCCACCCGGGTCAACTGTTTTTCAAACGAACACATGTATATAGCCGTGAGAGCACCCAGAGCTGAGAAGAGCGTGAGCGGCGAAGGAAGTCTTTGAGACAGTATTCCAAGTTCACGCAGTTCTCTCCACTTGGATTTAGGGTCGGGCGCGGCATTGAGGCGAGCTGATATACATTTGTTTTTGTTGGTGTCGAGCATGTTGCTCACCTGATTGCGAAGGGACCGATACTGCTCGTACTTGGCGGTGGAAGAAGAGCGCAATGCGGCACGATACATACGGTCACGCTGCCACATCAAGCGCTTGATATCAGCTGTCACCCAGGGTTTATGCTGAGAAGATGCCTTGATAATTTTTGTGGGCGACAGCTGATCAAACGCAGAGAGGGCAACAGAAGAGAGATGTACCGATTTGGCATCGATGTCAATTGCGCCCAATGATGAGAGAACGGGTAGACTAAAATCGGGTAGGCTTAATCTAGAAAACATATTTATGCAACGCTGTGCGTAAAACTGTGCGAAAAGTCAACTTTCTATGCAAGGTACCCGTGCTGAAAGAAATGCAGAAAGTCATTCTCGCACGGCTAAGTGTGCGAGAAAGTGAAATCTGTGCAAAAATGGATTCATCAAAATTTTCATAGCGAATTGGAAACTTCGAAAAAAATTCAATGAGTCAACCTTGCATGTTAATCTGTTTCTAGTAGGCGGATTCCAACCCTTCGATAACTCATCATTTCATATTTTCATCTTTACTTGAATAATACTCTCACTGGATAGAGATATATATTTATCCATCCAAAAGCCACCTTTTCAAATGTATTTAGATGATTGATCATCATCATACATAGTTGTATGAATTATCAAAATAGAATCTTTTGAAATTCGGCGATATTTTTGAGCAACGAGGTAATACGCGATATGAGCAAGAGGTTTTTTTTGATACATTGATCAGAATTTTATTTCAGGATCAACTGATAGGATAGCAATAGGAGATCAACTGATAGCGGGGGCTTCGCCCCCTGCACCCCCACAAGGGGCTCCCGCCCCTGGACCCCGCTCCACGCCCCGGTCACCCATTCCCTACCGGCGACTTCCCCGAAAAGTTTGTTGAATAAGCGACTCTGACGCATTATTAGAAATGGTGAAAACGTTGTTCCAGTTGAAAGAAAGTTATAACAAAAGTCCATCTCTCGCTACACCAAAATAATTGGATTCATTTTGGAGGTCAGTTGACATCCCTAGAAAAGTGCCATCGATTTGTATTAGATCAAGGTACTCGGCAATGAGTACCTTTTTGTGATTTGATTTTTAGAATACTTATTGGTCTAAAGGATACTTATTTCAATTGAATAAACTCAGTATAGGATAATAATTGTTATCATTTCATTCAAATCCTGACCGCCAATTGTTTTAAAAGTTGTGGAGGCACAGTTTTCCGCACAGGTTGCATAAAATAGTATAAGCAACGCGGGCAAAAAGTTCCCGCACTCGTGTCCGGAACCGCGCGAGAAAGTAACTTTTCGATACACTGTGCGTAAAAGTGCACTTTGCGCACAGTTTGTCGACTTTTACTCACAGTTTATCGAAAAGTATAGTTCGATACACGGGCGTAAAACCTATCATTCGCATCCTCGTGATGATTCCGACCCTCGCCTGCGGCTCGGGCCGGAAACCCATCACTCGGACGCGAATAAAACGTTTTACGCCCTTGTATCGAAATGTACTATTCTCGCACTCTTCGATAACCGTGCGAGAAAGTGGAATCGTGCGAGAGAATTACTTTCTCGCACTCTTTCCGGACACTCGTGCGGGAATCTTCCTTTTCACCCATGTTGCTTAATGTACTATTACATTATTCACAGTATTTACAGAGATGTTGGAAATATTAGGTTGGTCTGATTGAGTAGGGTCTGGGTGGAGTGGGAAAATATTTGGACCTATTTTGCTCATGAGCTCTGCAGACAATTCAAGAGGATCAAGCCGAGATAACTTAGATGATAACTAGAGAAGATAACTAAGATGTTGCTCATGATGAGAGTGTCGTCAAAGCCATTCGAACTCGAAGCTCACAAGTTGTTTGTTCTATCTCACGAACGCTTTGTACAGGTAAGTGATGTGATGTATTTGATCATTAAGTGTAATTAAATAGCTATATTTAATCAAATGCATTCAATTTCTTCTCCTTTCCTCCGGAACAGGTTGTGAAATCATCGTATTATTTTATGAATATGCTACTCCCTTTTATTAATCTGCAGTACGATCGAGATGTTGGCGGTATCGCAATTTTGCGATTATCTCGAATTTTGAAATATCGCGTTTGAACGAACAAAATAGTGTGTGTGTGTGTGTGTGTGTGTGTGTGTGTGTGTGTGAATGTATTGTTTGTTTTCAATTTTCATTCAATTCAGTTGAGAAAATATATAATTAGCGAATCAGAAAAGTGAGTCATCAGATGAAGAGGATGATATAAGTGATACTAGCTCAATGTATGATGATACAAGCAAGAAGATATATATTAAAGAAGAAAACAAACTACTCAGAGAGTTAAACAGTGAATTGAAGGAGAAGAATGAGCTATTGAGAAAACTATTAGATAAACAAGAAAAACAAGTTACCACCTACAGTTACAAGTTGGAAAAACAACCTAAACAAAGTAAGACATTGATACCTAGAATCATAGTCAAACCAAAACATGGAACAGCTGATGATCTAGCTACATGCATCAAAGTTAAACAAGTGGTCCAAAGTGATATTAATCAGCCTATAAAAACAGTCAAAGGGACCCGACAAGGCACAATCATAGTTTGTGCAAAGAAACAAGATGTAGAATTGACAGAAAGAGTGATAAAAGAGAAGATGGGTAAAGAGTATGAAACATCTATTGAGATGCTGGGCAACCCAAGGATCAAAATAGTGAATGTGGAAAATGACATGGACACACAAGAACTGGAACAAGATATTAACAAGAGAAATTTTAATGGATATGACCAAAATGCTAAAGTGCTGCATGTCTACAAGAACAAAAGTGGTAAGCAAGGAATAATCTTTGAGATAACAGGTGAAATGTATGAACAAGTAAGAAAAGAGAATTACAAAGTATTCGTTGGACATCAAAGTTGCAGAGTATTCGATGATCTGAACATTTGGTCTGTGTTACAAGTGTGGAGGTTTTGGACATAGTGGGAATAAATGTACAAACAAAACAAACTGCTTGAGGTGCTTAGGAAACCACAGCACACAGGAATACAAATCGGAACATGGTTTCAGATGTGCAAATTGTAAATACAGTAATGAAAACCACAACACTAATAAAAACATCAATCATGCACTGAATGATACAGCTCTCTGTGAAATCCTAAAAGGAAGAATCAAAAGACAATTGGATGCAACAAACTATCCACAGATGCCAGCTGTACCAAGATATCTCAGCGTAGGTAAGGTAGAGATCCAACCTCGGGATAAGAAAAATGATGACAAGCGGAGCAGCTGAAGCTGAAGAAGAATGTGTGTGCATCCGTGAAACTGACAAGGGGAGACCACGGGATCCGGGTCGCCAATCTCCCCCGAAATTTTTCTTCAGTTTTGTACTACCGAGAAGATGAAGAATCCAGAGTAACTCCGTCAAATGGGCCTCCTGTTCAAAGTTACAGCCCATGACATTAACATTGCCCATATAGGCCCATGTTAAAAAGTGATATATATAGATATACTGGCAACGCTAACGTTTTTGCTCGTAGCTCTGGACAGGAGGCCCATTTGACGGAGTTACTCTAGATTCTTCATATTCTAGGTGGCACAAAACTGTGAAAAAATTTTGGGGATGATTGGTGACCCGGACCCCGTGGTCCCTCCTTGTGAGTATGATGATTTGAATAACTACAATCTAAGTATAAGTAAAGAGAAAAGTATAAAAGTGATGCATGTGAATGTGCGTAGTATTAATGAAAATTTTGAACAGTTGTGTGTGATGTTAGAAAGCATGATTGTTAAACCAGACATAATTGTATGTACGGAAACTTGGAAGATTGATTGCCTAGGAATGTATGGAATGAATGAATGTGATGTAGTTTACAATGAAAGTACACTGAATATGGCAGATGGAGTCCTTGTATATGTTAGGAGCTCATTACAAGCAAAACATGAAGTTTTGAACTATGGTAGGATCAAAGTCGTTGAAATGGAAATTGAACTTGATGAGAAAACCAAAGTCTTAGTTAGTGGTTTATACAGGAGTCACAAGATTCAAAATAGAGAATTCATAGAATCTATTAAAGAATTGATTAAAATGAGATAAAAATATGACAAACATTTCGTAGTAGGGGATTTTAACATTGACATACGTAGTCACAGTTTTGAAGCTCAGGACCTTCTAAATAATTTTCTTGAGAGCAAATACATCCCATGCATAACTAAAATTACAAGGAAAAATGATAGAGGCAGCGGTACCTGTATTGATAATATTTTTGGGAAATTTAGTGGGAATCTTGTAGAATCTCAAGTATTAAGATACAAGATTACTGATCATGATCCTATTATGGTACAAATGTTTACTCAGAAAAGAATTACAGAAAATGAGAATTCAGAAAGGAAAGAAATTGACTACGATCAACTCTACAATTTTGGAAAAATGATCCAATGGGAAAGTCTAATAACAGAAAATATAAATGACTCTGTAGATAAAATTATCAATCAGGTGAAGGAACTTGTAGATAAAGCCACTATAAAACAAAAAAGCATTTTTCAACCTAGAAAGCCATGGATCACGAAAGGGTTGATCAAGTCATGCAATGTAAAAAATAGACTGTACAAAGAGTGGCAACAAGACAGAAGTAACATACAACTAAGAGAGAGTTTCAAGAAATATGCAAATAAGTTGAGCAATTTGATTAGTTACGCAAAGCATAAGTATGAAAGGGAAAGGGTTAGAAAAATGGCGGGGGATAGTAGAAGACTGTGGAAGTATGTAAAAGAGAAAATAGGTACTACTAAGAAACAAAAACAAAAGATCAGAATGAAAGATAAGGCAGGTAGACAAATTGAAAATAGCAAGAATATCGCAGATCACATGAATGATTTTTTTAGTAAAGTGGGATTAGAACTAACAAAATCTGCTACACGATCAAATCGCGATGATATCAAACTAGATGAAAAGTATAGGAATCAACACTCATGCTTCATTTTTCCTACTGATGAACAAGAACTCAAGAAAGTAATTCTGAATATGAAAAACAAGCATGGTGGAGTAGATAATATCCATGCAAATGTTATCAAATCGTTGAGTGAATTTCTAGTAAAGCCTTTGGTTATAATTTTTAATTTGTGTACTGAGACAGGGATCTGGCCTGAGCATTTTAAAGTAGCAGAAATTATTCCAATACATGAATCAGGAGACAAAGAGAATACGAACAACAAGAGGCCAATAACGTTGATCTCAAATTTTGCCAAGATTTTTGAACGCGTAATTTATGATAGATTATATCAATTTCTAGAAAAGAATAAAATAATTTCGGAAAGGCAATTTGGATTCAGGAAAAATTTGGGGACGAGAGATGCAATAGCCAGTATTAGTGAATACATATATGAAAACCTGGGGAAAAGCAAGCCAATAATTGCAACTTTCCTTGATTTAGCCAAAGCGTTTGACACAGTCTGTCATAGGATACTACTGCAAAAATTGGAACATTATGGCATACGTGGCAAAGCACTAGATCTATTAAGCAGTTACTTAGAAAAAAGAAAGCAATACGTCAAAGTTAATGGAGAGATAAGTTATAAAGCAGAAGTCAAAGTAGGAGTACCCCAAGGTACAATTCTGGGTCCTCTGCTTTTCATCATATTTATCAATGACTTGTTAACTTTATGTAAAAGTAATTTGATTTCATACCCTGCTGCAAAAGATCGATTGGGATGGATTGAAAACCAATCGAATCCTATCGGGATGAATACATTTCAATCGGTTCTATCATTCAACCGGTGAGAGCAGTATTGGAATTCAATGCAGATCAATCGAACAAAGACCCAATCGAGCTGAATCCTGAATTGTAGAATTGGGATCACAACTGCCAATAGAATTCTATACTGTTGATGAGGATTGATGTAAGCGAATATAATCCAATACTAGTATTCAGCATAGGATCGGACACGGAAGGATGGATGGAAGATCTTTGCTGGTTCAATATGTTTTAATGAACCGATTCAGTATTGGAATCAATCTAATTGAATAATGGATCTCGTCTCCCACTGCTCTATCGAGATCAATGCTTCAGAAAGTGATTCGATTCGCGAAACGATACTAATTGTCTATCCTAACCAATCCCAAATGACAGGATTGGATTTCACCTTTTGAACACTATTATTTCAACATTCCTCAATCGAACTGAATAATTCTCTGCAGTACTGGGTGTATAATAACCTTGCTCTTTCCTATCCGTTTCAATCATGAATGGACAGATTCGAGTCGAATTATGCCTGGATAAATTCCAATCATCCCCCTATCACCTATTGCGTGATTGACAAATCGAGCTGAGTACTACAAAATCGGATTGAAATCGTGGATGCATGGTTATTCTATCCTTCCCAATACTCATAATCAGTATTGAACTCCGCTAGATTTCATATATTTCAATCGAATCGAATACTGCTCAGCAGGATTGGTACGGCCTGCGGATGAGTCTCGCTATCGGTCTGAATCCTGCCGGGCAGCATTGAATTGACTGAGTCAATCGATTCCAATGATAACCCAATTACTCACTGCATCATTGACCAATCGAGCTGAATACTACAAAATCGAATTGTAATCGTGGATGCATGGTTATTCTATCCTTCCCAATACTCACAATCAGTATTGAACTCTGCCAGATTCCGTATATTCCAATCGAATCCAATACTGCTGAGCAGGATTGGAACGATCTCGAGATGAGTTTTGCTATCGGTCTGAATCTTGCCAGGCAGCATTGGATTGACTGAGTCAATCGATTCCAATGATAACCCAATTACTCACTGCGTGATTGACCAATCGAGCTGAATACTACAAAATCGGATTGACATCGTGGATGCATGGTTATTCTATCCTTCCCAATACTCACAATCAGTATTGAACTTCGCTGGATTTCATATATTTCAATCGAATCCAATACTGCTCAGCAGGATTGGAATGGCCTGAAGATGAGTTTTGCTATCGGTCTGAATCCTGCCAAGCAGCATTGAATTGACTGAGTCAATCGATTCCAATGATCACCCAATTACTTACTGCGTGATTGACCAATCGAGCTGAATACTACAAAATCGGATTGAAATCGTGGATGCATGGTTATTCTATCCTTCCCAATACTCACAATCAGTATTGAACTCCGCTAGATTTCGTATATTTCAATCGAATCCAATACTGCTCAGCAGGATTGGAATGGCCTGAAGATGAGTTTTGCTATCGGTCTGAATCCTGCCAAGCAGCATTGAATTGGCTGAGTCAATCGATTCCAATGATAACCCAATTACTCACTGCGTCATTGACCAATCGAGCTGAATACTACAAAATCGACTTGTAATCGTGGATGCATGGTTATTCTATCCTTCCCAATACTCACAATCAGTATTGATATCCGCCAGATTCCGTATATTCCAATCGAATCCAATACTGCTGAGCAGGATTGGAACGATCTCGAGATGAGTTTTGCTATCGGTCTGAATCTTGCCAGGCAGCATTGGATTGACTGAGTCAATCGATTCCAATGATCACCCAATTACTTACTGCGTGATTGACCAATCGAGCTGAATACTACAAAATCGGATTGATATCGTGGATGCATGGTTATTCTATCCTTCCCAATACTCACAATCAGTATTGAACTCCGCCAGATTCCGTATATTCCAATCGAATCCAATACTGCTCAGCAGGATTGGAATGGCCTGAAGATGAGTTTTGCTATCGGTCTGAATCCTGCCAAGCAGCATTGAATTGACTGAGTCAATCGATTCCAATGATCACCCAATTACTTACTGCGTGATTGACCAATCGAGCTGAATACTACAAAATAGGATTGATATCGTGGATGCATGGTTATTCTATCCTTCCCAATACTCACAATCAGTATTGAACTCCGCTAGATTTCATATATTTCAATCGAATTCAATACTGCTGAGCAGGATTGGAACGGCCTGAAGATGAGTTTTGCTCTCGGTCTGAATCCTGCCAGGCAGCAACGAGTCGACTGCGTCAATCGATTTCAATGATGACCCAATCACTCATTGCGTGATTGGCCAATCGAGCTTAATACTATAGGATGGAATACCGATCGTGAAAAAGTGGATTCTATCCTCCTATATACTTACAATCGGTATCGAACTCCTCTGAATTCCATGTATTTTAATTGAATCCAATACTGCTGAGCAGGATTGGTACGCTCTGAGGATGAGTTTCGCTATCGGTCTGAATCCTGCCGGGCAGCATTGAGTCGATTGCATCAATCTATTCCAATGATGACCCAATCACTCTTTGCGTCATTGACTAATATCGAGATGAATACTACAGAATCGAATGGAAATCGTGGGTACATGGTTATTCTATCCTTCTCCATACTCACAATCAGTATTGAACTACTCTAGGTTTCATATATATCAATCGAATCCAATACTGCTGGGCAGAATTGGAACAGCCTGAAGATGAGTTTTGCTATTGGTCAGGTGAACGGGTTATAAGGTCTGCAATGCTGCTAATCAGTATTGAGATCGATTCAAGCGGATTGAGAACCCGATGTTTCCAATACTGAAATACAGTACTGAAATCGATTGGGGCAGATAGGACTTCGAGTCCTCAATACTGATATCTAGCATTCAACCCGATTTAGGTAAATATCATATGAGGTCTGCAATGTTGAAAATCAGTATTGAAATCGATTGGAGTGGATTGAGAACCCGATGTTTCCACTACTGAAATACAGTACTGGAATCCATTGGGGCAGATAGGATCTCAAGTCCTCAATACTGATATCCAGCATTTAAATCGATTCAAGTAGATAGGATATAAGATCTGCAATGCTGAAAATCAGTATTGAGATCGATTGAAGCGGATTGAGAACCCGATGTTTCCACTACTGAAATACAGTACTGAAATCGATTCGGGCAGGTAGGATTTTAAGTCCTCAATACTGATATCCAGCATTCAAATCGATTCAAGTAGATAGGATATAAGATCTGCAATGCTGAAAATCAGTATTGAGATCGATTCAAGCGGATTGAGAACCCGATGTTTCCAATACTGAAATACAGTACTGAAATCGATTGGGGCAGATAGGACTTCGAGTCCTCAATACTGATATCTAGCATTCAATCTGATTCAGGTAAATATCATATGAGGTCTGCAATGTTGAAAATCAGTATTGAAATCGATTGGAGCGGATTGAGAACCCGATGTTTCCAATACTGAAAAACAGTTCTGGAATCGATTGGGGCAGTTAGGATTTCAAATCCTCAATACTGAAATCCAGCATCCAAATCGATTCAAGTAGATAGGATATAAGGTTTCTAATGCTTACTTCCAGTATTGAGATCGATTGAAGTGGATTGAGATAGCGATCTACCCAATACTGAGAGACAGTACTCAAATCGATTCAGGTTATTAGAATATAAGGGCTAGAATACTCACAGTCAGTATTGAGATCGATTGAAGTGGGTTGAGATCTCGAAGTTCCCAATACTCGAAAACAGTACTGGATTCGACTGGGCAGATAGGATTTCAAGTCCCCAATACTTATATTTAGCATTCAATTCGATTCAGGTAAAAATCATATAAGATCTGCAATGCTGAACATCAGTATTGAGATCGATTGGAGCGTACTGAGAACCCGATGTTTCCAATACTGAAATACAGTACTGGAATCGACTGGGGCAGATAGGATAGCAAGTCCTGAATACTGATATCTAGCACTGATATCCAGCATTCATTCCGATTCAGGTAGATAGGATATGAGGTTTCTGATGCTTACTTTCAGTATTCAGATCGATTGAAGTGGATTGATATCCCGATATTCCCAATACTGAAATACAGTACTGGAATCGATTGGGGCAGATAGGATCTCAAGTCCTCAATACTGATATCCAGCATTTAAATCGATTCAAGTAGATAGAATATAAGATCTGCAATGCTGAAAATCAGTATTGAGATCGATTGAAGCGGATTGAGAACCCGATGTTTCCACTACTGAAATACAGTACTGAAATCGATTCGGGCAGGTAGGATTTTAAGTCCTCAATACTGATATCCAGCATTCAAATCGATTCAAGTAGATAGGATATGAGATCTGCAATGCTGAAAATCAGTATTGAGATCGATTCAAGCGGATTGAGAACCCGATGTTTCCAATACTGAAATACAGTACTGAAGTCGATTGGGGCAGTTAGGATTTCAAGTCCTCAATACTGAAATCCAGCATCCAAATCGATTCAAGTAGATAGCATATAAGGTTTCTAATGCTTACTTCCAGTATTGAGATCGATTGAAGTGGATTGAGATAGCGATTCACCCAATACCCAATACGAGAGACAGTACTCAAATCGATTCAGGTTATTAGAATATAAGGGCTAGAATACTCACAGTCAGTATTGAGATCGATTGAAGTGGGTTGAGATCTCGAAGTTCCCAATACTCGAAAACAGTACTGGATTCGACTGGGCAGATAGGATTTCAAGTCCCCAATACTGATATTCAGTATTCAAATCGATTCAGGACGATAAATAAACTCGTCAATGCTCATAGTCAGTATTGGAACCGATAGACGTAGTGTGAGTGATTGAACTTCCCATTCCTGGAAGTTAGTATTGGAATCGATTGAGGCCGATAGAATTCGAGTGGCTGACGCTAGGCGGCGTTTCGATGACCATCTCAGTTTGCATCCAAATATCATGGGATTGCTTTCTCGCAAGCGACGAACCATCTCTCCTGTTCCTATATAAGACTGATGAGTGACAGAACCTCCAAATAGCGTTTAGTTATGTAATGCGATGATATGTTAATGCGATCATGATTAAAATAAGTATTGAATTGTATTGAAACCTTACCTGTAATGTGAGTGATGTATATGTGAGACGTTGATTTGTAATAATGACTGAAAGTCAGTATTGAGGTCGATTGAGGCCGATTGAGTTCTCGATGTTCCCAATACTGAAAATCAGTATTGGAATCGATTGAGGCAGATAGGATCCCGAATCTCCAATATTAATATCCAGCATTCAAATCGATCCGGATGAATAGGATATAAGGTCTCCAATGACTCTAGTCAGTATTGAGGTCGATTGGGGCGGATTCAGATCTCGATGGTTCCAATACTGAACAACAGTATTGGGATCGATCGATGCGCATAGCATTTCTGATATCCTATACTGATTTCCAGCATTCAAATCGATTCAGATAAATAGGATATAAGGTGTCCAATGATTCTAGTCAGCATTGAGTTCGATTGAGGTTCCAATGCAGAATAACAGTATTGGAATCGATTGAGGCGGATAGGATTTCGGATATCCAATACTGATTTCCAGCATTCAAATCGATTCAGATGAATAGGATATGAGGTGTCCAATGATTCTATTCAGTATTGAGTTCGATTGAGGTTCCAATACAGAATAACAGTATTGAAATCGATTGAGGCGGATTGGTTTTTGGATATCCAATACTGATTTCCAGCATTCAAATCGATTCAGATGAATAGGATATAAGGTGCCCAATGATTCTATTCAGTATTGAGTTCGATTGAGGTTCCAATACAGAATAACAGTATTGAAATCGATTGAGGCGGATTGGATTTCGGATATCCAATACTGATTTCCAGCATTCAAATCGATTCAGATGAATAGGATATAAGGTCTCCAATGATTCTAGTCAGTATTGAGGTCGTTCGGCAATCTCTCTCTCAATGCGTATAGTCGGCATTGGTAAAGATTGGTCAACACTGTTTGAATCCCGATCAACATCATTGATCGCGATTGAACTCCAATCTTCTCCAATCCTGAAAATCATGTTTCAAATTCATCATAAGTTTCTAGATTCAGATCGATTGAGTGTTTTTCTATCGAATCCAATCGAACTTTTGCAGCAGGGTATGCAGATGATACTGTAGTCTTCTGCAATGGCCTTGATTGGAATACAGCAGAAATCAGAATGAATGCCTATCTAGTAGAAATATCAAATTGGCTGAGAGACAATCAACTAGTACTTAATGTTCAAAAAACGGTTTATACAGCTTTCGCAAATTATGATGATAAGAAACCAGCGAAATCACAAATATCAATTGGAGGTACTATGATTAAAAGTGTAGAAACTGTAAAATACCTAGGTATAATGATAGACTCAAATATGAAGTGGAAAAAGCATATAGAGAGTATAATCAAGCGGAAAAGATATCTACTGTTTGTTTTTGCTAAGTTAAGGAGGGTAATGTCAGTAAAAGCTCTTGAAATGATCTATTGTGGGTTATTCAACAGCGTAGCCACTTACGGGATTAATGCATGGGATCTTGCATACGACAATGCCATATTGCCACTTTTGAATTTGCAAAAAAGAATAATCAAGAAAATTTATGGTAAAACGATACCCATTAATGAACCTTTATCAATTAAAAAAATGTATGTCATGGACATTTTATCAATGAAATTTGAAACTTTACAAAAAGAATTTTTAGACTCTAAAAGTTGTACGAGATATAAAACTCTGTCAATTTATAAAGTAACGCTCAATGTTGAGAGAAGAAAAATTACTTACAGTGCTAGGAAATCTTTTAATGAGCTACCCATGCACATTAAAACCAGTCGAAGTAAAAAGGGAACGATCAAGAAATTGATGAGGCACTGGTTGCAAAACAATGAAATTGTTTTATAATAAGGTAGAGCAAATTGCACTCTGGTATACAAGAACTAATATGGTGACAGACCATGCAAATCTATTATGTTATATTTTCATTTGTCTATTTTTCTATTTCTTAATGCTATTTTTTGATGCTAATTTTTTTTCCTTTTTCTTCTTATTCTTATAGTTATTAAGTGCGCCAGTCCTGCACGCGGGGAACTTGTTACCCTTTGCAGGTTACATGATACTATGTAATCATTCTATGTAGATTTGAACTGGACAATAAATATCAATATCAATATCAATATCAATATCAATGTAACCAAAAATTCAGTTTCACCAAAGTGTTGTTGATTGGTCAAACGGAGCAGAAGGAGAGAGAAAGGGACGGAGAAATAAGTATCAAAACTGAATACGGTTGGTTGAGTGCATTATAATATACTATCAGCCGTGTCACCCGCCGCTTGATTTATTCAACTTTTGGAAATTCTGATCTTTTTTCGCTGTGTTGTGATTATGGGTTATATACTCTTGCATGTCAAGATTAGATGTCGACCTATCTGAGTTCTGAAAGAAGTGGATGATGACAGTTATTGAGACTCTCATCAAAGAAAAAATCTATAAATGACGACGGTTCCAGTTTCATGTTAATTAATGTACAACAGATTGCTATAAGAGGTACCCAAAATTATTATGATTTTTAGAGTATTTGGACGTTGGATAAAAAGAAAAAATTTGGAGGCAGACAATGATGAGGTAGAATGAATGGTTTTGAGGGCTGCTTGATGATTTCGACAGATGTTTTTGAAAAATGCAAACCTTCGCAGATTGTAAGTCTGAGTTTTGCCAAGTCTTCATGATACTTTTTTTCCTGTTTTCCCATTATTTAATCAATCCTTCTGAATATACATGGAATGAAACTTTTCTTACAAATTGGATTTGCTACACTTTTGAAATTTCTCTTAAATATTGATGATTGTAATAAACCGCGGAACGTGATGATCATCAAAAAATGGACTGCAAAAATGATGAGTTGCTTCGTGTGTGAGCTCTGGTGGCATGTATGTCCCGATAAAGCTCAAACTGAGGCAATAACTAAGCCTGCGGGCTGCGCGATACGTTTTGGGTTTTGGCGCCAACAGATGCAACGTCGGCACTTCTCATGCCTGATTTGCATCATTGCAGCAAAAAAGATATTACGCTCCGTAAAAATACAGCATGTATAGTGTGGGTACCATAGAGATATTTGGTATATAATCTCTTTGGTGATACACACATTCACATTCTCTGGATTGCTCGACCTTATCGACCACTTTCATATGCTTGTGTCGAAATTAATTTCATTCAAAATACTCATTTTCGATCCACATGATTTGAAATTAATAGAGGCCTCTGCAACATGGCCAGAATTTTGTATTTATGAAACAATAGAATCGGAGCGTTCTTTTTTGTAGGCGATAAAAGCTCTACAGTGACCTAATCGATTCTTTCTATTGAAATTTCGACGGGTATCTGTGCGTTATTTCACTTTTCGAATAATTAAAAAATGGAATATCAGCGCGATCGCGCGCGTGTCGAGTTCTAGTTGTTATAAAAGCGAAGATGAATCCAGAGATCAACGAATAGAATCGAATGGTGCGTTAGTCGTCGGAAGAGCTATTATGCATCGCAATATTTGTAAAATATTTAATGAAGAAAATGTCGAAAATGGCACAATATCTTATGAGAGCTTCATGAAATAGTACATTTCGATACAAGGGTAGAAAACTCTTTTTCGCGTCCGAGTGATGGGTTTCCGGCCCGAGCCGTAGGCGAGGGTCGGAATCATCACAAGGATGCGAATAATAAGTTTTACACCCGTGTATGGAATACTATTTTTTGACAAACTGTGAGAAAAAGTGGGAAATCAGTGCGAAAAAGTTACTTTTTCGCACAGTGTGTCAAAATAGTAGATTTCGATACAAGGGCGGGGATGTTGGTTTCCGCGGCCCGAGCGATGTTTTTCCGGCCCGAGCCTTGGCGAGGGTCGGAATCATCGCTCGGAAGCGGAAACCACCCCGCCCGAGTGTCGAATACTATTTTTTCATCGTCGGCGTGGGAAAAGAAAATAAAAAAAACGGCTCTTTTCCGCACAGACGATGAAAAAATGTATTTTTTTTATTGATAAGAACCATCAATTCAAGAGCCTTGTGACTTTCAACTTCTTTATGATCTGAGCATATTCAACGGATATCACATTCATAAGGATCAGGCTCGCTTTCAAACTTCATACGTGGTGTAAACAAATTTTGGTGTACAGTTTTTCTACATCATGTACATAATTTCGGTGTACAGGAGTTACGGTGTAGAGTTTAGGATATGAATTCGTGTAGAGAACTTCTTGTGTAGAGAAAGTTTCGTGGAGACTTTTCGGGACTAGTGTAGAATGCTTTTTGTGTCGAGTACGATTGGTCTAGACTACTTGTCGTGCAGTGTGTAGAGTATTTTTCGTATCGGAATCAGGGAGGAGAGGGCCGATTTGACTCAAAACGGATTTAATAGTCTCGGGTCGGAGGATTAATATTTTTGTAATGAATTCGGAGATGCATTTGATACTGTGCATTCAAGACAAATGGAAACGAATTTAGAAATTATCACAGAAGTTTGACCCCCCCCCCTCCATTTCCCGACACGAAATGAAAAGAAATTCAAAATTAATTTCGTGTCAAACCCTGGTGAGGACTAACAAGCATAGGTCCAACCTTGCGTGTCCTGGATTTGTCTTGAACTTTGGTAATCATTTTGTTTTGGTGAGACATGAAGGCATCTCAAAGAATTCAGTCCCATAGGCCTACTATGATGAGATATAGCTGTGGAGATTAACATTGACCATGTAGGGCCATGTTGAAAATTGTATTATATAGATTTACTGACAATGCTAATCTATATAGTTGAGACATTCTGGGGCAAGTTGGACAAAACCGTCACCAGGGGGACTGGGAAAAATCCTCAAGAATTTTTTTCTGTTAATACTATCTTTGAATAGTACGAAAAAATCCTTTCCAGATTGTTTCGGCCCTCCCTGTGGGACCTAGGGCCCATGAAAGGGCCATTTTAGGTCCTTTTTAGTCTATTTTAGAAAAATCGTAGTTCCAACGAAATCCAACATTTTTCAACGTACTACTTGGTAAAGTCAATTATCACACTTTTTGTTGGAGCTACAGTCGGTACAAGTTGAGCTATTTTCGAAAAAGTCGAAAACTCAGGACTCAATTCCAAAAATATATCTCAATTTTTTCCACCAAACTTGTGCGAAAATGTTCTTTGAGACATCTACTTTCAGTGGAAAAAATTTGGCGGAGGTTATTTTTTTTATATTTTTTTTTGCTGAGCGTTACAAAATACCACATTTCGTCGTCTTTGCAAAAACGGCATCTTCGACCACGGTCACATGTGCTCCCATCTGGACTGATGTGCACCAATCTGTGTGTAAGTACTCCCCAAAGTACCCCCAAGTACGTGTAAGAAGTTGCGGGGACGAGCTTCGAGCCAGGAGCGAGCTGTAGGTTCTATTCACTGAGTCAAAAATAGGCATTATTTTGGCTATTTGGGCGTACGCGATCGAGATCATGATTTTACTTGTTCTGACTCACAAATGAGATAATGGGATAGAACGAGGATCCAAACATATTTTTCCGACTCAAAATGACCATCTAAACACTATCACGCAGTCAGTTTTGCCCTATAGAATTATCTCTATGTCCCATTTTGAGTCGGAGAAGTATGTTTGGATCCTCATTCTAGCCCATAATCTCATTTGTAAGCCAGAACAAATAAAATCATGCTCTCGGTCGCGTACGCCAAAATAGCCAAAATAATGCCTATTTTTGACTCGGTAAATAGAACCTACAGCTCGCTCCTGGCTCGAAGCTCGTCCCCGTAACTTGTTACACTTACTTGGAAGTACATTGGGGAGTATACTTTTCATATACTTTTACACAGATTAGTGCACATCAGTCCAGATGTGACCGTGGTCAAAGATGCCGTTTTTGCTGAAACGACGAAATGCGGTATTTTGTAACGCTCGGCAAAAAAAATTTTTAAAAATAACCTCCGCCAAATCTTTTCCACTAAAAGTTCCTCAAAGAACATTCTCGCACAAGTTTGGTGGAAAAAAATTAAGATATACTTTTGGAATTGGATCCTGAATTTTCGACTTTTTCGAAAATAGCTCAACTTGTACCGACTGTAGCTCCAACAAAAAGTGTGATAATTGACTCTACCAAGTAGGCAAATTGTGGGTTTTTTCAAGACCTTTAAGGCGATGCAGTCGCGGTGCAACCCGGAAATTATATTTCATTTAGATGTACATACCTCAAAATTTTGATGATATGAAGTTTGAGACGAGTTGTCCATTACGTATTATCATCTGAATTGTAGCGGATAACTCGTTTTTTTTCATTAATCCCAAGACTTATCGGTGATGAACGAGAATAATTTGCCCGCGGGTACTTCCTAACCTACAAATTGGCACATTTTTGTTCACAGAAATCTCGAAGTCTTTTCCAATTTGGGCTGAACGAAGAGTTATCCAGGCCAAGTTAGATGATTACAAAGCCTGGATAATTCGCCGTTTAGCCCGAATTGGAAAAGATTTTGAGATTTCTGTGAACAAAAATCAGCGTGCACGCCGCATCGCCTTAAAATGATCACTGGGAAATGTCAATTATCTCCTCTCTAGTTAGATCTAGGTCGCCCACAAGATGACGCAGGAATTGCTAAAATTTGCTCCCAATAAATAGCTTGCAGAAGTTGTCAGGCTGACTTATTTGTCTGGAACAATTCTTTTTCTGAACAGTATAAGTCTTAACGAGAAAGATGCGCCCAAGAACGTTGAAAAATGTTGGATTTCGTTGGAACTACGATTTTTCTAAAATAGACTAAAAAGGGCCTCAAATGGCCCTTTCATGGGCCCTAAGTCCCACAGGGAGGGCCGAAACAATCTGGAAAGGATTTTTTCGTACTATTCAAAGATAGTATTAACAGAAAAAAATTCTTGAGGGTTTTTCCCAGTCCCCCCTGGTGACGGTTTTGTCCAGCTTGCTCCAGAATGACTCAGCTGTATCTCGGGATACGAGGCCTGTGGGGTTGGATCCTTTGAGATAACTTCATTTTTCACCAAAATAAGATGAAATCCAAAGTTTGGGACGAATCCAGTTTCCGATAGGTTGGACCCCCCCCCCCCCCCCCTCGCCCCTTGTAAGATGGTTGGGAAATACGTGAATCATGGTTAATGTAAATGGTCATAATAATTTTATAAGTGCCAATGTTCGTTTATCTTTATGTGATTTCACATGGACTATATGGTGTAATGTTTTCTTATAAGAAGTATCATACTATCACAATAGTGCAGCATATTGATAATGAAATTATGAGCAGATCTTGTAATATTTATTGCACATGTTCACTGAAAATCTGACGAGAATCATGAAGAACTTTGCGAAGTAATTTGGTACTCTGATCGACTGCTGTCCGAAAATTCGATCGAGTGGCTATAGTCTTCAGTGATTTCTCAACGTTAAGAAGATTATAACTCTATCCATCTGCACGCAGTCTCATACGATATTTTGTAGCAGGAGAATCCAAAGATCATGTTCAAAGTTGCGACTAGTAGGTTTAAGAAATGATGGATCTCGTTTGATTTCTCTTGAATGAAAAAGGAGAAGAGTTTGACGAGTGAGAAAGAAAAAGAAGTGGAGAATCTGGGTTATAAATATTTTTCCACGCAACGTTCGAGTCACAGTAATGTGAGACATTTATTGGGATAATTTTTTTGCCTTTCTGAATCTACAATTAATAATTGAGATATTCTCTCACATCATCACAGGACAATGAATAGATTCTTTTCATCGATTTCGAATATTTGGAGGTTATTCTTTTCGGACAAATCAGAAAAATACTCATTCTGATACAAGAAATATTTCAAAATACTGTCCGAATCTAAATACGTGAATGCAGAGGGAGAAAAAAGTTGATGTCAACAATTTTCAGAAATTCCAATTCAACCATTTGATTGTTTCATCATCAGACTAACATAATCCCGATACCAAAATTACGTTTGTCAATGTCCAACGATTGCGGTGGTGAATGGCTAAACTTATTATGTTATTACTTTACAAGTGATCATTTAAGATGAACCAATAATCCACCATGCCAAATTCTTTTTTATTCAGAAGCAATTTCATGTAATAATAGCCGAAATAACCAAGTTTGCTATTTCACTTAGAGTCACTCCTCACTGTCTGGAACAAAAAAAGTTATCAATTTAACTGTAATAATAAGTATTTTTATGACTATTTGCGTTGGCGCTGGTTTTTACTGCATAGCACAAATATCCATATCTGTATCTGATGAAATGGTACTTCTATTTTCGGTGGTGGATTCAGAAATTGTTCACAGATTGATGATAATAAATTGTTTGCGCAGTTTTCATTCTTCCACATTCAATTCGTAATCTAAGCTGTCTGGTAATATCCTGCGATCGCCTTGGAATGTAGATGATTTGTTTATATCTGATTAGATTTAATGTTAAGATATGAATGTTTTCAGATTCAATTTGGATATTAATGTTGAGGCCAAAGCTATCTGTTTGGGGGAAAATGGGCTTATCACGCAGTTCTCCATTTAAACGCATGCTATTTGGAGAAAAACTTCGATGCAGGATCTCGCCGCAGCTGAAGATGTCATTTCACAGCGTCCAGCAAAAAATTTCCCATTTATACTAGTGAAAACACAACGTTTGCAACCCCGAGCATGTCAAGTTTCCAAAATTTTGGATCACGATCTTATATAGAATCGTGCTCTAAATTTTCTACCCAATCTATGAATCACATGTTTCGGTGCTCTATTATCCCTCTTCACTAGTTCCTCGTTCGACCATGCCTATGATGAAAAATACCCCACTTTTCCAGGTAAGAGATATTTGCTAACGACTTCTCTCCGATCGAATATTAATCAAATAAGTTTCATTGCCAGGAGAAACTCAGAACCGACGGTTCTCAGGTTTACGAAAGATCTGAGTCCGAGAGAAGGTATGTCCCCGCAACTTGCCTCTCATAGCTTGATTCGTGAATCAAAAATCCAATAAAGAACATCAAAAACAAATTTGCTTGGAGTATCTCAATTTTACCATTTCACATTCCATCTCACAGTTGCGAGTCGTACGAGATCATCAGCCGATAGCCGCAAGATCGGGGAGCATTAGCGTGTCGTTACAGGATGTGACCAATCCAATGGATGGATGCAAAATTATGCGCACTCCATCCATGAATAGATTTCAATTGATCAAATTCGCATCTGAACATGAAGTTGTTCATCAGAGAAATTGTTGAAAGTTGTACCACAAGCCCATCGATTTCATTCTTTCTTCGTGGAAGTGAGTTTTTTTTCGTGTCTTCCCAATGAGTAGTTATATAAATTTCATAATAGGAGATCCTCAAGATATCGGTCAGGTTGTAAGACAAACGCTATCTAGGTAGTATTTATACAAACTTTTAATTCAACCACAATTTACATATAACAGAATCATTTCCTTACGAGAACTCTTCCTGCAGGAAATCATGAGAAACATGATTTCCATTTGGAGGTTGTCTCTATCTTCAATGCTTTTGATTTTCTTCTAGACTACAGTTCATGGTTCGGGACCCAACGTTTGCCGGAGCGAATTCATAATTACATACAAATAAAAGAGGATAGGCTGAATAAAAGGATGGAAATAGTATATTAAGCCAACTAGGGGTGAAACAGAAATTTGCGCACGAGTGCGGGTACGAGTGCGCAAATGTTTGCTCCGTGTTGCTTACGATATTTTATGCTATTGCTGTGAGAAAAATTGCAACGCGCCAAAGAATACGCAATCATCGAATTAGATCTCACATCAAGGAGGATTCAATCATTCTAGTCAATGTGCGCAGGGATTGTATAATAAAGTTGAATAGAAAATTTGAATGAAGGTAATAACATCATTCATGAGATAGTTAACACAAATCCGCTGCTCAATCATGTGCTGCCTGAAGATTACCAAACTTACTATTAATTCTTCGATCGATCAATTTTTGAAATTTATTGAAATCCATTCTGTTAATTCAATAGCATGGTTCTCAATATTTATTTTGAATTAGACAGGCATATGCAGATGTGCTAGCTCTATCTTGATTTCAGATGAGAGCAAAGAAGGCTTAGAAGAGTGAAATTATTTTGATCTTCTAGTATCTGAATGTTCATTGGAACCAAATTTGAACTTACAGAGGACATCTTGAGAGTCTATCGATCTTCAACATTTTCCCTTTTACTTTAGAGAGCGCAACTGGTATTAGTGCAGAATTCGTCAAACAGTTAGTAAAATGTACGCAAATTGGCCATTGTTGGAACTCGTTTATAAATTTGAGACATCAATTATCTAAGCTTGTGTCTTTCTATGACAAAAGCTTGCTATAGGCAGTTTATGAATCAAGGATATAAGGAATCGTGCTTCGAAAGGCTAGCAATACGTAGCCCGATCGTGAAATTGGGTCGGGGGAAAAACAGGGTGCGGGAGCGAGGTCCAGGGGCGGCAGGTGGTGAAGCCCCGCCGGGGGCCGACTGAAAAAACAATTAGGAAAATAATTTCGAAAAGACAACTTCATGCAACTTTCCCATGTTTGGGTGCTTGCACAATTGCATAATGTAGCAATTAGTTCATGAGAATACCTGCTACTGACTGAGTATTTCGACCGTCACTTGCGGGTTGGGCCGAAAACCAATCGCTCAGAAGCAAGCTACAACTTCGTAAGCTCACAAGGGGAGTCCAGAAGGTCCGGGTCACCAAATCTCACCAGACTTTCCTCGCAGTCTCGTACCACCTAGAATATGATGGATCCAGAGTAACTCCGTCTAATGGGCCTCCCGTTACTCCCGATATATATAGATGTACCGGCAATGCTAACGTTTTTGCTTATACCTCTGTACAAATGGCCCATTTGACGAAGTTACTCTGCATTGTTATTATTTAAGGTGGTACGAGACTGTGAAAAAAGTTTGGTGAGATTTGGCGACCCGGACCCTCCAGACTCCCCTTGTCAGTGCGAAGTATACTATTTCCCCCACCCTCACGGGCTTTTCAATCCCCGGCAAATGCAGAGGCTTCTGTACACTGACACCTACACAGTTCACACACACACAATACGTTCTAAATGAGCTGGCAAAAGAACCCCGTAGAAAAATCGAAATTGGGTAATAAAAAAAAGAAGAAAAGGAAAAGAATTCTAAGTTCAATCTCCAGTTGTTCAAATAAATCGTATTTTCTGTAGGTAAATGGAAATTTGAACATGGAATTTTTTTAGCAGCGTGCGCAAATGACCGATTTGCACACGGTTTGATGATTTGCGGCGTGCGCAAAAAAATTGTCCGCACAGTTTTCACATTTACGCACGCTGCTCGCCATTTGCGCACGGCACACAAGCGTGTAAATGTCCATTCCTGCCCAATTTTGCGCACAGAATTGCATAATAGTATATTAAGCAACAAGGGTGCCAACAGATATTTGCGCACGAGTCACCGCAACGAGTGTGCAAACGCCTCATTTACGCACAGTTTCATCGTTTACGCAGTGTGCAAATGGCTCATTTGCGCACGCAGTGCGCAAATCAGCCATTTGCGCACTGCGTGAACGACGAAACTGTGCGCAAATGGAACGTTTGCACACGAGTTGCGGGGACGAGTGCGCAAATGTCGGCGCCCGAGTTGCTTACGATATTTTTTGTTATTTCTGTGAGCAAAAATGTAACCCGCCTCCTAAAACACATCAAAAAATTAGGGGATGCTGTGAGACTTGGGCGTCGTCTCGAGAGTTGACGGACTTTGTTCATTTTTCGCTTTGGAGTGTACGAATTTTCCGAGTCCTTTGTCCTCCTCTAACAAATTATGAATCATTTTCATTTAAACTACTTGGGATTCATGACGACTTTCTGAAAAATTTTGACAGTAGCGAGGAGTGACCGAAGCATCACCTACAACGAATGATCAATGCATCTCAAGCATTCAGAAGAACATGGCACGACGGGGTCACAGGAGGGCGGAGCCCCCCGACTGAAAAAAAATTCTGAGAAATGTATCAGAAAAAAACTCTATCGCCCATATAGTATGTTACCACGTTGCTCAAAACTGTCGCTGGTGCTCGAAAGATCGAAGTTAAATATTCTTCACAATTATGTATGATGATGATATATAAATAGATGATGGTATAGAGTGATCAGAGAACAACTCAAGTCCAGTGCGCAAATGCCTCATTTGCACACTGTTCTTCGTTTACGCAGTGCGCAAACGAGTATTTGCGCACTGATGCCTCATTTGCGCACTGCGTGAAAAAATATTTGCACACAGTTGTGTCGGAATAATGTGCAAATTCGCTATTTGCACACGCACACTTGCGTCTAAATGGCCATTTTTGCGCACAGAATAACAAAAATACATTTATATATAAATTAGTCATTGATCATATACATGCTGCCTATTACGAAGGGAAATTTTGCCCAACTAATGGATGAAGTAGTTGTTTTCCTTCATCGAAGGCGACAATACCTGCGAAAATTTTCACGTGAGTTGATTTAGTTATGGTATGTACATACGACATGTATGTACATATAACACGTGGGAGCTTTACGAATTAGTTTCATAACAACTCATTTACAAGGACTAATTTACTCTCATATCTTTGAAAGAGGTAGTTTGACATAAGATATCGCAACGTCAACAGTGGCGAAGATTGCGTAAATCTCTCTCTTTCAGACAATTCAAAATTTTGGAAATGATTAAATGATGCGAATCCAGGTTGATTGACATCAACCGCTTTAAGCCATTTGCAGCTAATTCCCACTGTTCATGCTTTGATTTTGCTATCAAAAACCGGTCGCGAAGATCCGCAAAGTAAATGGGAAACTTTGTGTTCAAATTCTCCGAGTCGAATGTTGTGTAAGGTCTGTCAGACCTAACGCGCCTCCAGAGTTCTTTATCCGTCAGAACGGTGTAGTATGTAATTGAATGGTGGAACGAACAATTTTGAAGAAGAGTTATTTCATCTTGGCAGGATTCATAGTATGATCTCATCTTGTCTGATTCTCTCAACATCCCTTCAACAGGATTCTTGACCGGCCCTTTACTTTCAAACAAGACCCTATACTTGACGATACATTTGGCTTTTTTTTTGATTACTCGATCGTATGCTTCATTTACATAATTTGCTCTTACAGAGTCTAAAAACTCGTCACCATCATCGTCATATGATGAATTTTCCGATTCATCTGCATCAATCTCGTGAGGAGACCCTCTGCTCCAAGAATCATGAGGTTCGAGTCGGCGCAAACTAACTCCTAGGTCAGCACCTGCCTCGACTAATAACTGAATACACTTTTTACGGAATGATAAATCAGAAAAAAGTGTAAATGCTAGTGGAGTGATGAAATCATCACCGTGATTTGGATCCGCACCTGCCTCGAGTAAGACCTTCAATTGCTCAGTCTGGTCTGGTATACACATGAAAAGTGGAGAACGCCCTACTCGGTCCACACACTCTAAATCAAGTGAACCTTGGGCTCTGTAGTGATCAATTAGAAGTGAAAGCGTATCCGTGATGGAGCTGGTACCCCATGACTTTTCGCCACTAGCAAGGACAGCTTCATGAAGAGGTGGGAAGCACAAATTTTTCTTAGTCTTATAGTTATCGAGATCATAGCCATGTTCAAGAAATGCCTGCACACCATCAGCCCTGTTGAAACTGATGAGTTCTTCTAGAGGATAGGTAGGGATTTCAGTACCACTGTTATCCATGTCAGCTCCATACTTGAGCAGAAGCCTTAGCAAGGAGTTTCTGTTGTAATCAGCTCTCGCTGTCTTGTATAGCACACTCATGCCAAAGCTATTGGCTCTATTGGGATCTGCGCCATGCTCAAGGAGCAGCTTCAATATGTCATGGCCAGCATCAACAGCATCCTGTAAAAAGAATTCCACATCAAACCCCTTGGATACCATGAATTCTGGTTAATTCTTTCATGTGAGACTAACAACAAAATAGAATTTTCAGATGGACAAATATCTAACATCTCAGATATTTAAACTCAATCGCAATCTATGATCTACAATCAATCTAATTGAAGAACTTAAGATTTTTAATAACTACCGATTAGTATGTTTTTCATAGTCCCTGATTTTTCATTCTCAAAATTGGATACAAATGTGAATCCATAACATGTGAGAATATGATTAGAATAGTCTCTCATAAAATCAATTGTGGAAAAAGTTGAAAAATTTTTAGGCTACTAAGTGAGTTGGTAATTGCTCAACTTCAAGTGGAACGTCTGAATCGATTGCACAAAGTCTACAAAAGCAGACCAAACCTGCAGAGATCTGAGCGTTTTGCACAATATTTTCAGAAAAAAGCTTCGGCAGTAGTCTATGCAACTGATAAAATGATTAGAATGACATTGAGACCTATTCACCACTAACTCTGACACATAATTCACAAAATGAAATGACCATGAAGAATGAGTATAAAAATCCATGATATAATAATAATGCATGGAAACTTACATGAAGAGTAGATCTAGGATGCCACTTGGAGCTTTTGGGATTGATATAATCAATATTGGCTTTAGCATCAATCAAGAGCTGCACCAGCTCTATTTTTCCAGATCTTATGGCAAGTAGCAGAGGAGTGTCCCCTGCATCATCAACAACATTTGGTGATGCCCCTGCAGATAAAAGCAAACGCACAGCGCTCACATCTTCTCGAATGATGGCTAAATGTAAACATGTCTGGACCTGGGAAATCAGCCCATCAAGGTCCTTTCCTGTGTCTAAAAGCCGTTGATCAAATCCATTCCAATTTGAGATTCGATTTTGGTGAAGATTGAGATGCAAATCACTTTTTTCAACGCGGTTTTTCTTGGCCTTATTTTTGAACACCGGTTTCCAATCGTTCGACATGTTATCAATAGAACCTCAAGTTAATCACACATTTATCAACGATAAATTTCCATCACTGCTTTGATCAATAGATTGGTAATAATTCAAGAACTGGTTGCACCTTTATCACGGAATCTGATTCCATTGCGAATTTCTTAGTGTCGTCTGCTATGTTTACAAGCCTGTCACAGGTCAGCATGCAGCAGCATCAACGAAGATAACAGCATGCACTGACAGGGCCGCAGCAGCAGCTTGTGGATGGCACAGTGACGCAGGCGTTTGTTATTTTCTTTTTCTCAAAGTCATGTTCTGATCTGATGTGAGCAGCTCAAGTGATGCAAGCAGAAAGTGGTTTTTTTCAAAATCATATTAGGATACTGTTGGCAATGCGGAAAAAGATTCCAACCACTGTTAACTTCCAATTAATAAAAACTGATGTGCGTGGCGACCACGTACGTAGGAAGGTGAAACCACTTGACCGCGGGTTGAGATCTCTCACATTTTCAAATAAAATGTGTCCAGTAACTATGTGATAGGATGTCCCACAATCTCAAGTGAAGGGGATGCCTCTATTGGCTGATATTCTGGTTGAGTGATTGATCTTGCCATATTCCCATTGTCTAAAGATGACTGAAAAGTATGAAATAGTTCTTGGATTGCAAAGTTGAATGTATTGTCCAAGTTTGGGATGTTCTGAATTTTATTTGTAGAATATTGGCAAATTTCTTATCTTGATAAATGTATTTTAATTGTCGAATACACTTAATATAAGTACGCAGCCAAAATTGGCAAACTAATCACTGTAATCCCTCATCCAAATCAAGAAACTGGTTCAAGTAAATTGAGAAGTCGAGTCTCAGTTTTCTTCTTTTGGATCTTAAGATAACAGTTACTAGTATGCAACTTTCGGCTATGTACTTATGGAGACTATTCTGAACATTCAGATGACATTTATCTTAATGACACTTTTGAAAAGACCAATATTAGGAATTCCAACATTCAACTCATACACAAGTACGCAGTCAAAAGTGGCAAACTAATTACCGTAACCCCTCATGCAAACCAAAATACTGGTTAAGGCAATTAAGTAGCTGGGTCTCAGTTTTCTCCTTTTGGATGAGAGGCAACGGTTACTAGTTTGCAACTTGTGGCTGCGCACTCATGTAGACTATTTTCAACATTTAGAATACATTCATTTTGAAGACACTTTTGATAAGACTATGCTGAATCCCAACATTCAACTCATCACACATAAGTATGCAGACAACAGTGGCAAACCAACACAAACCAATCACTGTAACCTCTCATCCAAACCCAAAAACTTGTTGAAACTGGTTTGAGAGAATTGATAAACCGGATCTCAGTTTCCTTCTTTTGGAGGTGAGATAACGTTTACTAGTTTGCAACTTTTTGCTGCGTACTCTAGTAGACTATTTTCAACAGTTAGAATACATTCATCATGATGACACTTTTGATAAGACTATGAGAAATTCTAACATTCAACTTATCATACACAAGTATGCAGCCAAAAGTGGCAAGCTAATTACTGTAACCTTCTATCCAAACCCAAAAACTGGTTCAAGACAATTGAGTAGCCGCAGGTCTCAGTTTTCTCCTTTTGGATGTGAGGTTACGGTTACTAGTTTGCAGCTTTCGGCTACGCACTCATGTAGACTATTTGCAATCACGATCCTAAAAGAAAGGATCGTGTTTGCAATATTTAGAGTGACACTCTCGATAAGACTATGAGGAATTATAACATTTAACTCATGAACTGGGCATTTCACTTCAGAGTTGATATTAACTGATGTGTACACTCATGAGTGATCTGACAAATTTGTTTTCAACTTACTCATGAACACATATTCTCTCACATGTAGTTATTAATGTATCAAGAGTTGATCATTCAAACACTGATTGATCACTCCATTTCATGCAGTGACAATAAATTAAACTATAGCTACATGCAGCACAATCACAGTGCTCATAGCCTGCCTACGGAAACCGACCTGTCATCAATGCCTAACATACCGGCTTCCGTACAAATGTTTGTCTGCTAGATTCTGCTAATCTGCGTGACTTGACTCCATGTGAGTTCGAGTTTCGAGTCGCGCATGGTCGCGCACGTGTTTTACATTTATTCATTCCTTGGATCACCTTGGATGGAGTAACTAAACAATAGTCAAAATGTTGATCGAGCCAAAGCTGACGAATTCATCGCCAGATTTCGGAAAACCTGCCAAAAAACAGATTCCTGTGAGTTTTCTATACCTTGTAATGGGAGTAAACTTTGGTCAACAACATAACCCTCACCTTTTTCAACAGCTTCTACAAGTACTTGGTGCTCCACATGTTGATTCGTTCAATTATATGATAAAAGATGGTCTGACAGAGGCTTTGAAGACTCTACTTCCAGTGTACGTAGTTTTGGCTAGTGGAGATAGGATAGAATTGAGAATAGAAGATGTTAGCATACATCATCCCAGTGTTCCTACGGGAACACTTGGTGTCAAGAATCACAAGATTTATCCCACAGAGTGTCGTCAAAGGGCGGCTACTTATAAGGGAAAAATCAATGTCAAAATTGGCTGGTCAATTAATGGCAGGAGGCAAGAATCGTTGGAGAAAAATCTTGGGGAAATCCCAATTATGGTCAAGGCAGGTTCATTTTTACTACTAGATACAATTTGATTCTGAAAAGTCCTATTACGTTTGATGATGTGTGAGCAGTTCAGTCTTAATCATCTTTCCCACCATTTTAGTCCAATAGATGTCATCTACAAGGTCTGAGTCCTGCAGAATTGATAAAGTTAAAAGAACATGAACAAGAATGGGGAGGATACTTTATTGTCAAAGGGCATGAGCGTTTGATCAGAATGTTGCTGATGACTAGAAGAAATTATCCCATAGCAATTAAGAGAGGTGGATGGAAACAGAGAGGAGACCAGTTCAGCGATCTAGGCATAATTTTGAGAAGTGTGAGAGATGACAATACAGCAATGGTAAGAAATTCAAATCAATTTCCACTGATTTTCAACAACCCACCTGCATAATTTTCTTTATTTTTCTCCAAGACCAACACATTACATTATGTCACTGATGGGTCAGCAAAATTGATGTTTACTCACAAGAAAGTTTTGTACTATGTGCCTTTGATATTGATGTTGAAATGTTTGATGAACGTATCCGATAAGTACATTTACAATGCTCTAACTGCTGGTTGTGATAA
Organism: Eretmocerus hayati; assembly: GCA_029851415.1. Classification (NCBI taxonomy): domain Eukaryota; kingdom Metazoa; phylum Arthropoda; class Insecta; order Hymenoptera; family Aphelinidae; genus Eretmocerus; species Eretmocerus hayati. Next base: position 2,581,254 of record CM056743.1, on the reverse strand, counting down.
TGACTTGTACTACCAAAACTGTGTTCTGAACATGATGAGAGCTGTTCATGAAAAAGACTTGCACTCGCATGAACAGTGCAAGTCGTATATTGGAAAAATGTTCAGGATAAAATTGTATGAGCTCCCTCCAAACTCTACAGATATAGAAGTATGTGATTTCATAATCAAGTGAGTATCTTCATCTTTCTAGATTGGACGTCCAATTAAAATAGAATTATATGAATTTTCTTTTACTCAGAAATTGCGTTGCCATTCATCTTGATGATCCATCTGACAAGTTTCATCTGCTTTGCTTCATGACCAAAAAGCTTTTTGCTTTAGCTGATAATCAGTGTGCAGTAGAAGGGGCTGATGCTGTCATGATGCAAGAATGTTTGCTTGGTGGTCACTTGTATTTACAAGTCATTAAAGAAAAGCTGTATGTATGGTTAATGGTCTTGAGAGCCAATATTATTAGACGAGCTAATCTAGTTGGCAATCATTTCACTTTGAACGTCCGTGAGTAGACGAACTCCATATATTTGTCAATTATTATGTACAGCTGTCATTAAACGAATTTTATTGCTGTAGAGGAGATGCTGAACGCCTTGAAGAGCTGTGGTACCTTTGATTCTCAAATGGAGAATTTTCTATCTACTGGTAATCTAAGATCACAAAGTGGTTTGGGACTTATGCAGAGTTCAGGTTTATCTATTGTTGCTGAAAATATTAACAGAATGCGGTACATGAGCCATTTCAGAGCTATTCACAGAGGATCTTTTTTTCAAGAAATGAGAACAACAGAAGCTAGACAGTTGTTGCCTGATGCATGGGGTAATGCATTCTTCTTAATTATCACGGCAAAATGTAACTAGTGATTCATTGCCAATTTTCAATTTCCAGGTTTCATTTGCCCTGTACACACTCCTGATGGGTCTCCCTGTGGCCTGTTGAATCACTTGACTATGAACTGTATAGTGACGAAACATCCCGATGCAAAATTGAAAGAATCGATCCCAACAACGCTCCTGGATTTGGGAATGTTGCCTCTTGGTATTGCTGATGATTGGAAAAATTCTTATACAGTCATTCTTGATGGAAAAGTGATTGGTTTGATAGAAGACAATATAGTCTCTCGAGTAGTTGACAAACTTCGAATTTTCAAAATAACTGAAAAAGTAAACGATTAATTTAACAATATCTATATTAATCGATTCGCAGATTTTATAACATTTTGTCTTCTCGCAGGTTCCTCCGACAATGGAAATTGTTTTGGTGCCGAAGAAGAACGTTCCAGCTCAATATCCGGGGGTTTATCTGTTCACAGGACCAGCTAGGATGATGAGACCTGTGAAAAATCTGTCTGCAAGTAAAACAGAGTTGATAGGAACATTCGAACAAGTTTATCTAAACATTTGCGTTACTGCCGACGAAGCGGAACCGGTAATTACTATTGGGACTCGCTTTCTCTGTCTGCACTTCATAGTTTTATGAATGTAATTTTGAATTCTAGTCCACTACACATCAAGAGCTTTCCAAAACAGCATTCCTCAGTAATTTGGCAAATCTTATTCCTATGCCAGATTGCAATCAGAGTCCTCGAAATATGTATCAATGTCAGGTAAGACACTAATGAATAAAATTGCTGAAGAATACTCTACTCTTTTCACTTGCACATTGATTGTGACTTGAATGAAATGCGATCGCTAAGCTCAATGACGCTTTCTATACTCAAGAAGGATACGATATTACTTATCAGATTCGGATATACAATAATTTTCCCCCCATAGATGGGCAAACAAACTATGGGGACCCCTTGTTTAACGTGGCAACAGCAGTCGGAGACCAAATTATATAGACTTCAGACACCGGCCACGCCACTTTTTCGACCAGTCCATCACGACAATATCAATTTGGATGAGTTTGCAATGGGTACAAATGCCATTGTAGCTGTTATTTCATACACAGTAAGTTAAATAGAAAATTTTCATAAAAAATCGATCATCATCTTGAACACTACCTAGTTTCGGTGTCATTACTCTTTCTAAACATTTTAAATGATATTTTGGATGAAAATTTTTAAAAACCAGGGCTACGATATGGAAGATGCTATGATTATCAACAAAGCAGCTTATGATAGAGGACTTGCTTACGGTATGATTTATAAATCTGAGTTCGTGGAGCTGAAAGATGTCAGTGACTATTTTGCCAGAGATCCTCATAACACCGCCCTCAGTGAAAAATTGGATGCCGATGGCTTGCCACATCCAGGGGCAGTTATACAAGATGGGGATCCATACTATAGGTAATAATAATATTTTTTGCCGAATTTTTAATTTCCTTTCGAATGTAAAAGTCTCTTTCCTGTTCAACTATCCTTCGAGTCTAATGCATGATGACGAAAATGAAGATCTTTTTAAATTTGAGTTTAATAGTACAGGTGTATTTTTAACATAATTTCTTTTTTCTTACTAGTTATTATAGTGGCGACCATAAATCGTTTGTAGTAGGAAAATACCGTGGAAAAGAAAAGGTCCACGTCGACAATATTAGATATTGTGGAGCATTCCAAAGCAACGTGAATAGAAAAATTTGCATCACTTTCCGAGTGCCGGTAAGTAAAGGGTTCTTTTCTCAACATTTTAAAACTAGAATATTTTCGTAATAGTTCAACTTTATTCAATAATTCACTTCAATTCTTATTGCACAATAAATTAGAGCTTGACGAATTTCACTTTCATCTTCTAGTTCTTGAAGATTCGGAAAGAGAGAATCAAGCACTCGTAAATTCTATGTTTCTATCGGTTTTAATAACTTGATTGTTCATTCATTAGCGAAATCCAAGCGTAGGAGACAAATTTGCTTCAAGAGCAGGACAGAAGGGTATTTGTTCCCAAAAGTGGCCAGCAGAGGATTTACCTTTCACAGAGACTGGGCTCATACCAGATATCGTTTTCAATCCTCACGGTTTTCCCAGCAGAATGACAATAGGTATAACTTTCATTTAGTATTCAGAATATTGATCGAATTACTCAGATTGTGTGATATATCGTGAAATTCATCACAAGAACGTTGTTATGAATTTCAGCTATGATGATCGAGGTGATGGCTGGAAAGTCTGGCGCGGTGCATGGTTTGGTACACGATGCAACTCCATTTAGGTTTTCTGAAAATGACACTGCAGTTGAGTATTTCGGAAAACTTTTGGAACAAGGTGGTTATAATTATTATGGGACAGAGAGAATGTATTCAGGAATTGATGGACGTGAGATGACTGCAGATATATTTTTTGGGATCGTGCACTATCAGAGGCTCCGTCATATGGTTTCTGATAAATGGCAGGTCAGTAATGCAAAATTTCGAAGGAAGAGTCAATAGATATAATTTCTATACATGAGTAAAATCATTCCATGCTCATGTGGATTATCGTTTTGAATTAACAGAGTTCAAATCACGATTCATCATAATGATAATATCATGGTCGTTATTCTTCAAATAATTTTTTCTTGCCATTATAATAGGTGAGAAGCACTGGACCCATTGACGTTTTGACAAGACAACCGATCAAAGGTAGACGCAGAGGTGGAGGTGTTCGATTTGGAGAAATGGAGCGCGATTCTTTAATATCTCATGGTTGTTCATTTCTACTTCAAGATCGACTATTCCATTGTTCGGATAAGACCACGGTGAGAAAACAAAGATCAAACTTTGCAACCCCTTCATCTACATGGTTATAGACCGTCCCCGTCTTTCTAGGCTCTGGTCTGCAAAAAATGTGGTACCTTGATCGGCCCTGTTATGGAATTATCCGTGAGCAAACAAGGTCCTGGAGAAAAGAGATTGAGATGCAGATTGTGCGGAGATGACGGAACACTCGGAGAAGTAGACATACCTTATATTTTCAGATACCTCGTAACTCAACTTACGTCGTGTAACATTAACGTCAAGCTATCTTTTGCTCAGAAATGAGTCAATCAAGGAACTCGCATACTAAGTGTATTACGTATTGAATAGTATTTTTGTATATACCGGTTCAAAGAAAGAATTTGGTTTTGTAAAATATTGTGTAAAAATCGAAGATTAAAATAGTGTGAATATTTTAGAGTAATACTTCTTTTATTTCATTAATACTTTGACATGAATGATCAACTTTTGGATAACAATTAAATTTTATATTACACACTCATAGTATGCTGGGCATGATCGAGTGTCACGCATGCATATACTCTTGTATGCCTACAATATTTAAAACTATGTACAAAGTTAAAATTTATTATTTAAAAGTCAACTAACAATTCTGAAAAATCAATAGTAGAACTGAATCAACAAATAAATATGATCTGAATAACATTCCGGAACACTAAGATGAAATTCTTTGAGAATTTAAAAGCAACCTAAGGAAAATTCGTGATTTTCGCAGGAATCTTCAAAATCTCGACGTGGTCATAAATTCTGACGAATTGAACTATAATCACTTTCGTTTCTTATCATAGTGAATGAGGATATTTAGGATGGCTTAGAATGCACAACAAAACATCGTTATCTTAATTCAGTGGAGGAGATTATTTCCGAGCATGAAGCATTTTCAACGATTCCAAGCATATGTATATACAAATTTAAGCTTTGGCAGGCACCTGAGTTCCAGATTTTGGGCCTGGCGCTCCGGTGGTTCCTGTTTGCTCTTTCTCCAACTGCTTTCCCAAGTACTCCCTGAGAGAACAAATGAAAGCGATTTAATATGTGGATCAATTATTATAGAGATTCTGAGAGTAGTGAAATTCAATTTACCAGTTGTGAACCATTAGTTTTTGCACAGCGAGAAGAGCTTCATATCTGACGTTGGGATCGTCATGACTCAGTAACTGCATCACTCTTTGTTTGCCACCCAGCTGTTCAATGACACTGGAATAAAAAGTATTGATGGTTTATCAGAATAGCATCTGCATAAATATAGAATGTAGAGTTGATTAGCCAACTTACTGCTTTCCTCTTGGATAATGCCGCACATACTCTCCTACGTCAAAACAGGCGACACTCAAGACCAGAGGATCCTTGCTGGTTTCTAGCAAATGGACCAAAATACGCAGAAGTTCGTAGTTCTTTTCGTTTAAGCGGCCCGAGTTTTCACGCCAGAACTTTCCAGATTTGTGCACAGGCGACCATTCAAGACGACCAGATTTGACTTCAGTTGCATACTCATCAAAGGAACTCAAGTCTTGAACTGAAGCTTGCAGCTTGTCATTGAGGAATTCAATGTCATCAGTGATGTCTTCATCATCAAACTTTCTCTGACTCAGAATAGAAAGCTGTTTTAGCACTTTACACTGGACCATAGCAATACAGTGTTCCTTAGCAACCTGGGAATCTTCAACTTTCTCAATAAGGTTCTGGAAGAAACATGAATATGATCATTGGTTTGCAAAATTATCTCATGATCATAGGGTATGTCAAGATTGTTTGTACTCACTCTGAACACAGCAAGTATTATTCTTGTCACCTTTTCTTTAACGGAGTCACTCAAAATGTCAGCAAGGATGGGAATGACATTGAACTTGTTCATTTTCTCAGCAAGAAGAGGGTTGAAAGTTAATACCCATAAGCAGAATATGAGTTGATATTGTACTTGGAAATTCACTCTACCAGAGAGCACACTGAGCAAAGTTGATATACCATCAACTGAGACAAAAGCAAAACGGTATTCATCAATGCGTAGCATCATCTGTAGACACCTTGCCACTGACTGGATGTACTCGTTGTTCTATAAAAGTAAGTTTGAGCTCATCAGTTTTGCATTCAGTTGTTGAAAACTCCGAGAAAAAATTGTTCTCAGATGGCTTATTTGCCTTCCACAAATCAAGATTTTCCAATAGTAGATGCATCAAGGTTTAAATAAATGTTATAGCACTTATTATATAGTTTATGAAGAGTTGGGTAGATGGAAATTAATCATCATGCAAAAAGTACAAAATTCTCTGAAAACATAACATTACCAACCAAGAGAGTGAGTAAATAAAATATCCAACAAACAATTTAAATGACATAGTACTTCCCAGTGAGATATGCTTGACAGTACAATCAACTTTCGATCTAGCTGAATGCTTGAATACTTTCGGGAAGGTTAATGATTTTCTGAGAACGAATGAACCATTAGTAATCCATTACAAATTAATACAAAACCAACCGGGTTGAGCAACTCATGTAGCTCATTGGCCTCCCCAGCCTCGTTGGGATTGTTGTCCTGTACTACTTCAGCATGCACAGTTCCCTCCTGAAGGGGCTCAAACTAAAACACCCACTTAAAACCATGAGAATGGAAAAACTAAGCTTTTCGCACTAAATTCTAAGTGTGCCGTTGTTGCCAAGCATGTAAGCAACATACAAAGATTACAAGGGGAAAATTTTTTGCCCTTCGACTTGCATTGGGTGTAACCGAAAGCGATTCTGAGCGCTCGTGATTCGATTGTTTTTTCGCTGCAGGACTTATTTTTCTCGGGCTCAAAACTCAAAAAGATCCTCCCGCTGACGGGAACACTTATTGCTTCATAACTCGAGATACATTTATCTGCAAGGTAAATCTTCTTGATCATAAAATATATCGTCTAAACTAGTTGACAGCTATGCAAAACACTCTGTTCCTACATGCAACTTTCAAAATCTTCCGTTTCTGCTTTGTCCAGAAAATCGATTAGATGAAGCCCTAAGAAACGTATGGTGGGAGTTTCTGAAACGAGTTGTTCTTGTCTCGGTTTGATTCTTGGCGGGGTGTCTATAATGATGAATTTGAAAAAATTAAGGATTTATCTAGTATAGAATATCTTTGAAGAAAATTGAAAAACCATCGAAGATTTAAGTCATGTATCTCAACTCTAACTTGAGACTCGTCTCTCTAGTGATGTACTGATGAGATTTTGGATGAAATCGAAAGATCTGTGAATTACGATGTTACGACTTTCGACTACAGTTTATGACCAGAAATGATGCTCATTTCGTTTGCGTTCAACTTCGGATCTAAAGCTCCCAAAATAGATCAAGATTTACACGAAACTGGCATTGAATTTTCGAGATATGCTGTATAAATTAGCCCCAGATGGTGTCTCGCTTCTGTTTGAGGGAAGCGTATATCATCTATCGATGTGTTTCGGGCGCGTTTCCATAGTTCTTGAATATTTCAATTATGGTGGTATTTAGGACTCGATTATAGAAGTGCATTTTCTTTCACTCATGAAGTGTAGAGCTGTCAATCTAACATTTGAAAGAAATTTTGATCGGAAAATGCCGTATCATTCGCCGGGAACACGTCTGAGAAGGTTGAATGAGATTTTGAGTACTCTGATTTTTACGTTTTAATAGGCCACTAGGCGGAACTGATGTAGATATTTCTTTGCTTTGGAAAATGCCATTGAAGAATCGCGATATGAGATTTCAGAAAGAAATCGAGTGAGATTATTAGTACAAAATGCTACCCATACATTGGATCAAATCTCAATGGCAATATTTAATGAGTCTACAAGGGCAAGTCGATATCTCAGCATCCACATCGGAGTCAATCAAAGTGAAAGTTGTGGGTGATGATGATTCTTCAATGATGAAAATAATGATGTCACTATCAAAATGTGTGAGATTCTTGTTAATGAAATTTACCGTTCCACCATTAGAAAACAGAGACATTTTTGTAGATGATGAATGTGCATGCATGTGAAGATGAAAAAACAGGGATGAGACACATCGAAAGTACCGAAACACAAAAAACAAAGCTAGGAAAGCATGTGAAAAGCAACATAGATAGAACTACTATTGGTACTACAAAGAAAATAATAGTAAATTACATCCTGTAACAGATAATTCATCATTACTGATCTTGGAAACAGAATAATCTCTCACTTTACACTACATAAAGAAACTTCATGAACAACTACTAAGGAAAACAAAATATTTAGAAAACTCAACAGAGCTAGGCTATTTCCAGAATAATTTTTCCACTCACACTGAGCTTGAGTTGGTCCTTCAGCCAGGTGAGGTAGAATTGCAGATCAGTTTTTTCCATTAGATCATGACTCCAGCATGCTAATTTAGCAATGATTCGAGATGTCATATTCATGATAAACCCATCTTGTCTGTTCAACAAGTTCAAGAAAGGGCCCCATACAGATTCTCGTTTTCTTGTAGAATGCTCTCTGAAAATCTCTACTCTGCTGCGGTTCTCCTTCAAAATAGAACAAAACATTCGTTGAAGCAAAGTTATGATGACAAATAAGGAGAATTCAGGTTATTGAGTTTCAACAATTACCTGAAGCATGTCATCAATCATAATGAGAATGTATTGAATAGTTTGATCTTTGGATACATGTCCCAGGAGATTCAGGAAAGTTTTGGCAGCTTGTGCAGTGTTTTCCTTGAGTTTTGCCTCTCTGGCAGCCGAGTCATTGATATCAAATGAGACGATAAAATCATAATCCTCCTTGGATATCATCTGAGATCTAGGAACCAAGTATACCGTTAGAAAAGTAAGAACATTCAACACAATGAGATACATGACTAAATTAACTCACTGCAAATAAGACTGCCAATTGATGCGCTGACTCCTGATATCAGCTGCTTGCTGCTGCAGAATGCTCGTTGCAGCCAACATATCTGGGTCATCGAAAAATTGTTTGAAATGACATTAGTGATCAATGGATGAATGAAACAGAGAGATGAGCTTTAATTTTGCCACACTGAAGGGTAACAACATCATGGGAATAAAAGCTGTGGGAGGGGCTAGTTTTTTCAACAACTAATTTCTCACCATAGTTTTCATCCGGCAAGGCCGGAATGATTTCCTTTATGTTCGGGCGATCGGCCATGGTGATGGCTTCTCAGCACGTGCAACGAGCTGAGATTTTTCTGCTCACCCCTCAAAAAGCTCTGGAAAATGGATACTTTTGCTAGTCGACGATTTCTTTCTCCGATTCTTCACTCACGTTCGATCACAAGTCGGGTGTCACGAGACCTAAACCAAACTGAAGTTAGCCTCGAGCTTGTGACGTATCGATTCGGATCAGCTGATCAGGTGGGGGTGGTTCACATTTCACCATTTCCAAAAGTCTCGTAAACAAAACATTCAGAGGCACAGATTTGAGGTAAACAATACGAGGAACAAGTTTTTGTGATTCGAGTTTTGGATTGAGTCATAAGTGTCAATCGAATGGACCGAGATGCTGTTGATGATTTCGTAACTATCACTACGCTGTCTGCTCGAAGCAATGTTCAAGTCGTTCTTTGATCTGATAGGCAAGGAAGTGAAGTGGTGAGGGAGTAGTCCTCTTATTTTCGTCCGTTCTCGTGCGTCCACGGCTTGAAAACATTGAAAAAGAAGGAAAATGAATTTGCGGTATGAGATACGTTAGACTTGGGAACGCAGTCGCGTGCACCGGGTAGCTCGGGGATCAATTTACACTGTAAGGAACTAAAAGGACGTCAAGTTGTGCCACGTCGTTGTAGGTGCCGGGGCTTGGCAGTGGCAGCCCAACAGCAGAGTCAACATGCTCACCGCTGCCGCGAGCACGTTGTCCAACAACGGTGCTTCCTATGGCAACGACCGGGCCTCCGCCGAGCCCGAAATCGGTGGAGATCTAGCCTCTGGAGGCTTCTTTCACACCGACTACAAGAAGTATGTAAAACCCACTACTCCTTCGTTTTGATGTTTTGACACTTGGGGCTTATTTGTGATTTGTCTTCTTGACAGGCATGAGGACCTCAAGCAGATGCTCGATAGCAACAAAGATGGGCTGAAGCTTGAGGCTATGAAAAGGATCATCGGGGTGAGTTTCTTTTAGTGTGGGACGCTTTCTGAATGAGATATGGAATGCTAAATAGATACTTGTTTCAGATGGTAGCAAAAGGTAGAGATGCGTCAGAATTGTTCCCTGCTGTGGTCAAGAATGTGGTGTCTAAGAATATAGAAGTAAAGAAGCTGGTCTACTCGTATTTGGTTAGATATGCGGAAGATCAGCAGGATCTTGCTCTGCTATCTATTTCCACATTTCAAAGAGCTTTAAAAGATCCCAATCAGCTGATAAGAGCAAGTGCCTTGAGAGTTCTGTCCAGTATTAGAGTACCCATGATAGTTCCAATTGTGATGCTGGCAATCAAAGATTCAGCAAGTGATATGTCGCCCTATGTTAGGAAAACTGCTGCTCATGCCATTCCTAAACTATACTCTCTTGATCCAGAACAGAAAGATGAACTTATAAGTGTTTTAGAAAAATTATTATCTGATAAAACTACCCTGGTTGTTGGGTCTGCTGTGATGGCCTTTGAAGAAGTTTGTCCTGATCGCATTGACCTCATCCACAAAAATTATAGAAAATTATGCAATTTGTTGGTTGATGTTGATGAGTGGGGCCAAGTTGTCATTGTCAATATGTTAACAAGATATGTGAGAACTCAATTTGTGGATCCTAATAATGACGTAAGTTTTGTCATTGCTTCATTAGTTTTCTTGTATCTGAAACCATCAACTTCAATTGTATTTTGTTGTAGGAGATTGAAGATGATGAAGAAAAGCCGTTTTATGATTCAGATGAGGAATCTGCCGATTCTAAAAAGCCAAAATTCACTGTTGATGTTGATCATCGATTACTTCTGCGCAATTCAAAACCGTTATTGCAAAGCCGAAATACCGCAGTGGTTATGGCAGTAGCTCAACTATACCACCATGCTGCTCCTAGAAGTGAAGCTATTATAGCAGCCAGAGCTCTTGTGAGACTATTGAGAGGTCACAGAGAAGTTCAAAGCATAGTACTCCACACAATTGCTAGCATATCAGTCACAAGAAAGGTAAAGTGGAAAAATTGTTGTAGTCTAAAGTCTCATAAGTCAAAATCAATTAAGTTGACAGCTGACTCCCTTTTATTTCCAGAGTATGTTTGAACCATTCCTGAAGTCTTTCTTTGTCAGGACATCAGATCCAACTCATATAAAATTGTTAAAACTAGATATACTGACTAACTTGGCTACTGAGTCTAGTATCACGGTGATTTTGCGAGAATTTCAAACGTATATCTCAAGTAATGATAAGGAATTTGTTGGAGCCAGCATCCAGGCCATTGGGAGGTGTGCCAGTAATATCAAGGAAGTTACTGATACTTGTCTGAATGGTCTGGTATCACTCTTGAGCAATAGAGACGGTAAGAATAATTATTTCAGTCTATCTATACTTTACATGGATTATCTAAAAACTTCAAGACTGATTGGGTATTTGCATGAAGTTATCTCAAGATAATCAGACCAAGAGTAGATAAGTGCCATATCTTGAGGAAACATAGCCATTCAAAAAACTGTTCTTTTCCTACTTTTGCTTAGGCCTACTGCATACCAGTAGCAATCATCTCAAACTTTTATGGTCCAAAGTTGATTATTTTGAATATTTGTTTGTACCTGAAGCATTATGAGCAAAATCTTCTGGGTGCTCATCTGTTGAAAAAAGAATCCTGATACTCTTCTGAAGACAGAATTCTTACCAAATTGTTTACTTAAATGCCAATATTTTGGAGGGTTTCACACCAAATTCCACATGTAAATAGTTCCTTTGATCTATCCTCATTTCCTTCCCTGGTGGATTTTTGATTCGAAAATCAAATACCTCCACCTGATGTAATTGAATTCTTGTACATGGACTATTTCAAATTGCTACACATTTGTGCAACTTGTAGACAGGATTTTACTTTTCTCTAAAGAGGATGGAGTGGGAAAGTTATCTTGGTAGCTCCACTAATGGAGTGGCTCACATTTTTCTAACACAATCAATTCTTTCCAAGTGCTAGGTATATTGAAGAATCCTGATTTAAATGCCATAATTAAATGTTTCCATTTCTTAAGTCAAACTAGATGTCCCTCTAATTTACATTTTTCTTGGCTGAGATATTTTTATGACTCTATATTTTGCGTGCCAAATTGTCAATCCATTCACTCGAGATAGAGCCGTAGAACATTACGGAAGAATTTTCGAAATCTCAACTGGCTGCAGTGACCCGCATTCTCGTATCCCCAATTTAATCTCTCAAAAGCAGGTCAACCGGGAAAAGAAAAAGTCTCGAGAGCGTAGCGCTCTGCTCGGTAGAGTGTTCGCTGATGTCTTTTTTTTCCAGATGACCTTGCTCGCTCCGCGGGGAATTTCAAAATGTGACGTTCGACGGGCGTAGTATAAACCAAACATTGACGTATTTTCTCATGTTTGCACTTATATGTTTCACTTCTTGATCTTCATCTTTACATTCCACGTATTTTAACGCGTAAATATATGACTCGAAGTAGTAACTCAATGAGGCGCGACGACCGATCTTTCGCTTTATCTTTTGCGAAACATACGACGAACACCCACCCAAAACATATAGTTATTAGTTCAAGCAATCGACGTTCGAGTCGCCACCGTCGCGTGACATATCGCGGGGCAGACAGACACACAGAGAATCGAGCTCAGGGGCCACCGACTCGTGGTCAGACTTTGCCTATACCCTGCATGGGTTAAAGTTGCAAAAGTGGGCCGTTGGTGGCGTAGTTCCCCATATAACGCAATGGAAGACAGCGCCCTCAACGGCCCACTCTTGCAACTCTTACTCTGACCATGGGCACCTGTGTATAAGCATAGGAGTCGGTGGTCCCTGATCGAGCTGAGCCGAGCAGCGCGCAAGAGCTCCACGTTCCCCCGTGACATCTGAAATCGAGCACCTCCTGGAAACGTAATTTGTTGCTCGGTATAAATTTAAAGTCAAAATAGGGAGGGTAGAGGCCCTCCCTATTAACAGGCTATCCGGATATCGAAACCCGGGTGTGCCAGAAGGCCGCAGCTCGAGCGCAGAAGAGAGGACTGTTCAGGAATGGCGGCACTGGTTGCAGGTGTTCAGTACAGCCTTTCATCACATATTGATTTCCATAAAAATAAGTCCTTCATTTTTGTGAAACTCACGGACTCGGCGCAACGTGCCATTGAGGATTATCTTCGTAATCGAAATAATATAAGCCTCGCCCCGACGATACAGTTTCTTGGAAACGATGGACAACTTTTCTTCCCATCTGCGAATTCCAATCACGGAAACTTCACCTTCAGCCTCACGGGTAATCAGGACATCGAAGGTCCACAAGGTGGTTTCGAGTGCATTCAACAAACCGGACCCAAGGACTTGGAAAGCCTCGGAGCTCTACCGTGCAAAATGCGCATTCACGCAAATGACGATGTTTACGAGACTACTCGACGTCGTATGCACGTAGTCGAGGAGAACAACAAAAATAAGTGTACGCGAGTGATCAAAGCCAGCGATCCCGTAGGCAGAAAGATAAAAATCAAGGGAACCGTGAAAGCTCCGCCAACGTCCTTGACCAGCTCCAACTCGAACGATTCGATAGCCAAGCACCAGTACCGTACATTTGTGAATTCGCCAAATCCTCTCAGTCAGCCGTCCGATGTGTCGTCCTCCAAGTCAATTTCAAATAATGTGGCTGTCAATCGATTGCAGCCAGATACTCATAAGAAGGCACTGGATATAGTGCGAAGACCTCTCAAGGAAAGACTCATCCATCTACTTGCTGTAAAGCCTTTCAAGAAGATTGAACTCTACGATCGTATTAACAAGGAAGGTGTTCGAGAAAGGGAGAAGAATGCGATAGCAACAGTCTTGAAGCAAGTTGCTTTCATGAAAGACAATACTTATCATTTACAAAGGTGTGTATGGAACGATGTTCAAGAAGACTGGCCATTTTATACAGATCAAGAAAAGTTGATGTTGAAGAGGAGAAAACCGCAGAACCTCACTCCTTTAGGTTCAAGTGATAGTAGTTCTAGTGGGAGTGGTCAGTCACCAAATTCTGTGCTTTTGGGTTCATCCTCTGCCTCCTTAGTTCCATCTATTGAATCTGCTGGAACAAAGAGGCCTGGATATGTTCAGGGAAATGACGGTCTCCCAACCAAGAGACAAAGGATATCCCATTATAAGAAACCTGAATCAAATGGTTCTTTAAATACTAGTGATAACAATCGTTCAACTGTTGATGTTAATTGGGACCAAAGGCACACGCAGCAAGATAATCAAATTTATTATCAAAATCACCAAGAGCAGGACCTACATACCAATGGTTATATGAATGAAAAGTTGAGTCCTCCATTTAGTACTGGCCATGAGGATAGTAGTAGTAACAGTATATCTACAAATCTCCAAGGATCAGGTGTGATTAAAGAAGAATTTTCCAGCTCCCAGGGATCAAGTGTAATCAAAGAAGAATTTTCCAGTTCCCAGAATAGTTATAATGGGAATAGTTTATTAGATTGTAATGGTCGCGAGAATCCGTACATGCCTGGTTCTCCAGACTCCTGTAATCGTTTTGAATCTATATCCTCAGAACCGTGTAATCGTTTTGAACCTATATCCTCAGAACCGTGTAATGAAACGAACAACATGGACTATCTGACATCTTATACCACAATACGTAACACTGCACAAAGATCACGTTACAAGGCTGAATTTGCTGCTTACTATAAGGAGTATAGTAAACTTCATGCGCAAGTAGTCAACATAGCTCAGGTATTCCGTTGTCTAGAGGATGAGTTCAGGAAGAAAACACAAAGTGGGAACAAGGAAGGATGTGAGGCAATTCAACAACAAATTTTACAAGAATACTCAAAATCTAAAAGTGTTAAATCTCAATATTCTTATTTACATAACAAGTTGAGTCATATAAAGCAATTAGTATCAGATTATGATGCTCAAAACCGTTTTGACTCTGCTTCTAATGACAGAGACTCTTTACGGAGTGGCAGAGATTCTGGTGATAGCTCATTTTATAAGAATAAAAAAATAAGGAATGCTCTGATAGATTTCCACGATCAAGCAAGCACACGTGCTTCTGAAGCTTCCCACTTAAGCTGACTGATTATGTACATTTTATCCATTGTTAGGAAACGATGAAATATTCTTTATATATATATCACACTTCATATTTTATGTAAAAATATTGAAATATTTGGAATAAATATTCGAAAAAAATCCACCTCTTCTCTTCATTATTCCGCAAACCTTTGCTGATATTATGAGTTTACATAAAAAGTATAAGAATACCGAAAAACTTCAGATTGCGTTTCTCTTTTCTTTCTTCTTGTAATTTTACATTGAAAATTCGCTCCATGCAAATATCCAATCAATCAATCTCTTCCTATCAAAATACCGTCCGATTACATGAGACAAATTTCGATATTTTCATCCACTAGAGGCGGTTGTGGCAGAAAGCGTTGTCGTAATTAAAAAACTACTGCAAACTCAGCCCAATGAACACAAGGATATCATAGCTCACATGGCCAAATTGATGGATTTCATAACGGTACCACAAGCTCGAGCGTCAATCCTTTGGCTGCTCGGTGAATATTCAAATAGAGTGCCAAAAATAGCACCCGATGTCCTTAGAAAAATGGCAAAGACATTTATCAATGAAGAGGACATTGTCAAGCTGCAAACTCTCAATCTTGCTGTAAAATTATACCTTAGCAACCCTGAGCAAACTGAAAAATTCTGCAAGTATGTATTTCAACTTGCCAAATACGACCAGAACTACGACATAAGGGATCGCGCGCGTTTCCTCAAGTTCTTCATCCTGGGCGAGGATGGCAAGCCCGAGAACAAGAAGCTGTCCCAACACGCAAAGAAAATTTTTCTCGCTCACAAACCAGCTCCGACACTCGACTCTAATTTCAAGGAGTCCGAATTTCAACTTGGGACCTTGTCGCATTATCTGAACATGCCTTGTACGGGATACAGGGCTTTGCCATCGTTTCCTGAGGTTCCTCCTGATCCTTCAGTCAGAGATGTGCCCGATCCGATCGGCGTTCACGAGACGAAACACAGCGCCAAAAAGGATAAGAGGGATAAGAAGAGTGCTGAGAAAGAAAAGTCTTTCTACGATGACGACAAAAGCTCTCCTGACGAAGGTTCGTCTCACGTTATATATTTTTTTTTCAAATTCTATTAGTCTTTTACTTCTGTTAATGTAATGCAAACGCATAGGTACTTGGTTCGTTTTTTTATCGAGATTTTCTACACGGGGTCAGTTTTATTTGTGAGTTAGTAACATTTGGCTTCTCTTGGAAACCCTCATCTAATTTCTTGAAAGTGTTGAATCACGAACGGGCAAAGAAATGATATCTTTTTATTAATGGTTATATCCATATTTGTCCCTAATCCAAACCAGTTTTTTAATATCATCCTCTTTGTTGTTGTCGTTTGCGCGTGATAATTTATGAGACATTTGACAAAACCTCTCTCGATTAAAACTCAAAAATTCAAATTAATAGGGAAAAGAGTAATCAAACTGGGAACTGGGAAATGATGAGGATCTCATCATTATATTATTGCAAGCTCTAATTTTGAATATTACTCTCGCAGAGTCCGAAGATGTAGATTCTGATAGCAGCAGTGATTCGGATGATAGCTCGTCAAGTGAGGATGATAGCGAATCGTCAGAGGAAACGTCTGCTGATGAAAAACTTGCCAAAAAGGATAAAAAGTTCATCACAGTAACGAGAACTGAACAAAAAATAAAAGAGGCTCGCAATAATGAGGATGGAGCTGATGATGATGATGGCGAGGATGACGAGGGCGAGGAAAGTAGCGAAGAGTCCGATGATGAATCGGATTCGGGAAGCGAGTCATCGTCCGAAGATTCAGAGTCAAAGAGCGAAGAAGAGGTAAAAAATCAAAAACCAGCCCCGAAAGCGAGTAAAACGAGAAATGACGTGCGACCAAAGAAGAAAGAAGAGCCCAAGAGTAATCTTGATTTGCTTCTCGATCTAGATGATGGTGAGAGATACGATGAATTTTTTTAATGGAAATCTGACACAATCCATTTTTCTTATTCATGATGGATTTTCAATTGATATTTTAGTTACTCCGGTGACTCCTGTAATGACGCCTAGCATGGGTGGATTTTTAACACCGATCGTGCCCACGTCTTCATTGATATCCGATGGCATCAAAGAAGTGCCACCATCGTTCATTCCATCCAAGAAGTACGAGCTACTGAACAAAGTTAGTGGACGAGGATTGAGGGTAGAATATAGGTTCACGCGATCTCAACATTTGATCAGCCCCGCAATGGTGAATATCGAGTTAACGTTCACCAATGAGAGTAATGATCCTATTACTGATATTCAAGTTGGAAAGAAGGTTTGTGTGTGTTTGATTTTTTAAATTACGTCTTGGTCAATTACATCTCGGCTGCGGGATAATCTAGAATTTCTTATTACAGCAACTGTCGACTGGAATGTCTGTTCACGATTTCTCTCCGATCACCATATTGCAGCCAAATTTGCCTTTATCTTGCGCCCTAGGAATTAATTTCAATGACTCTACACAGCCTGCATCGTTCAATATTGATTTTAAGACGAAGAATGAAGAAGAATCTCGAAACATCAACATAAAAGCTCCAATCGGAGAAATAATCAGATCTGTTCTCCTACCTGAATCGCTGTTCTCGAATGAAAAAGATAAATTGAAGGGGATGAATGAGCATACAGCCAAAATGAACTTCTCTGGAAACAAGAAATCTTTAACTGGGAAAGTTTTAGAGTCCGCCAATCTCGCTGTTATATCAAACGACGATGAATCGTTGAGGTATGAATCGTCGATGCTTATTTACCAAATGATGTTTTTACCTTGAATTTTAATCAATGTATCTCACGTTGTGCTACAGGTTAGCTGCCCAAACTCTTGCATCCAAGTCCTTAGTTCTTGTAACAATCAAAAGAGTGGAGGATGATTTAGATATTTGTGTCAACTGTGAGAAGATGGTTATAGGTTCAATGCTGTTGAATGAGCTGAAGAGCAGTTTAAAGTAAAGCTTTTGCGTCAGCATGGAGAGCTCTCAATTTATTCTTTTAGAAATGTGGAGCTGGAGTACCACACAGAGATATTGTCTTATAGACCCAAAACATGACATTGTAATATATATGTGTTCTTCAGAGTGAAGCATTTATGTGAAAGTTGATTGTGCAATTCATTGAGCCAAGTGTATAATGGATGTGCTGCTCAATGTTGAAATTTACTTGTAGCTTTATTGTTTAAGATTTAGTTTGAGCAAAGTCTGAAATGACCGTTTCGCATCGAATCGAGTCACAATTGGGGTGAGTAAAATGTTTGGAGCCATTTCTCCATTAGACGTCTATTCGAGCGTTTATCGTAAATAATGAAATTAATTTCGTGAATCAAGTCCACATACACGTTGTAATTATAAAAAAGAAAGCGTATTTTTTACTATATTATATCCATTTATTGCAGAGTCAAGGGATAGCTTACAAAGTATTTAAATTACTTGAAACTGTACGTATGATGAAATGAAAATATAATTTTTACCACCAGGAAATTACGCATTACATTCCGTTTCAGATTCTCAAGTCCATTATCACTCAAAGCCTGTCATAATACACCCACACCATCACCTCTACGTTTGCTATGCGCATTCATATGTTTTCAAGTGTTTCATAATGAAAAATAAACACGTGTTGCATCGAGATCTATATAATACAGGTCGTAAATAAAGGGTTTGACAGTTTCCAGCTGTCAGATATCAAATGACAGGTGGCATATGCCGACAGTAGGTAATAGGTAAACAGACGGCGCTCGAGGCGCGGTAAAAGTGGAGGTGATCCCCGAGGACGAGGACGACGGCGTGTGTCGCGTGTCTCTCTCGTCTCTCAAAATGGCCGCGCGCTACTGCTGGGACCGCCGCTGCTAAAAGGATCGTCGTGCGCGGGTCCACGGCTACGTCATCTCCAAGGAGCGGACCGGCCGAGGTCCCGTGCCTCATCATTATATCAAGTTTATATTAGTGTTGCCAGTGTTGTTTTTTTTTTTCTGAAAGCTTGGGTGATCATCTCGTCATATCATCTTTATAGCCATTTCTGCGTCGCTGAGAGCCAAGGCCACGGCGCAGCTTATGTCGCAGAGCTACGTTCGGTCGCCGCTGGAATGCGGGCGGAGCTATAAGTCTGGAGCTGCCTAATTTTATCCCGGGATCATTGATATCCTTGTACTTATACCTGCTCCTGTGGATGCTTTGGAATTGATGGTTTATACTTAATTCTTGTGTAGAAGACGAAAAATTTTAGTGGTACCGGAAGAGTTTAGGAACTCGTGGCTTATGAGTGTGATCCAAGTGTTGCGGTGTTTAGGTAGAGGAGTGCAGTAATAGTGCTATGTATAGAGAGTAATTGCAGTCGTGGAATAGTGCTACTAAATGTGTCCGATGATTTGTTGTTGCGGAGGCTTATGCATATTCAGTTTTGTGCGAATCGTGTATAACGGCGGTGGCAATGCTCTCCCGAGTGAGTGAGTGAAAGCTGAAAGGTGAATATATTTTTCATATCGCCTGTTGGAAAGTCTTGCTCAATGTGCGTGTCTCGTCGTTGCTCCATGAGTTTCATTTTAGTAGATCGTCATGATCACCTGTCTCTTTACCTCTTTGCTTACAACTGCAAAATAGTTTATGGGTTTGCTTTAAAATGTGTGGATAGGAGTAGAAGTGTTTGATGAGACAGAATTTCTTGCTAATTTTGTTGTAATCATAAAGTTTTCCCAAGATCAGATGAGATGCACTGGAGTCTGGATCTTGAGAAATGTGTCATACGTTTGTAAGAATCTCAAGTTTCTTCAGCATGATTCATTGCTATTCCTTAGAGTCACGTTTTGCTAATGTTTACAGACTGACACAAGTTATGGAAATTCATTTTGTAAGTCAATAATGTTCCCCTTGCATTACTCATCAGTGCACTTATGAAGTTTTGAAGATTGGAAAGTCATTTTAGCAAAATCCATTTAGGTTTTGAAGCTTCGTCTTTGTAGCAAATCAGTTTACTATTTTCTTATCTGAATTACACCATATCAGATTCATCTCAAAGTATTTCATTCAGTCCTATTTTTATTCTTTGTTGGACTTGCACATTGAAATCATAAAGAGCTGTGTCAATGTTATCCTGCTAAAGTATATGCACAGTCCCAATCAAGATATACTTGATTTACTCGTAGGTACTAGTTTAGTTTGATGGATTCGTACTGATAATAGTGTGGCATGAGCATTTGAAAAGGTTCTAAAAACTAGTGACTTTATTTCAGCAAGTCATCTTCAATCAAAGGATGAATGCCTGTACATTATAAAGCCAGGTAATTTTCTTGTTCTCATTCCATTGTTACATACACTTGTTTCCTGTCTGAGTACACTAAATGAAATATTTTAGCTTTAATGACGTTGAACATTCAAATGTATTCATGAGTTGAGCGGTTCAAGTAGTAATGAATAAACAATCATATAGCGTAGTTCTATGTGTGATCACACTGATGATCATCAAGACTATTCCATCTCTACGATGGGAGTCCCTAAAGGAATTGATTGAAATTGTTCACATGTTTGTTGTTCATAAATCATTAAGTAACATTCAAACTCTCCAATTATTTTAATCACTCCAAGGGATAGCTTGTGAGCTATGCAATTTAGACTTGAAATAAGCCTTTTTTTATCAACAAGCGAATGGATGAGAGAAGACTCGTAAAACTTGTTGTCTCTTCATGAGTACTCAAATCTTCTGTAGGCATGGATTAAATTTTCCTCAAGATCGTTGTATAAAAATTGGCTAATTCACCATTAATGCAAGTCAGCATAGTATAAATTTAGAATCAATGCTATCTAATCTCATCTCTCCTAGCCGATTCAATTTCCACATTAGCTTTATTTATAGGCTGCTAATTCTATAATAACAGAAAAAATTAACGAAGTTTCAATTTTTCAGACTGGAGCAGCCTTGGGAGCGAGTGATGCCAACGTATCAAAATGCGACTTGCGGCTATCCGAGCGTGTCGGCACCGATCGCGCGCCAAAGCAAGCTCGACGGCAATCAGAATCATCAGCACACGACGATCCCATCACATATAGCCGCAGCGGTGAGTGCCGCCACCTCGCACGAGCACCGACAGCAGACCAATAGCACGCCTGCTTCCGTTCCAAGCATGGCAAGCCTAGTTGGTCAGCCCAATTCTAACGCCAACAGCAATCTACTCGTTGGAAATAATACCCGGCATGAGGTCAAGCTCAATGCCATGCCGTAAGTTTCACAGTTGTGACGATTTACTGTTTCCCTACTAGATACATTTGTGAGAGATGATCTGATCTATACCTATCTCTTAGTTTCATATTTGGTATAGTAAATTGAATTGACCGTGATTTTGTCAATTGATGTAATGATTTTTTTCTGTCATGTAGGAACATATCAATCTACACGCAAGTAATACTCTTGATAATAAATTGCAGGTGGTTTCACGGCAAAATATCGCGAGAGACTGCTGAACGGTTGCTTCGACCGCGCGAGGACGGCCTATTCTTGGTACGCGAGTCGACCAACTTCCCCGGTGATTACACGCTGTGCGTGTGCTACCAGGGAAAAGTACAGCATTACCGGGTCAAGTACAAAAACAATCAGCTTACTATAGACGATGAAGAGTTTTTCGAAAACTTGGCTCTGCTGGTCGAGCATTACGAACAGGACGCGGACGGTCTCTGCACTCAGTTGACAAAATCGCTACCAAAGCAGGGTAAACAAGACTTCTGCGTGGATCCAAAGGCCTTCGTCGAAGCAGGCTGGGTGATCCAGACGCACGAGCTCGAGCTTCGCGAGTGTATCGGCAAAGGTGAATTCGGTGACGTACTCCTCGGCGTCTATAGAGGCGAGCGCGTTGCTGTCAAAATGCTCAAAGACAACAGCGAAGCCGCGCAAAGATTCCTCGCAGAGGCAAGCCTAATGACCTCGCTCATACATGACAACCTTGTCAAACTGCTTGGACTCGTGTTCAACAATCAGCACATGTACCTTGTTACCGAGTACATGAGTAAGGGCTCGCTGGTCGACTACCTCAGGTCCCGTGGAAGATTGCACGTCTCTAAGCGTGACCAGATAAACTTTGCCTACGACACGTGCGCTGGAATGGCCTATCTAGAATCCAGACACGTGGTTCATCGAGACCTCGCTGCTAGAAATGTACTCGTCGCCGAGGATAACTCCGCCAAAGTCTCAGATTTTGGTCTCGCTCGAGATGAAAACTTCTCGCTGGATGGGGGCAAACTGCCTATCAAATGGACTGCTCCAGAAGCCCTTAAACACAATGTAGATATTGAAAAATACATTCATTTTAATTTACCATGATTTACTGATTGTCCTAATTCTGTATCTTGAATTTTACAGAAATTTTCAAACAAATCAGATATGTGGAGCTTCGGAATTCTTCTGTGGGAGATCTACTCTTTTGGCCGTGTTCCCTATCCAAGAATAGTAAGCTCAACCTTGCAGTTCTGCATTGAAAATATTGATACCTCATGAAATGGCATTGTATACGGATTCGCTTACTATACGGGACAAAATGATAGACCTCTCGAATTCGAACCGGATCTCCGGTCAGAATAAAATCGCTGTTCCTTTTGAGTCATGAGTTGCTCTAGAATGGTGTTGAGGCCATCATATGAGCTATTGCGGATCAATATTGGACAATAAACATCCAAGTTATTAACATAAAACTGGCAAATTAAGCTGTTTTTGCTCACGTTTTTTCGGTAGCCGGGTTTGATTGCTTGGCAATCGAAGGAAAACACTTTACCGTCTCGAAAAAATTTAGTGGATGCCTCTACTCATTTCTCAAGCGAGATGCATTGGTTTTCCTCGAAAATATAACGTTATTGGTTATTTGCAGACTTCTGAAACTAAGAAAGTATCTCGAGACCGAAAAACTTTCGGATGATCAGTCGGTCATCAAAAAAATCGGAAAAAATCCAACATGAATAAAAACTAATCGACTTATACACGAAATTGGCGAGTTCTGCGCAACATGTGAATTTGAATTGACGAGACAAGGCCTTCTCATAGGTTAAAAAAAAAGTGACCGTAACTCAACGATGATCCGACCCTCGGCAACCTTTCTATGAAAACAAGCAGTAGAAAATAAGGGTCGGGTGATTTTACCGAGAGACAGGTTTCATTTTTTCAAACACTCATAGTAGTGAACAGGATTTATATGGTTCATGTAACAGCTGTTTTCTCTTTCTGTTTCGTTTGGTTCTGTCACCAGATACCTTACTAGTAGACGATTTGTAATCTCAATTTTTCTACTTAGCACCCACGAATTTGTGATACGAACAATTAGCACTCCGATTTAAAACTCATCATGTTCACAGCCTCTGGTCGACGTCGTCAAATGTGTCGAAAAAGGATATAAAATGGAACCGCCTGACGGATGTCCTGTTGAAGTATACGAAATTATGCGACAGGTTTGTGTTTTTGTCTGTTTCCAAGAATTTGACTGCAAAGCAGCTCACTTATCAATTTTTCCTTTTTCAGGCGTGGGATCTGCAACCAGAGAAACGACCCAATTTCAGCGACATCAAAGTTAAGCTTGGACAGTTGAAGATTGAGTACACCAAATGTAACTGACTTTCAGCCTCGTCATTTTCTTCGTTTGCCAAATGATGAGAGGATATGGCCTAGTCCAGAATTTAATTTAATATCATTGTGTTCAATGATTCCTTTGAATACTTTGATACGATAGGGAAAAGGTGTCTTCCCCATATCGTACACCAATTACGATACGATTCGTAACGCTCGTGCTTATTTTCTCAGTCCCATCAAGAATCGATACCAGATTTTTCGGAAACGATCTTTTGAAAGTCATGTGTAACATATGTTTTATTTCGTCGAAGATGATTTGCTGATGGCTGTCATCTAATAGCTCATTTTCATCTGTAAAAATCGTATCTCTTGTATATACTTTTTTCTTCACCGTGAAATATTTGTATTATATCTGCACGAGCGACATGAAGTCAATTGTCTGTGAACTCTAAAGCGCCGTTCTTGCTTAACATTGTATGAAACTGCGCGAACTTGCTTTCGCTAAAGTTTTCCAATTCATTAATGATTGTGGACCGTATCTTTGTATTAACGAAAGCTTTTTATATCGCCGACATTCACGAGTGAGTGAAGTTTTCATCATTTCCGCCATCCCAAATAATTTATATTTCATCAACAAGATTCATTCTTGGCTTTCGATCATCAGAATTTTCACCATAGTTGTGTCATTATCAATATCTATTGTTTCATTGCTTGAACTCGAAATACGAAAGTGTAATAATAGGCTGTCAATGGAGGATAGAGTCTCTAAATTTTGTTATTCAGAGGTTTGTTATGATATTACTGTTATTTTGAACTAAATCATTTTTATTTGATTGAAGCGATTGATACCAATTTTTTCCTAGAAATTGAACTTGTCCTTAGAATTGTACATGTATGGATGTAAATATTCTTGTATATATTACTTTTGCCAGAAAATTATGTTCCGCGGAGAGAAGATATATCAATCAATCAGAAAGTACGAAAAAGTGCAGTCACCTAACGAAATGTCACGACGTAATTTTAATAATCAAATTTTACTTAATTAGGTACGCGCACGTTAATATAATTCACATGGCATAGAAAGCAAAAGACCCATAGCAAACTTGTCTAGTGAAATAATCACATGAATCTCCTCAAAGTCTCTTATTTTGAGGGGTGAAATTATGTCATGGCGGAGAACAAGCTATACCCCATATTTACACAAATCAGTTGGTATAAGTTTGTGTCTGGCTGTGCAGATAGGTGTGGAATAAGAGACGCCGAGTATTGTATGAAACGGTACTAACTGATGAGGTGAGATCGATGTATGTACCTCTTTTTAAAATTGTTTGATTTCAAGGTCAACCTATTGTTTTTTTTTCGTAACATTCATCAAACCTTCAAGAAATATCATGCCAGTTTTGATATGTTTATCCTTCAATTTGCAAAATCTATCATCACTTTTGGCTTAACGAGGAGTCGAGACGGAGTAGAAAAAATGTTGATCAAGTCCGAGACTTTTCGCCCGAGACTTTTTCGAGTATTGTCTTCCTGTTTTGTCACGTATTCGATCTCACTTGGTCTTATATTGTCTTGATTGATTTCATAGCAACTACTATGACACAAAAAATGAGTCTTGATTATAACTCCACAAAATCATCACTGTAATTTAATTAGACGGTTTGGTGATTCAGATTACCCAAAAAAATATCGACTTCCTACTTCTACATTGTGTACTCGCCGACGAATTTGTTACTTACTTCAGATAAATGTATTTTTGACTAGAAAATTTTCTTGGTAGGCAATAATTACAATATTGGATTTGTTTGTTATAAAGCAAACGGTCAATTCCAAACGATTCAAATTCTTCCTTACTATTTTTGCTTGGAAGAAATCCATCATTTTTTGAATCCATGGACGATATTCTATTTTCATATAATCTCGTCTATGTTCATGAGTATACTCTGTCCATCGTCTTATATTCGACATCGTGCAGAATGTCAATGTGAAGCATTCTTCTTCCTAAACGATGAATTTTTTGTGGCGTTTCAATCATTGAATCAGTACTGTTATAAAATGAGATTTTCACAATACATTTTTACGTCTTTTCCAAGATAACACTGTTCATAGCGATTTTAGAGATCTGTTGACCAAGATCTGCTGTTACTGTATGTCAAATAAAGTAAATTACTGCAGACGAATTTTGTTACACATTCCTCAACCTTGATTGAAATAGTACATTTCGATACGAGGGCGCGAATGTTGGTTTCCGCACAAGTGATATTTCTCGGCCTGAGCCGAAGGCGACGGTCGCAATTATCACGAGAATGCGGAAACCATCCAGTCCGATTGTCGAATACTATTTTCCCATCAGCTGTGCGGAGAACAAAATAAAAAAAAGATGGAAAAAGTGTGTATGTTGATTAATAATTATATAAATGCTGTATACAAGAATAGGCTGAAAATGGAGTGTCAATGTTGGTCAATATTTGACAAAATAAGTCTGGCAGCCTCAATTCTAATAAAAAAAAAAAAAAAAATGAATAAATGAATAAAACTATTCGACGAGGAAAATTAGAATTACAAGTAATATTGTTCTGAGTTGAACCGGAAGATTCTTTTATTCTTTCGGAAAGCGGTGAAGGAAAACAGTAACCAGTAATGATTCTCACCCATAACTTATGTCAGCGATTAACGATCCGGGAGAGAATCGAACCTGAGGTGTTTCCCATATTTATTTGTAGAACCTTATATGTAATGGTATAGGTCCTGTCTTCAACTTTAAAATTTTGATTCAAACTTGCAATTGATTCACTTCTACGTTGATTCATTTCACGACTTTATGAAATTGATGAGGGCGTTGGCCACTCAATTGTTGAACTCAATTTCATCTGTTGCACAAAACCTGTTTTTTTTTTTACCTTGTAAGTAACAATATATAAATGTTGATTAAAATCTCGAAGATCACCAAGAAAAATCTTGTTGATCCAGAATGAGATGGGGTCGATGCTGGAGATTTTTCAAGATAGATCATATGCTCTCTCTCCCATAATCAAAAAGACAGACCTCTTCTCCATCAACGCCGGGTAGACTTGATTGAATTCATCTTTTATTTTTACCTCCCACTATTTTCCTTCCTTTCGTTAGTGTATTTGAAGAACGTATGATTAGGCTCACTTTGAGGACGGATAACTTTCATCGTGATATGTATCATCACTGCACGGTTTTTCCTTTTGCTGAGTTTTGTGACTTTTATAATCCGTCAAACATTTCCAGGTTTCTGCAGAGCTGAAAGAACATTAGGGTGAATTTACAATAATACAATTTGATAAGATTGAAGATGGGATGTTGTAAGATTCTTTTTATGGGACCATGTAACAAGTATTCGGATAGAGGAAACAGTAGATAAAGGATGAGATTGGCCAGACAGTTGTCGTAACAAATGTCTGGCCAATCTCGTCCTTTATCTACTGACAATCATTCAAGAAAGTTTGCAAAACTATTGAGCTCTCAGAGTCAATAGTTCGGTTTTTGAGGAATAAACGATGCAACATTCCGGCGTTTTTTATGTAGATCAAAACCGTACGATTAAATCTTATTACTTGTTCGTTTCTTCAGCGCATGAATTCTCGCAACCGACACAACAGTCATCATCGCTCGGACTCTCCGGCTCTTGATGACAATTTGATCTATTTTCAGTATCGTTGTCTGACTTTTCATAAGTTGTCTCGGGACTTCCGACATGTGGTTTTAGAAATAATTTTTTTGGATTTCTCAGGCATACGTTTGCGAATGGATTGGGCGAGTCAAAATTACTGAGGGCCGATTGTATTGTAGCGGGGCAACCAAGTAGTGACGGTGAGCGCGTGGTTGAGTTGATTCTACAAGAGCCGCTACTGCTTCGCATTCGATTTGAGTCATGTGCCTGCCGAAATTAGAAATCATAGAGTCATAATTAATTGGATCTGATTATGGGATAGTTTTCCCCCATCAGCCTCGAGAAAAAAGTCTCCTTTATTAGGATGAGATAATCATCAGCTATGTTTGTGGAATAATCTATTCTTCCTTTTGCGATTGAACAAAAAACCATATATAATATTGAAATGGTATGTTTTGGCATAAATGAAATGTCATTGGGGGTCGCGATCGCTGGGTCGGATGGAACGATCCTGACTTGATTTTTTCCTCAATTGAAAGACGTGGACAGTAATTCAAAGTGCGAATCATATTATTCCACGATCCGGAGAGAGTGTTCATGAAATTCCCACATCTTTAATTAAATTATTACGATTTCCGAGTTTAGACAATACATCATAGCCCGAATTCATCTGTAGTCGAAATTCGAAGAAATTTGACTAAAACCCGCTATATTTCGATTGACAAAGAAGGCCGTCTGCGATCTCTGAAGTTGTGAGAAAGGGATCTGACTTTGCGGCGATGATCTTTGAAGGAAAGATTCGCCGGAGTTCAATGTTTTGAAACAGGTTACCTGCCTGGAGCTGCGGGACCCTTCTAATCCGCTAAATGAGTAACCTGATTTTCAGGATGAATGAACCAATAAATTTAATTATCACACTAGACAACATTTTGTTTCTTGAATGTTTACCATAGAGGAATATGATTTTCTCGTGTACTTTTTGACGTAAAAAGCGAATCCGTGCTCAGTCTTGCCCCTACACGTCCGGATTTTTTTAAAACCAGAAAACACTGATTTTCTAAAAATAATGTTTTTGGATTTTTTTTTTCAATTTTCGAAGTCAACGATTATTTAGCTAGGGAGTTCCATTTCGCCAAAATGCGTATCAATATATGTTTTCCTACCTATTTTGACCCGCTGGACACGATCTCGATGGTTAAAAAATCCACGATGTACCTGGAAAGGAATATTCCCAAATCCACTCACCTGTTCGTTGGGGAATAAGAAGCCCGATTTTGCTTTGCCAAAAAATCATGAAAAGGAGTAGAGTGGACAAACTGAAAGTTCGAGGTCGCATTCTATTTGTTTTGAAATACTTATTTCTTGAGAAACAGTATTGTTCGGTACCCGTAGAAAGTGTGGTTTAATACCACGAATTTGTTTTGAAATACATAGTCCCCGACAAAATTGAGTGGACAGTATGCAAAAATTCACAGATCGGTGACTCAGGCCAATTCTTGAGAGATTATGCCACTGAATTATGCACAATTGGATCCCCGAGCATCTCTCATTTACTCATGAAGAGTGGCGACTGCAAAAATTCGCGTGGTGGAACTGCAGAAGGGATTTTGTACGAGTACCTCGATTTTTGATCGGACAGAATTGAGTGGACACGCACTAAAAAGCCCATGGAAATCTGAATAGACTATCCGCCCATGCTTACAGGGCTTAAAAAGCCCTAGTGAAAAAAGTGTAATAAAAGTGACCAGGGCAATCCCGTAATCACTGATGCTCATCCATCGATGGGTATAGGTTTCGCGGAATCTCGTTACACGTGACGAAAAGGCCGGATATGGAATTCTTCAGATTTTTCTTCAATTCGACTGCGAAAAATGCATCAACGCGCTGCATTGAAATAGGAGGACTCAAGAATGAAGGGAATTATGGAATACCACTGCTGGGAGACAACTCTTGTAGCCGTATCATCAAGATCTTGTATTGAAGGTGTCCAGAATCGCCTTTAAAAGAACACGGAGGAGAGGAAATACCCGAACAAAAGGATTCAACCTGATAGCGGCTGCTCGGAATCATATTCAAATCTTCAATTGGATGTACTCATGGAGTTGTTTCAATCATTAGACCCAAGAGCCTTGAGTTGAGATGGTGGTCAGATGGGTACAATCATCACTTTAGATGAAGAGTGGAAGAGTACAGCCCAATATGTAAACACAGATGATAAAACGGGTCCCAAATGCTTGGAATTAATAAACATGTAATTTGGAATCAAATTTCAACTTATTCTGAAGAATTTTGGACTCAATTGATCATCTACGTTTACATATTGGGTAGCATTGCTACCCAATATGTAAACGTACATGAAGGGTGAAAAGATGCTACCGTAGCATCTTTTCACCCTTCATCTAAAGTGATGATTGTACCCGTCTGACCACCATCTCAACTCGAGATTTTTGGGTCCAATGTTTGAAAAAACTCGATGGGTACATCCAATTGAAGATTTGAATATGATTCCGAGCAGTCGCTATCAGGTTGATTCCTTTTTTTCGAGGATTTCCTCTCCTCCGTGTTCTTTCATAGGCGATTTTGGACACCTTTCATACAAGATCTTGATGATACGGCTACAAGAGTTGTCTCCCAGCACTGGTATTCCATAATTCCCTTCATTCTTAAGCCCTCCCATTTCAATGCAGCGCGTTGATGCATTTTTCGCAGTCGAATTGAAAAAAAATCTGAAGAATTCCATATCCGGCCTTTTCGTCACGTGTAACGAGATTCCGCGAGACCTATACCCATCGATGGATGAGCATCAGTGATTACGGGATTGCCCTGGTCACTTTTATTACACTTTTTTCACTAGGGCTTTTTAAGCCCTGTATGCATGGGCGGATAGTCTATTCAGATTTCCATAGGCTTTTTAGTGCGTGTCCACTCAATTCTGTCCGATCAAAAATCGAGGTACTCGTACAAAATCCCTTCTGTAGTTCCACCACGCTAATTTTTGAAGTCGCCCCTCTTCATGAGTAAACGTGTGATGCTCGGGAATTCAATTGTGTTCAATTTAGTGGCATAAGCCCCCAAGAGTAGGCCTGAGTCACTGATCTGTGAATTTTTGCATACTGTCCACTTAATTCTATCAGGCACTGGACCTACCTGTATTTGCCATAACTTTTTCTGTGTTAAGATCACGGGGAAAAATTTAATTTTCGATAGGCCAGAAGAATCCCTGAAGAAACAGGTATCTTGCCTCTCGCAAATAATTCTGACGTGGCAGTTCAAAACGGACTACGGGACAGTATTTCGACGATCATTTTGCGTTGAGAAACTATGTCTGGATACGCCGTAGAAGCGGAATTTTTCTCCTCGTGATTTTAACACAGCAATAATTATAGCAAAAACAGGTGTTTGAAGGAAAAACTCGTGGCATCGAACCACATCTTCTACGATCATGGGACGATTTTTCCCTCAAAATATATTTCAAAACGAAGAAAATGCAATCTCGAACGTTTACATTGGTCCACTCTACACCGTTTCATAATGTTTCAAGAATTCCTTGTAAAACTGGGCTCTCTCCCCATGAACTAGGTAGGCGAATTTGCGAATATTTCTTCTTAGATATGCCCTGGCACTTTTTAACCACTGAGATCGTGTTCAGCGGTCAAAATATGAGGGGAAACACATCTTGATGTGCATTTTGACAAAATAGTACTCCCTGGCTATAAATACTCACCAATTTTGAAAATGGACATAATCCATAAAAAGCAGTGTTTTTTCGTAAA
Organism: Eretmocerus hayati; assembly: GCA_029851415.1. Taxonomy (NCBI): domain Eukaryota; kingdom Metazoa; phylum Arthropoda; class Insecta; order Hymenoptera; family Aphelinidae; genus Eretmocerus; species Eretmocerus hayati. Next base: position 2,550,425 of record CM056743.1, on the reverse strand, counting down.
TTAGTTTTTTACGATCTAAAAATAATGCTGACGTGTAGAGGAAAATCTGAGCACGAACTCAGTTTCTACGCCAAAAAATACAGACGTTGTCCAGTGTTACCCGAACGTGCGAAGTATCGATGACAAGGCTCAATCAAATCGATATAATCACCTCTGATTAGCAGATCGATCACAAAACAAGCCATACTCAATCCTTGCCACAGCTTCGGACTTATTATACATGGAATTGACTTCTAAAAATTGTTACTCAGAACTTCTCTCTGTTGGATATTGCGTATTGTTTGGCTGACTTCGAAAATTCGAAAATAACGCGAAAGCTCGTTCATCCATCTATCTCACTTCAGCAAACATAAGAAATGAGACAAGATCCAGAAAATGAGTGAAGGCTTGTTCAATTAACTTGATTTTCAAATCATCCTCTTTCTGTTATTAAAGTGTCAATCAATTTCATCAACTCAAAAATCACTCACTTGTGCTGAAGCCCTTTGGTCCTGCCTGCAAGTGGATGATGACAATCCGGACTGCCTTCGTCTCCTTTCAAATTCAGCCTCAATTTGTCTGATCTTTCTTTCAACATTCACGAGTCTACTCTGGGCTACGATCTGCTGCGAAGTACACGACGAAAATCCCAAATTCACCCTTTCATCACACTGCTTCTCCCTCAATTGTGCCAATAACTGTCTAAGCTCATCGTCACCTTTGAGTTCCAAAAGAAGTGGATCCAAAGGATCTGGTGCTTCTGCACCACCTGAACTTCCGCATCCTTGATCTTGCATTATTCGAGAGCTTACAACGCCCTCTAGCAGTGAGCGTAACACGTTGGCCTTGAGCTGTGCAGAGGTCAGGATTGGAATAAGACGAGCGTGGGTTGATGGAGAGGTCAGGTAGTTCCCCAGGAGGCCGTTTATTTCTCGAATAGCACCGGATTCGCGTAGTAGGTGTTCCTTGCTCAGCTGACGGATGCATCTGGGCGAGGGAAATAAGACAATCAGTTGACAGGTTGGAAAGTAAATCGGTATGAATCGGTATAGGTTTTTTGTATGTGGTTGATGGGGAATTATACCAAAATATGAACAATAGTTGTCAGTTGTCACGATTTATAGATACCAAGCTTTGACAGGCTGAGTGAAATTCTTTTCGAATGATGATTTGGTGTACGCAGGGAACTATCTAAGTAAAACACCTTTGGTTGCAAAGAATCGCTTTCAATAAAGGAGGCTCTTCACATACGGAGGGTGAGATACACGTAGTGAGGTCAAAAGGTCTCTGAATCTTGTTTTACCGACAGGGTTAATGTCACATATGGAGGTGGTTCGCTTGTAAGGTTTTCCTCCCGCGTGAAAACAAATGAGCCGTTGAACGAGCCATTGAACGAGTATAATATTTGTTTCATCATGTAGAACCGTCGAACGATTCGTTAGAATGGCTCATCTGGGGGTCCGATAGCATCTCGCGAGTCAAGGTTAAAACCGATAGTAACAATAAATCAAAAAATCCATATTCGCGTTCCCGATTGCTTCGATTTCTATCTGTAAAGTCTAAATATGAATTATGGATTGAGATGAGGCCAGAAATCAATTCTACAATGATAGAATCTGTGGAATCATGAATTATAATTTTTGGTGCATCGCTTGACTACCGTAACTTCACCGCAACGAGCACGGAAATTACATGTATAACCTCCGCATCATCGGTTTGTATTCAAAAGTTCTCTTCAAAATGTCCGTCAATCCCTTATTTTTATCAATTCATTACAAATTATCAAATCATAGTTTTCTAAATGCAGTTTCTCATTATTGTGGCCGATAAAAACGAAAGAATATCGCGTCACTTTTTGCTAGAAAATTTGATACGCCCGTAAGACGTGAGTCAAACATCGCATTTTCAAATGAGTTAATCTCGAACAATCATCGTCAACCCATATTTTTCTCAATGACAATCGACCCGGAGGCTCTTAATCTATAAATTCTATCAATCCCAGTTTCCTGTCCGAAAAAGTCAGTAAGTAACTATCGAACCCCCTTATATTTCAATCTTCTCCGAAAAAGGCCTGTACCGGTAGAAACTGAAACTGGGAAATTTTCTAAATGAGTCGTTTCAACGAGTCATTTGGAATGACTCTATATGATAGAACGAATATTAAATTAGACTCGTTGAACGAGTTGTTCATGAGCGACTCATTTGTTTTCACCCGAGCTGTACTTACAGATACTTGAGCATTAGGGCTAATTTTTCCTACATTGACTTTACTGAACTAGATCATTTTGAAAAGATTCATGAAGAGCGCGTTTGTAGTTCATTATAGATCGAGAATGAGCTTTTCCAAAGTTTTCACGCTTTTGAACAAATTACGTCTATATTCGTTGATAAGAGTGGCATTCACAGTGAGTAAGCGTTTGCTTAGTTCTTATAAATTTGTTCCTATGTGAGAATTAATGTCTTGCAGCTTATGTGAAAGTCTGCTGGACATTGAAACTTTTGAACGGAACTCGGTTTCCAATTTTTCAAGCAGAGTAACAAATAATATTCTGTGATGTACCTCCGATCTCGTTCGATTGATTTTCAACTACTGACTCGCGTGTAAATCTGAGTTATTTGCAAACGGATTACCCCATGAAAGAATATTAAACTCTCCAAACTGATGGCTTTTAAAGTAATGAATGCTTGGGTATAGAATCTATTAAGTCTTCACCAGAGAAGCTACATTGGAACGTAGTTTTCCCATTTTCAAAAGAGCCCAGGAATGTACAACAAAATGAAGCAAGGAATGAGAAGTAAGGTCAAATTATAATCGACAACTCGTGCCCGATCGATCAACCGATGCACGCGGCAGGAACCTTCGATGTATGTGCATACACTACCAATACGTAGTTGAATGGATCATTTGATCCCTATTTCACGCACCGAATCTACAAACAGCTGATTATACCTTAGATATACATTAGATAGAGTATACCTTAGAAATTCCAATTTTCTTGCACCGAGTTTCTCTTATTGCAGATATCAAAAGTGAAACGATTAGCAAAGCTATCCCAAAAAGCTGCAGTCTGATGCAGATAAAAAATAGTAGGATTCTAAACCTGGTGGCGCGTTCCATTATGGTATCATCGCTGTCAGGAATGTTCGAAGCTGGTATCCTTCTGAGAAGCAGCCTCGTTATAGCCGAAGGTATGAGGCCTTGAACCGATAATAACTGAGCGACCATGGCTTGAAGTTGAATCGAAGCCGGGCAATTTTTTTGCGAACACACGACATCTCCATTTCCACTGTCTTTGCATTGATGCTCCGATGGCGGGCTGTTCAAACCGCCGATAATGCCACTTTCATTCGATTCAGAGTCCATTCTTTGCTGTTGGACTGCGTTAACGTTGTTGCAATTTCTTTCCCAGTTTTCGTAAGCTTCTGCGAAGGGATTTTTTTGTTTTGTAGAGCTGTTTCCACTGCCACCACAGCATTTACATTCGCTGTCTCTGGGCCTTCCTGTATTTTACGGTTTTATTAGTATTAGTATATGATTTTGCTTGGTTCAAATTGAATGATCTCACATCTATCATTTGCAAGGGATCAATAATCTAAAACATTTTTTGATTCTGTGTCATGATAAGACATATTCGAGGAGAAATACAAAAATGAGACCCCAAACAAAAACGAGAACCTGTGCAAATTCGTATTACTATACTTTTTTCAATTCGTTATCAAATTCATAGGTTTATAGTCTGTAGGAACCGTTCAGTGTTCAGTAACAATAAGTCATGGGTTTTCTGAAGGGGCGTGGGCGGTAGGAGCGACACCCCCCTCCAGCTAAACATTTTGCACTGGAGAAACAGAAGAATGCGCGTTGCGCTACTTCAATTTTTGTCTTGGCTACCCCTTTAAGATCCAAATCACTTCCTCCGTGAAAGTCGGTCTCTGGGACCGCCATGCGCCACTGAATAAGAGGCTCATTGAAGCGCTTAAAAGTCAATGATTGTATTCATTTGATTCTATTTGCACACTCGCAATAGATCTACATTTCGGAAAAACGGCAAGAGAATTTTGAAATAAAATGAATCTTTTTCTATACCCAATTTCAAAATTGTAAAGTTCAACGCGAGGTATCACTCATCAATTTTCGTTCAGAAATTCGCTCTGAGCCTAATTTTTATAATTCGAGCCACATCGTATCCCATCCGAGTTCGGTAGGTGAAAATTGAGGCGTTTCCCGGTAATGAAATTGATTTTTATCTCTATATTATTTTTATATAATAGTGAACTCTAGACTACAAATATTTTAATAGCGTTGAAAATATGTGGGATACAATTTTTCCCGAGACTTGAAAAAATGAAACTAATGAGATAAGATACCTAGTACATGAAATGAATGAAAGTTTTCCGACCAAAGTTCTCAGGAATACAACATATCAATTATTGATTTTGATGAAAAAGAAGAAAAAAAAAATATTGTGTCAGATGAGAGCAAGATCGATAGAACTTAATTAAAAGGTATACTATGTTCAACGTAAAAAACGTACCATTATAGGGCTGGAATATCGGCAAGGGCATGGGATAAGGCACGCAAGTTGGTTGTAATATCTGCGTGGGAGGGCAGACCTGTGGCTGTGGTTGAGGCTGTTGTTGTTGCTGTTGCAGTTGTTGTTGTAAGGGACATCCACTCCCCACGGGAAGAATGAATATCGGCGAAGAACCACAAGAGCGAATCTGTTCGAGCAAGTTTGGCGGCAAACACGCGCTTGCAAATTGACCTGCACCTGACATTGCTTGAGGCACTTGCTGCTGCTGCATAAAATTAGCGTATGGCGCGCCTGGTTTTTTCCCCATTCAAATTGACGAAAAAATTTGAATCATTATTGCTTGTTTGAAGTGAAATTTGAGCTTTTACAGGTATATCAGTTTGATAAAGCTTAGCGGAATTTAATGCTAGGAAAGGGCATTGATTTGTGGAAGTGTAGAAGAGGTTACAGTGCACTTCATGATCGTTTTTAAAATTGTATGTTTTTGTGGAATTGATATACTTGTTTCATCTGATAATTTTACTCACTCGTTTGATTGAATGGGCCGTTTGGTCTTGCACCTATTTGTTGATTGTAATTTTGCTGAGGAAGCTGCTGAGTTTGGAACGGATTCGGGACATTCGGGTTCGACTCTGTCGGATTGTTTTGAAAAATTGACGGAAATTCAGACATTTTTTCTATCTCTTGGACAATAAAACTTAGTATTTTTTTTTAAACGGTGACCGAAAGAGCCGATTATGCGAGGTGACGAGAATTATGTGAGTGTATTGAATTTTTATTTTGATTAATTAAACGATTAATTTTGAAAATTTTGAAGATGATACTTTTGAGGTTGTTGGCCAAAAATGATAACAATTGAGAGGTTATTTCTTACTCCTGTGCCAGGGCGAACCCCTTCGTAATACACTGAGTTCCCCTATAAATTTGAGTTTCTATCAAACTAGTCATCTGGAATAATTTGCGAATTTTATTTGTAGCCAGGTCGGTGTCATCAGAGTTTATAACAGCCTAGCGTACAAGTATGTTTTTCTTGAAAAAGAGCTGGCAAAGACACATGGAAAAGTGCGTTTTTTGCGCTCGCCGCTGTGCAAAAGAAATTCATTGCGATTAGAGAATCCAGAGTTACGACTTGTTCTGGTTTAAAAAATAATAAATGTTCGTACAGCTTCGTGCACATCAATAACAGTTTTCCAAATAGTTCATTTTCGTGTCATTTTGTGAGCACACATTTTATTTGTTAAAATTGTGCTTGAATCTGAAATAATTGGTCAAAAGTTGTTTCAAATACAATTCTAGGAATTTATCACAGGTTTCTTGGATTGAAAAATAATCTTTCTCAACCGAGGGTTTTCTCCAGCTAAGTACTGCAAACACGAGTTATATGTATATACACAGCATTATCTAGATAAGTAATTCAAGCCAGATAAGTTGAAATGGGATTAATAGTAAAATTATTCTCATATCATTTGGAGCTAATGAGAATACGACATCTCATATGTTGGCTCTCTTTGATCCTACGCTCGATTGAACCGAATAGAACGGGGAAGATGGATAGCCGTATGTATGGGTGCGGAACAACTGCAGACAATGAAGTGATCACGAAGTGCTGATAAAATTTATCGGTCGAGTAAATCGGGTCCACCGAAGCGTTCCTCTAAAATATTTGAGCTACAGTCCTGTTTGCTTTTCGTAATTCCACGCGAGTTGAAAAATTGGATCGCCATACATACATCAGAAGTCAGCATATTATACATACACAGTAAAACACACACACATAACGGATATGCTGTACCGATTTACCGATCCCAAACCGAGTTCCAAGCCCACATCCATTATACATACTCGACAATCTCGTGGTAACGACCTCGTGAGCTCGTGTTCGTCATCGTCAGAGCACGAGCACCCAAAAGAGGGGGTACCCACATCCAAACGGATATGTGCTCTGTATTTTCTCTCTACATAAAACACAACTATTGACAGAAGCCACGAGGCTATTGAGGAAGACGTATCTTTTTGGAGCTTCGTATGAGATAACATATTTTTTTAAACGCTGGGAACAATTATTACATCGTTACCGAGAGTAATACCCCGGTTATATTATTTGAGATACGAAGATTGAGAAAAAAATACGAGTGGGAGGAAATCTGATACTACGTTGGGATTAAGGTGATAAAAACCAGTGATAATGGAGGAGCGAGTAAAATTGGAAGATAAAAAATTTATAGAAGACGATTTGGTGCCAGAGATGGTACACGAACGCTGCTTCTGCGACGCTGGTTCCAGAGAATTTGTTGAACTCGAGTCTGTGATAGCTGAGCCTGTGACAGGGAACGATGAAGATTTGCTGCATGCCTACGTAGCTCAACAGGTGGGTGTTGTTTTAAATTCGTAGATACTATATTTAGCTGTGTGATAATTTTTCTGCATGTGGAGAAACGTCGGGGTTTTATTCTTATCGCCGACTGAGTTTTTCACATTTTTGCTGAATTTCTAAGATGTCGTTGAGCTGAATAGTAAAGCCGATTCAAGGGCCAATTCTGTGAAACTTTTCGGTATTCACATAATATGCCAAAAATGACTGAGATATGAGCGATATGTTATCAATGACGAATCGATAAACTTTGGCCGTCGACATTTTTATTCGATCGTTTTTAGTTTTCATCAGCTGGACCGAAAGTTTTTTTGGGAAGATGAATTTTCAAAGGTTAGCTATATTTGGACACGGTTGATGGATATCAAAAAATGGCGAGTTAAGTTTTTTACGGTCTAGCGGAAATAATTTCTTAATTGAGATGTGTTCATTTACGATCCGTGCATCTAAAAGTCTATAAAATCTGGCGCAATCTGACGCATTTCTAGGAAAGTGAATTAAAATTATAGTTGATGAAGAACTATGTGCGTGATACATTTTTGAAAATGTGCTGAATATAACAAGGATTTTTGAAACTTGCCCGCGGTATTAGTACTCGGTTGACAGTTCCACAAGAAATGAACTTTTATCGAAAAATTAGTATTGAACCGGAACACCTCGACATCTGCAGACTTTTCCCAAAATATGATTTAGCTCGGAATCTATCAAATTCAAGATTTATTTCTTTCGGTGCTGAATTGACAAATCGATTATTCCCATCAAATTTAGAACGTTGAAGTTGAATATAACGAATACTCCAAAAATTTGGAAGCATTTTGGAGGGGAGGCATATTTGAATATAGTTGTGTCTAGGATGTTTGTTTGCTATAATTGAGTTGTTCAAAGTCATATTTTGTAACCTTGCGGGTCCTGAATTTGTCTCAAACTCTGGGGATCATCTATCTTCGTTTGGTGAGAAATGAAGGAATCTCAAAGGATTTAATCGCATAAGCCTCCTATCGTGAGATATAGCTGTGGAAATTAGCATTTGCCATATAGGCCCATGTTGAAAAGTCGTACACATGGATATACTGTCAATGCTGATCTCCATTGCTGAATCTCAGGGTAGGGAGCCCACGGTATTGGATCTTTTGAGATATCTTCATTTTTCACCAAAAGACGATGATTCCCACCGTTTGGGACGAATCCAGGACTCGCAAAGTTCAATACCGCAATGAGATCGTCGAAGATCTCATCAAATGCGAGTGATGATTTTTTAATCAAATGTGTAGGTAATTCAGAGCAGACAGCAAGCTGAAGATTTTGATAGACATCTTGGAAAATCGCAAATGACAGAATTTTTATTCAATAGGTCAGATTATCTCTCTAAAAGAATTCGAGTGGAATTCCACTCGAGACGAGTTGTTTTTGACTCGAGGCTCGAGTCAAAATATCGCAACCCCAGTTTTGAGTGATTTGGTGCTCGAAATTCGAGTGGAAAAGAACTCGCTTCTAGTAAAAATTTTCAATCTCATATCGAGTTCATTATAATTCTCAAGATAAAAATTTTAACAATATCATATTCAAATTCTTTTGGAGAAGCTTGATTGGCTTCAATTACATTCATGACGAGCCTGAAAAATTTCATTCTCAACACGGTTGATTAGTTGTCTAATCTCAATTGCTTGATTGCGTGTATTCTCTTCGGTAGCCTCACGTGCTGCGATCAACATACGCCTGGATAGTCCACAAAACAATGGGGGTCCTGCAAATAGAAGTCATTTGATAGTGAATCAGGATAAATTTCGAGCTAATACATTTTTATTATATGAAATCGAAAATGAAACTGATACAGGGGTTGTAAAGAAAAAATTCGAGATAATTTATATGAATTCTATTGACTCTACAGTTCCAGGTTCCAGAATACGAAATAAGCTAGCATGATTCTTATATTTGATAGTCAACAGAAATTCCAGGCCTATCACATGATCAATATTAAACTTGACTCGGACTCATAAAATGAAGGCAAGGATTTAGAAACAAACTGATTCGTTTCTCGAGGTGAAATATATTTTGAAAAATATCCAGCAATCCAAGTTGTCTTATGAAAGCTTTAGAGGTGATCATATTCATAAAGATGAGTATTCAAATTATCTTCGATAGAGAAGGAAAAAGGGTCTCAAAGGGACTAGGCGGGTAAACATGGTGAATCGGCCCTTGTCGGGTATTGGTTCAGGAGTAATTTTTCCCAATTTCTAACACCAAAGTTAGTGGCGAAAAAGATTTCTTAGGTCCCAAGGTCGCCTCTATAGTGTACGGCACCCTGAGAACCGTCTAAAAACGCTAAAAATCGATGTTCCATCAACTGAATCGCATTTCAACGCATTTTGATGAATCGTTCTGAAAATTTTTTTGTATATCCTTGAAACTGTACCAAATGATGGAAAGATATTCTCGTGTCTACAACTTTTGATTAAGGCCTCTAAAAAAATTCCAGAAAGTTAAAAATCGGTTTTTGACACAGTTATCCATGATTCCAACAAGATTTGACCATTCCATCGTGTTCATACAGTCATTTTGCATCGAAAATCATTTTGAAATATATTGTTTTGGGTTGTGGAAAGTGGTCAAAAATGTAAAAATCCATTTTTTAAGCAAATTCTGACTCACTAATTAGCATCTCCTGCGCATGCTTCTACGTCTCCGAGAATATCTTCATTCGATAGCTGATGTAATTTTCTTCAAAATGACCACTTGAGGAGGTCGATTTGATGCAGTAGAACCCGAGATCTAGCTGGTCCAAAAAATCAAAAAATCCAAGGCACCAAATCCGTGAAGCCGCGGCCCCTTCAATGGGCCTGAAAAATGCGAATTTTGAATTGGAGTGTTCCAGAGAGGTGAACATGTGTTTTTTATGTATTTTTTAGCGTAGAAACCGAATCCGTGGTTAGTTTGGTTCCCAGCCTTCGAAATTTTTTACCCGACTCAAAACAATAGCTCGATAGTAAAGGGTTAGCCTTTTTACTTACAATCTTGGTGCATGACGAGTGTATAAATAGATTTGGATCGGGTACATATTGAATGTTCCCATGTTTTTTCACGTATCCTGAACAACTGAGAACGATGCCGATGGTATCGGGGCTCGAGGATGAGTTGGGAGTGAGACATTCACTAGTTGATTCAGCCTTTTGAGAATGAGATTGAAGAACCAAATTCAGATTTTCTAGCGACAGCTCACTCCCAACTCATCCTCGAGCCACGATATCGTCCCCATCGACATCATTCTCAGTTGGTCAAGATACGTGAAAAAACATGGATCCATCCAATATGTACCCGATCCAAATCTATTTATACACTCGTCATGCACCAAGATTGTAAGTAAAAAGGCTAACCCTTTACTATCGAGCTATTGTTTTGAGTCGGGTAAAAAATTTCGAAGGCTGGGAACCAAACTAACCACGGATTCGGTTTCTACGCTAAAAAATACATAAAAAACACATGTTCACCTCTCTGGAACACTCCAATTCAAAATTCGCATTTTTCAGGCCCATTGAAGGGGCCGCGGCTTCACGGATTTGGTACCTTGGATTTTTTGATTTTTTGGACCAGCTAGATCTCGGGTTCTACTCCATCAAATTGACCTCCTCAAGTGGTCATTTTGAAGGAAATTACATCAGCTATCGATTGAAGATATTCTCGGAGACGTAGAAAAATGTGCATGCGCAGGAGATGCTAATTAGTGAGTCAGAATTTGCTTAAAAAACGGATTTTTACATTTTTGACCACTTTCCACCACCCAAAACAATATATTTCAAAATGATTTTCGATGCGAAATGACTGTATGAACACGATGGAATGGTCAAATCTTGTTGGAATCATGGATAACTGTGTCAAAAACCGATTTTTAACTTTCTGGAATTTTTTTAGAGGCCTCAATCTAAAGTTGTAGACACGAGAATATCTTTTATCATTTGGTACAGTCTCAAGGATATACAAAAAAATTTTAAAAACGATTCATCAAAATGCGTGGAAATGCGATTTAGTTGATGGAACATCGATTTTTAGCGTTCTTAGACGGTTCTCAGGGTGCCGTACACTATAGAGGCGACCTTGGGACATAAGGAACCTTCTTCGCCACTAACTTTGGTATAAGGAACTGGGAAAAATAACTCCTGGACCAATACCAGACAAGGGCCGATTCACCATGCTTACCCGCCGAGTCCCTTTGAAAGAAAAACTTGACTACTTCACGTCAATCTTGCATAATAATGGTTGGATACGATGCATCCTCTAACCCTTAGAATATACCGGAAGTCAAAAAATATTCTAAAAATTGTTACTCCAGTTGACTCGTGAATCGATTGAGTGATGTTCGAGATCAATAAACTTACCATCGCTGTATCCATTTGATGGTCCGACTCCATACCCATGATCGTGATTATTAGAGACTCCAGCCAAGATCTCTCTCTGTCTGCATTCCGAATCAAGTCGGAACAATTCTCTTTCTAATTCGATGAGATTATCGTTGTGTGATTGTGGATCCTCATCTGTACGATGAAAAAAAAAGAAAGAGAAAAAAAAACATTCGATTAAGAAACTAAATGTCGGACGAGGAGATATTTGTAAGATTTGATCCCAATTTTTCTTCGTAGATGCTCTTATTTCTTTCATCTCTGAATTTTTGAGGATCTACAGTACCCTGCAAAAAAAATGGAACACGGATACCTTCACTGAAACAGCCATTACTCCGACGCGTTTGGGTCTACGCCAATTTTCCAAAAAGCACTTGAAAGATGAGAAAAATATCTATCAAATTATGTGTTTTAAAATTTTTTTTGATCGAAATTTAATGCCTTCAATAGACTCTCAAAATTGGAAAAATTCTCATTTCAATCAATCATCGATCACTCATCGGAAAATTACGATAGCGTAAAAATTCTCGCGGGATGTTATAGTTCTTTCCAAGACCTTCAAAATCGTTTTTTTATACATTACTCTACGGTTTTTTATACCCGAGTTACGAGCGATCTCGTACAAAGAATTTTGTACGGGTTGAGTGTAGCAAAAATACGGGAAAGGTCATAATCTACGATTTTGACGTGAAATCTTCAGCATTCTATGAAATAATTGCCAGGTTCATTCCAAAAATTGGTCGAAAGGACTTCCGCCCACCTCAACTAAGAAAAACTCATGTCTCCATACTTTCGTTACCCTCAACGAAATTCTTTGTACGAGATCGCTCGTAACTCGGGTGTGAAAAATGGTAGAGTAATGTATAAAAAAACGATTTTGAAGGTCTTGAAAAGAGCTATAACATCTCGCAAGAACTTTTACGCTATCGTAATTTCCTGATAAATGATCGACGATTGATTAAAATGAGAATTTTTCCAATTTTGAGTGTCAATTAAAGGCATTAAATTTCGATCAAAAAAAATTTTAAAACACATAATTTGATAGATTTTCTTCTCATCTTTCAAGTGCTTCTTGGAAAATTGGTGTAGACCCTAACGCGTCGGAGTAATGGCTGTTTTAGTGAAGGTATCCGTGTTTCATTTTTTTTGCAGGGTACTGTATTTCATTCCCAATCATTAGATTGACTGCCTGATGAGCTGGAACTTTGGGTCTATGTTTCTCACTGAAATAGGGACTACGTGGAGAGTTTCAAACACCGTCAACCGGGGTAACTTTGCAATACGGGGGGTAACTTTCGAACAGACCATAAAAGAGTGGTTATCACGCACAGTGATAACCACTCGGCAGATGATCCTGAGACTTTAATACTGATTTCTCCTACTTGGAGCACGCATAAACAATGTTTTGCACCGACGCGAGGTCCTCCATCAGCTATTAATCCATTTGTAAGCTGACTTCTTCAGAAGTACGTTTCCAATCCAACAAACAGTCTCTCGGAAAAAGTGGCGTGGTGCCGACTTTAGCGAGTAGAATCCAAGGTAGCTGAGCTAGATTTCACTTGTCTGTACACATATCTGGACGAATTCATTGTTACATTGGAGTATTTCCTCGAAGTTTCAATTTTGTGGAGTAAAAACTGACAAGTACGTATTTTTTGCCAGAAATTGCGGTAACTTAGGAACACTTGTTCATGTACTCTAAATTATCTCCCAAGATCTATTTCATCATCAAAGTCTACTTACTTGAGTAGTGGTTGATGAGAGCTCCAAAATGAGCCAAAGAACGTCAAGACAAGTTATGGCAGTTTTTGTCAGGAACTGACTGTGAAGGTATTTTCCCCCTCGAGAGGTAGCCGCGACGCGGGCAGTGAGGTATGCTGAAGGTGTCTATGCTCGATTGTAGAAGTTAAATTCAACCAAGTGGACTTTTACAATAGGTCAATGGAAAGCTAAGACTCTCAACTTCTGATTACCGATAGTGAAGATCGATTGCGTGATCTGGTCTATGAATTGATTGCCGAATAATGAATAATAACAATTTCTGTTCCAAAGTTACCCCAGTCCGTGTTTAACTTTGGAACACGACCTTCAGCGCTCATAGCTCTAAGCATGCAGAGATATGTTGATTGACTCTACCGCTTCCATTCATAATGATATTGATATGAGCTTCTAGATCGACGAATATACCCTTCTGTCCCTTATCCAACCAGAGATGTCCAAATGGATCTTATAAGCATCGCAATCGAAAGCTGAAACTGTAGCCTTTTGATTGATCACAGATACAATGCGCTCCTGATGTAAGACGTACAGGTTTCGCGAGGTTCAAGGAAACAAATGCAATTTTTGTTCCAAAGTTACGCTGGTTGGTGGTAGATTTGAGAGTATGATATGCGTTTACCATTACCGTCCTCCAATGTTTGTGTCATTTATGAATTCATACCATTAAAGGGCATGGCTCGCTGTCATGTCTATAATGATTGACGTGTCATACAACCCTAGAAATTGCAGAGTATCAACGGAAAGGAGTACCCAAACAATCGATTGGACGGAAATATGATGTTGTGGCACACTGTGCGCGTAAGTGTCTTTTTCGCACTGATTTTCCTACTTTCTCTCACAGTTTGTCAAAAAGCACAGCTTGATACACGGGAGTAAAACGTATTTTTCACATTATCGTGATGATTCCGACCCATTACTCACATGCGGAATGAGGTTGTTATACCCTTGTATCGAAATGTACTATTCGAGGCCTTTTAGTAGCGTGTTTCCGTGAAAGCAAGATAGTACATTACGCGCCGAGTGCTGGAAACATTTTTTCGTTCGGGAAACCAGACTGGGGGCCAAGGTAACGTCCAGCTTGATTTTCCCGAAGGAAAAAATGTTTCCGCACGAGACGCGTATGCAGTTTTCTACGTACTGACGTATAAAATATAAAATTACACTACTTTCTCACCTTTATCAATCCCTCTATGCCAAACCTCGTTTCCTTGAAGCGGGCGTCGTGGTACCGGAGAATGTGACCTGCACCAATCAGTTCTCATTTCTGTAACGAGTCTTCTATATTCTCTATTTTGCTGCTCCTGATCAGCTAGAATTCTCATCTCTTCGGGACTTAATGCATCGGGGATTCTACCTTATTTGAGGATACTAAATTAGTCAATACTTTTACCCCTTAGAAATCGGCATCATTAGAAATATAACGATTTTCCATACTTATAGTAGGCAAGGAAGTCGGACTAGCGTTGTTTGTTTCTAATTTTTCTTTGATCAACGACCCGTCTGAACCTTCTTCTTGAGGTGAATCTTCGTTGCTAATTTCAACTGTGGATGTTGATGTGATTAAGAACTAAGTGAACTGTTCGTTTTTGTACTTTTAAACCAAACCAAAAATGTGATTCTGTAATGTCAAAATCTGTTGTTTCGTCGTATGGCCTTGAAAACCATTGTCATTGTCTCATTTCCAGAGACCGTTCAGAGAAAAGCCATTATTATTGAAGTGCAGACAATGGAAATTTGTTGACAGTATTATGCCAAAGTATTTTTACAGATTAATGTATTTTCAGAGGCCCACCCGAGGATTTACTTTTGAAAATTCTTTGAAAGAAATTGATTTCGATGTAACACATCAATAGCCATAAAATGGTCACTTTTGAGCCAACTGATTAAATATTAGCTATTATATGGCTACTCACAAGGGAAGTCCGGAGTCTCCGGGTCCTGAAATCTCACCAAAATTTTTTTACAGTTTCGTATCACCTAGAATATGAAGAACCCAAAGCCACTCTGTCAAATGGGTCTATCGTCCAGAGCTACAAGCAAAAATGTTAGCATTGCCAATATATCTATGTATATATGACTTTTCAACATGAGCCTATATGGGCAATGTTAATGTCATGGGCTGTAACTTTGAAAAGGAGGCCCATTTGACAGAGTTGCTTCGGGTTCTTCATATTCTATGTGGTACGAAACTGTAAAAAAATTTTGGTGAGATTTCAGGACCCGAAGACTCCGGACTCTCCTTGTCAGTGTTGCATCGAAGTGAATTTCTTCCAGGGTTGAAATAAAAGATTTCCCAGAAGATTTTTCAAGAATCTGAATAAATTACGATAGTGATTGATATTTTAGAAATTTAGGTCATAGATTATTCTATCCAAGTGATTTCACTCTCGGATTTCATTTTCCGTGAACTTCAACTACATTCTTTTACCATGAAATGAATTGTTGGGAAATTAACATTCAAGTTATAATCTTTGCGCACAATAGGAGATAATACAGGAATAATGATAGAAGTCGTGAGCTTAACAGACTTGATCCGTGGTAAATGGTCCCCGTCTATCTCGAATATTTTGATAACATCATCAAATCATCGTTGAGTTGTATAAAATATTTTCGTTGCAGGAGAAGCTTGGTTTTGTTTTTATTGGAAAAAGAAAATCGCCTCGAGAGATTTGTCTTACAAAATTACGAATACTATGAGGAGTACACAGGCGATTGTTTGACATGTGCAATAAGCACCCGGAACTCAGGTCGACCGGAATAACAAATAACAACAACAACACTTGCGTGTCTCGCGCTCGCGGTCTCGGCTCGAAATCTGCTAAATAGGCATGTCTTTAGTTGCGCTCAGAACCGCTAGAGGGGCGCCACCGGTCGTTGGACACCTCGAATTGCTTAACAGTATTATTATGAGTTCTTCATGGTTTCGTGAATGTTATGATGAAAATTGATCCAAAGACCGTGTCATTCAATACAATAAGTATGGTTCCGTGTAATTTTATCAAGTTCCAGTACTCACCCATGGGAGTAGTCAGGCTTGATTGATCTATCTGATAAAACGAGCCCGTTTTATCAAGTGGATTTTTTGATTCTATACGACATAAAGAGAAAACAACTAAAATAGAAATGAGCTCCGTTCTCATTATATTCATGCTGAAAACATGCATGAGTATAAAGGCAAGATTGCAGAATTTGATTCATAAGTATATCCTACATTTTAAATCTAGAATCACAAGCATTTCACGCCTGGCTTCGAGAAATGAAAAGAGAGGTTAACCCGTGAGCCTCTTCTTCAGTCGTCAGGAGATGAACTGTTCAACAATCTACCTACCGCTTGTTAATTCATGACAGTCTAATTCTCATGAAATGTAAATAATACATATTCGTCTGGAGCTGAACAGTTGACAGTCAGTCTCTAGATTCTGATTAGGGGCTGATCAATGTGTTTGGAATGAGACAAAATTAGAGAACTTAAAGCTCAGGCAGACCTAAATTAACGAGTTTTTTGTATCGTTTTTATTGGAACAGATGTTCATCATTCATCTCTTCACTATAAATGTATTATGATGATAATCCAACGTAGAATGATCTATAAATAGTATATATATTCAAAACGGATCCCCCCTCATATCTCCTAAAGATGTCTGGTGGAAAAATGTTGAAAACAAATAAAAATGAAAAAGTTATTGGATATCATGCGAAGGTTCAAATAAATTCTCCCAAATCCTCCCCTCCCCCACCCCATTTGCCCCATTGAGGCTAACTTTGAATTATTAGATAGAAATCCCCGTTCTCCGACCCAGATTTTGAAAGAGCAAAAAATTCTACGTTCAAATAGGTTTTCATGACGTTGATCAAGTTGCCCTCCAGAGATCAACGGGGTACATAAAAACCCTACGAAGTACGGGTTCTCCATCCAATATCTCCATACACTGATGGTAAAGAAGAGTGTTAAAAACAAATGTTTTTGGGAATCGAGTGAGGGCTCAGATGACTCTCCCCCCCCCCCACTTGCCCAATCGAGACCATAATTAAATTCAAAGATAGAAACCTCAATATCTCATCTCAGGCATAGAATTTTCCGTTCTTCCAGGATCTGAGGTGGGAAAGGCCTTCTTTATTCAAAGAAGCAGAGTTGGCTTCGATGGGTCAGATGAGAGGGGGGGGAGTTTGGGGGTATTGCGGGTTCGCCTGAGTCCTCACTTGATTTTCAACTACTTTTGTATTCAAACCTATACATAAAACAACACCTTACAGGGAGATATTTGGAGGGGGTATCCAACTCCGTAGGTAGTTGGGACCCCTCATTGACTCTGGAGGGCACCTTCACCAATGTCATACGAACCTATCCGGATGTAGAGTTCTTCGCTCGTTCAGAATCTGAGGTAGAAAGTGACGATTCTTATTGAAGAACTCAAAAATGGCCTCAATAGGAGGATTTGGGGGGTGTGGGTGATACTCGGAGGAGTTTATATCGACGGCTCCTACGAAGAGTAACACATAGCCGCTTATCAACGACGAAGAGTAACACATTTTCTTATCAACGACGAAGACTAACACATTTTCTTATCAACGACGAAGACTAACGCATTTTCTTATCAACGACGAAGAGTAACACATTTTCTTATCAACGACGAAGACTAACACATTTTCTTATGAACGACGAAGAGTAACACTTTTGTAAGAATGACGAAGCGGGTTGCCTGTCCTGCAGGGGTCGAATACAAGTATTGAAGCTGAATGAATTGATGAATGAACGGATGCGTAGATGGGATGGATGGGATGGATGGATGGATGGATGGGTCGGATGTATGGTATGGATGGATGGATGGATGGATGGGTCGGATGTATGGTATGGATGGATGGATGGATGGATGGATGGATGGATGGATGGATGGATGGATGGGTCGGATGGATGGATGGATGGGTCGGATGGATGGTATGTATGGATGGATGGATGGACGGATGGATGGGTCGGATGGATGGTATGTATGGATGAATGGATGGACGGATGGGTGGATGGGTCGGATGGATGGATGGATGGATGGATGGATGGGTCGGATGGATGGTATGGAACGGAACGGAACGGACTGGAATGGAACGGAATGGAATGGAGCGGAATGGACCTTGAACGAATGGAACGGAAGGGACCGGAAACGAACGGAATGAAACGGAACGTACGCAATGGAACGGAGTGGAAAACAAAGTTCCGGTCCATTCCGTTCCATTCTGTTCAATTCCACTCAATTCCACTCCGTTCCATTCCGGTCCGTTCCGGTTCGTTCCGTTCCGTTCCACACATATTCTTTCCATTCCATCCCTTTGCATCCTATCCCATTCGTTTCCATTCGGTTCCGTTCCGTTCCATCCCGGTCCGTTCCGGTTCGTTCCGTTCCATTCCACACATCTTCATTCCATTCCATCCCATTCCATCCTATCCCTTTCGTTTCCATTCAGTTCCGTTGCATTCCGGTCCGTTCCGGTTCGTCCGTTCCGTTTCACACATCTTCATTCCCTTCCATTCCATTCCGTTCCATCCTATTCCATTCGGTTCCATTCAGTTCCATTCCGGTCCGTTCCGTTCCATTCCATCAATCCATCCATCCATCCATCCATCCATCCATCCATCCATCCATCCGACCCATCCATCCAAACCATCCATCCGACCCATCCATCCAAACCATCCTTCCATCCATACCATCCATCCAAACCATCCATCCATCCATACCATCCATACCATCCATCCATCCATCCATCCATCCATCCATTCATCCATCCATCCGACCCATCCATCCAAACTATCCATCCATTCATACCATCCATCCGACCCATCCATCCATCCATACCATCCATCCGACCCATCCATCCAAACCATCCTTCCATCCATACCATCCATCCAAACCATCCATCCATCCATACCATCCATCCGACCCATCCATCCCATCTACGCATCCGTCCATTCATCAGTTCATTCAGCTCCAATACTTGTATTCGACCCCTGCAGGACAGGCAACCCGCTTCGTCATTCATACAAAAGTGTTACTCTTCGTCGTTCATAAGAAGATGTGTTAGTCTTCGTCGTTGATAAGAAAATGTGTTACTCTTCGTCGTTGATAAGAAAATGTGTTACTCTTCGTCGTTGATAAGAAAATGTGTTACTCTTCGTCGTTGATGAGGAAATGTGTTACTCTTCGTAGGAGCCGTCGATATGAACCCTTACTTAATATCCAACATTTTTTGTATTCAAGACTTTCCTACCAGACGTTGCCCTTAGTAGATCTGAGGGGGATACGGTACTTTTTGAACATACTGTAGAATAGTTCCGAGAAAAATCCTGAACCCCTGCGACGGCAGAACCTCATCCTCTCGAAGAACGAACGATTACTTTATGAACTCACAGTTTCTTTCTCACACTTGATTCACATGGATCTTTGAATTAATTGTGAGAAATGGTATTGAATTGATTTCGATTGGAGCTAGTTCTTCCAGTGATGATATATTTCGTCACTCCGGACGTGGAAGTTCAAATTTCATACGGAAATCTGACTTTCATTTACGGATTGGGATTCAATATGCAGCAATAAAATATGGGTTTTGCAATCTCGTGATTATTCTGACCCTCTTCTTCGGCTCGGGCTGCAAAATATCACTCAATATGCGAAATCTGACCTTTATGCCCATGTTGTATGAAAACATACTATTATAGCGCCGTAGATTTCTTATTCGGTCTCTTCATGATGCCTATCGCAGTCTAGTTCTTGTGATTCGCTCAACACACGTCTAATTCTTGCCTCTATACGTTCAATTTCTAGCGTAAGTTCAGTTATATGATTGCATGCGTTCACTTCCATCGCTTCACTGTTGGCCAATAACATCCTTCTCGACATTCCACAGAATGCAGTTGGTTCTGAAATGAAAGGAACATCTGATTGAATAGTCTATCGCAACTTTTCATCGATTGTTCTTGTAAATATGTTGAATTTCCCAAGAGAAAGTTTCAAATCCGAGTCACGAATTTGTCTGGAACTTTGGGAGTAGTTTTCTTTAAGCACCAAGAAAAGAAGTCCAAAATTATAGATTCTAACGTTCAAGCATTCCCGAGCCACAGCCAAAAACAGTAGCATTGTCATACAGGGCCGATGTTGAAAATTGCATACGAGCGATTATGCTGGGAGTGGAATTTTCCGTGTTCTAAGTTGCCCCAAGTTTCTACGACTTAGAATGCACTTTATAGCAAATTTTTAGGATGTATCCTATTGGTGTGCAACTATGTTAATAGTTTTTCACACGTTCCCAAGGTCTTCGTGTTCTGTAGTACTTGATAAAGGATGAAGAATGTTAATTTCATCCTCTGTAGCCAACCGAACTTCGATGTTTGAATTGTCTACGACGAAAATGCGGAGTCAAAAGCTATGTGTAGCTAGAGCTATCCTTTCTTCAACTTTCAGTCTTTTTTTTCAATTACTTTGGATTTTGACGTTTACAGAGGACATAGGTCATATGAAAAAAGGACCTAAGGTCCTTAAAATTTGAGTGCATGCTCTCAAATTGGAGAGACATTGCAAAATATCATGTATGGAGTTATCATCACTTTCGAGAATTTATCAGATATAGATCTTTCAACAATTCCAATGAGTCCTCCAAGAATCGAAAGGACATGATTTTGCTGATACCCTAACACGTGATATTTGGTGAATAATATTCAAAGCCGCGGTGGCAGCGGGGTCAGAGCTTTCGCCTTTCAATCGAAACATCGTGGGTTCGATCTCCGGAGCCGGCACTACTGAGAATTTTTTCAAGTGCCTCTACCGCGGTTTCGGTGGTTCGGAATCCACCTTAGAGCTGTAGGTCCAGTGGAAATGTACAATTTACTTCCTGTATACTTTACTTCAATAAGAAAAAAGTGTCAGAAGGGTTTCACATCTCCTCTACAGGGACTAAGCCCAGCCTTTGTATTATACAAAAGCTAAAAGCACCTCTGCAGAGTACTTACAAGGAGAGGTCCAATCTTGCGGGTCCTGGACTCGTCTCAAACTCTGGGAATCATCTTGTTTTGGTGAGAAATGGAGGTACCCAAGGGGATTTCGTCCAATAGGCCTCCTATCCTGAGATACAGCAATGGAGGTTAGCATTGTCAGTATATCTATACATATGTACGACTTTTCAACATGGGCCTATATGGCCAAGGCTAATCTCCACAGCTATATCTCAGAATGGGACTCAATTCTTTGAGATACCTTCATTTTTCACCAAAAGAACATGATTCCCAGAATTTGAGACGAATTCAAGACCCGCAACGTTGGAACTCTCCTTTTGTCAGTGTATTATGTACCAAGTGTTTGTTGATGTAAAATCAACCTGGTATCAAATCAAATCAAATCAATAATCAGTATGACGTAGAACTTCAGATTTCAAGCCATTATATACTGAGTATCAAGATGTTCTACCAGATGATTGAATATTAGATGTATATTATAGATGAGATATACTTGAGTATCGAATTCATATAAACATGTGGGAACTCACCATCATCTAATCCATTGCATGGTCCAGCTTCAAAGTTGTGAGGTCGATTTGGATAAATAGAATTCAAGAGGTATCCATGATATTGCACCATCTCCATCAACTGCCTTAATCTTTCTTTCAGATGATTCAAGTCATTGTCTATCGGTTCCAATTGATCCAAGGCTGTTACAGAAAAATATATTGACATCTAATATGTGATATTTGAGTCATTTGTAATTGAAATGGAGCTATGATTGAAAAATTGATCGCATACGCCGATTCAAGCATTTAATATGATTTGAATTTCCCGTGATCGAGTTAAGTAGTTCACATTAAAGTGTATATATATATATATCCCCCCCTCATTCACTTCTTTCTTCGAAAGTACAACTAGGCGAGTGTGAGGTTTAGACAAGAAACATTCATCTCCAGTACATCAAAACTTCAAATTTTATACGACATGGTTTAAACTCTTGGAAGGAATGAGATCTAAAAAAACCATGTCGAGTATTTTTTGAGCCGATTTGTCACGATCAACATATCATCACTGGTAGAGACTAGAGCCATTTTCCTTCAATCAAATCTTTCTTTCAATTCATCCTAATGGTGGTGGTTTGACAATTTCTTACTAGCTAATTGTCGCTGAAATGACTCGAAGTTTAGGTGAGTATAGAAGAGGTACAAGGAAATATCGAAATAGAGAAAATATAACTGAGTTGAATTTGGTGTTCATGATGATTCACTAAATTTTCATATCATACTCAGTTATATTTTCTCTATTTCGATATTCCCCTGTACCTCTCCTACTCACCTAAACTTCGGGTCACTTCAGCGACAATTAGCTAGTAAGAAATTGTCAAACCACCAGCATAAGGATGAATTGAAAGAAAGATTTGATTGGAGGAAAATGGCTCTAGTCTCTATCAGTGATGATATGTTGATTGACAAATCGGCTCAAAAAATACTCGACATGGTTTTTTTAGATCTCATTCCTTCCAAGAGTTTAAACCATGTCGTATAAAATTTGAAGTTTTGATGTACTGGAGATGAATATTTCTTGTCTAAACCTCATACTCGCCTAGTTGTACTTTTGAAAAAAAAATTAGTGCGTCCAGATAGAACGCGCAAAAGATGACGGAGTCGTCCATAAATTCTCTCTCACATTGAGTTTTGCACAGTACCATAAGTGCACCCAACTTGTCTCAATATGCCAATCTTAGAAATGGGTACTGCTTCACCTTCCCGATAATTTTTTTACGCGTGTTGAACTAAAGTTTGAGAAAATAGGTGATGGGTTTATACCGATTTAGAATCGTATCCGCTTTCCTCGAAACACTCGAGGTGGTTTTCCCATTTTTCGCGATTGTACAGCTAAGAAATCAACAAAGAAATTGAGTTTAGTAAAACCGGTGCAAATTTTTTCAGTTCGGTGGATCTTAAAGTTCTTAAGCGTATTTGATACCTTGTTTCAAGACCTTCAAAACCCGTTTTTAGAGTTGGAAAACATCGATCTGGAACATGCAAAATTTGGAGGTAAACAGAAATAGTGGTTAAGAACCTGGGAAAAGCTCCAAATATGGTTGCACGGCGATAAAAACATATAAAAACGATTTCATGCATTTTATCGCCTCTTTACATCGTTTTGAATGATGGGGGCAAGTTGCTTGGCAAGTTGGGTACACACTTTTGTGAACTCCTAGGAAACACTTTCTGGGAAATTTTAAACAGCTCGCCTCCAGTTTATCAAAATTAGACCTACTCCAGCTCATTTCGAAGGTCTTGAGACAAGCTTCCACACGAGTTGAAGTACGTTCGAAAATATTGAGATGGGCCAAAGTTATTGAGAAATTGGCTTGATGAGGATACCCTACATTAGTTGAAATCACAAAACATGTATTCAATAACAGTGTAGTGCTTCGAAGTCTCATTCATATGTAATCAGGAAATGGTCCATTACTTCCATTGTTCCTATCTTAGAAATTGGTTATTCTAAACTCAAAATTTTACTCAACATCTGGGAGACCTATAATGCGACGCTCTGAAATTGAGGACTCGCTTCATCGTACGATTATTATAAAACGTGTGATATGAGAGAAAAGTTTCCGATTCTATATATATAGATATCGGGCTAGAATAGTCTAGACTCGAGCTCGGTGGTGTATCAGAGTTTCTAAAATTGCGTTTTGTTGTCGCCTAATGTGAATTTTCCTTCGAATCTCAGACAAAGGTTTCTCTTGAAAATTCTAGCAATTGCCAAAAAGAATTCTCAAAACAGTCTACATTGCAATCCCTAATATGGATATGAAAAAATCTCAAACGAGTTCTCAAATATGTAATGCACACGCATTGCGAATGTCATCAAAATTTCCATGAACGAGTTGTCATAATTTATGAAAGAATTTTGGACGTTCGAACATCCCACGTTTGAGAGATGTAGAATTAATGAAGCAAGTTCCATCATCAAGCAATAGTATATTATGCGTCGAGTGCCAAAAACTTTGTTTCCTGCGATAACTTCGTTGGACGTCGGCGAAGCCGACGTCCAACAAGGTTATCGTGAAGAACAAAGTTTTTGGCACGAGACACATATGCCGCTTTACACGGCGAGACGCGCCTTGTAAATGCATGCTAGAGCACGCCGCATGACACACACACACACACACACACACACACACACACACACACAGCAATGAGCGCGAGCATGAGGTCATATTAGGCCAAAAGTCGTTGTATATAGCACATATATACAGCACCTAATACAATGGTGAGCATATATTACTAATATAAAGTATAGCGCGGCACGCGGCGCCTGCGCATAACATAGCAAACGATCCCGTCAACTGAGAGCGTGTCCACATGGATTCCCAATCACGGATTCACTCGCACCGCGCCGAAAGATGACTCCGTCATCAAAAAAAACGAATGAGGGGGGGGGGGGGCGATCTCACTCCTTGGTTATAAAAATCCAAGGGTAACCACAAATTTTCCAAGCACTTGTCCCCACCGCACTTGAGAATTTTTTACACATGGCTCCGTTATTTTTTCCATAAGAATACACTACTATCAGTGTATATTTTGTTCAGTTCAATCTGGAGAGCCATGCAGCTACAGGCAAGACCAATATTGCGGAGCCGCGACGAACACTCAAAACACAACAAAGCAGACGAATCTCTCCTCCCTGTCCTTCTCGCATGGCTCTTTGATCTTCACTTCACCTCTAGTCGTGGCTAGTTTCGAGTACCCACATCTGATGCAATAATTATAGAATCGAGAAATTCAGATAATTCGAAAATTCATTTATCCACGATAACAAACCAGCTAGGGTCACTAAAACCAGCTGGTCGGTGGCCGCGTTGCCCGGTACGCAGCAGACAGCCTCATTGCAGACTGCCGTCATTACCGGACAGGAAGATCTTGAGCACGCGCTTCTATCTCTTTTTTTTTTTTTTTTTTTTTTTTTTTTTTTTTTTTTTTTTTTTTTTTTTTTTTTTTTAAAGGTGGTTAGAGGGCAAAATCTGCTTCAGGATCCCTCGGATCCGTCCCCAGACACCGGGCTGGTTCAGCTTACGCGGACTACGCATAGCCCACGCAGGCCATACCAGGCGGGACACGGGTTTGGGTGGGGCCCACCGAGAGGTGGGCCCGGCCGTGTAATATCCCTCTCCCCTCGATGTCCGATACCTAGGGCATCGGGCAATCAAGAAGGAGATCCACCTGCATCTACCATCTCATCCCGGAACCGCGTGAGCATTACTTCAGGATGAGCGGCATGTCTCGCGCTCGATTGCGAGCGTTCCTCTTCTCCATCTTCTCTCTTCGGCCACTTGTCGGCATCTTCTGTCTTCACTCTTCATTGTCCCCTCTCTTTCTTCTTTCTTCTCTCTTCTTTCTTCTTTCTTCCCTTTCCAGTGCATCAGATTCCTCCTGGAATCATTTGGGCCTCTTCTGTTTCAATCGGCAGAGTCACTGTAATTCGCCTGCTTCGAGGCGCCTTACTTCCCTCTCTTTCTCCTCTTTGCGGGTCATCACCAGCTTGATGTATCCGGTGAGTCTATCCCATGTCTCCTGGTTGCGGAGCAAGTACGGGACGAGATTCTCGGGTGTTAGTTGAGCACCCAGCCATTCATCCAGCTCGGCGCGCTCTCTCCGGGTGTCGCTGCACTTGAACAGGGCATGTTCGGCGTCATCCCATTCATCCCCGCATGACTGACATGCTGGGGTCCTCCTCTTCTTGAACCTGGTTAGATAGGAACCGAAGCAACCATGATCGCTCAGTGCCTGCGTCGTCCAGTAGTCCATCTCTCCGTGGGTGCGTTCCGCCCACTTGGCTACGTCACGGATCAGCCGGTGCGTCCATCTGCCGTTCGCAAATGGCGAATCCCACTCAGTTTGCCAATGCTCAAGGGTGGTTTCCTTCTCGTTGTCGCGGATAATCTCCTTCATCGTCGGGGTGAGTACTCGTTCGGCTCCGATCACTTTCTGGCGGTCCCAGATCCTCACTCGCTCCGCGACGAGCAAGTGGATGGGCGGTGTACTCGCCAATACGTAAGCCGCATCCCCTGACACGGTGCGGTAGGCACGGATACTTCTCAGGGCCGCTCTCCGGTGGACAGGCCCCACCTTCTTCTCGATGATGGTCTTCTCTACTCTCTTTCCCCACACGGGTGCACCGTAGAGCATGATAGAGGTGCTGACGGTGTTGAGAAGTGCGCGCCTCTTTTCCTTGGGTCCTCCGATATTCGGCATCAGCCGTTGAAGCGCCGCACCAACCCTGCTCGCTTTTTGAGCGGCCTCCTGGATGTGCTTCTTGAACGACCACTTGTCGTCAAGCCATACGCCGAGGTATTTCAGCTCTGTCTTGCGTGGGATCTCTTGCCCGTTGATGTAAAAGTGGGGCAAGTCAAACTTCCTGCGTCTTGTGACCACGATTGCTTCGCACTTCTTGACAGCAAGCTCTAGGAGCCTGCTGATCATCCACTCGTAGACTCGGGCCAGCGCCTCGTTTGCGCGTCTACCCAAGAGTTCCTCGTTGTCGGACCAGACTATGAGCCCCGCGTCGTCCGCGAAAGCCACTATTATGACTCCTTCGGGCAGTTCAATAGACAGTAAACTGTCGTACTGTGTGTTCCAGTTGAACGGCCCGGAAACCGACCCCTGTCCAATTCCGGCGGACAGTTCCCGGATCTCTTGTCCCTCGTCGGTGTCGTACACGAGTGTCCTGTTCCGCAGATAGTCACTCGTGATGGCTAGTAGATAGGGCGGCACTTTACCTGCTTGGGATTGATAGACTCGCTCCCAGCTCGCGCAGTTGAACGCGTTCTTTATGTCCAACGCAATAATGGCACAGAATCCTCCTCTTCCTTGGTATGGGTTCCCTACCGACGCTTGAACCCGCTCTTGGACCTCCTCGATCGCGTGCACAGTGCTCCGTCCCTTCCGGAACCCAAACTGCATTGGTGATAGCCCGCCGCTCTCTTCGTAGGCTTTTTCCACCCTGTTGAGCACCATCCTCTCGTACATTTTCCCGATATTGTCGAGCATGCTGAGAGGGCGTTGACCTCCTTGACCTTTAGGTATCAGGACCAGCTTCTGGCGTTTCCACTTATCCGGGAAATTTCCCGCGCTCAGACAGATGTTGAAGAGGTCGAGGAGTAAATCTGGGTTGTATTTGAAGACCAGTTTCAGAGCCTCGTTTGGAATGCCGTCCAGGCCAGGGGCCTTGCCGTTTGGCAGCCTCTTCGCCGCTATGAGTAGCTCTTGCATAGTAAAGAGCGGGATGGGATCTTCGCTCTCGGGAGGGAATGTCACTCTGGGTTCTCCTGCTGGAAAGAGGTCTTCCACGATGCTGCGCAAGGTAGCTGCATCAGTCGGTGCTGGGTTGCCCCTCCGGGGTCGGACCTTGGACATGACCACGCGGTATGGCGTACCCCACGGGTCTCCATTAACCATGTCGCACAATTCACCCCAGCACTTCTCTTTGCTTCTCCGGATGGCTAGAACGAGAGCCTTCTTTGCTTCTCTGTACGCCCTATCTCTCTCTCTCTCTCTCTCTCTCTCTCTCTCTCTCTCTCTCTCTCTCTCTCTCTCGCGGTAAGTGTCATCGCACACCTTCACTGATCTCCCTTTGTTTTTCGACACTTGCCACTGCCTTAAAGTGCCCTCGGGCTTTGTTTTTACAGATCCTTGCACGCTAAAATTTGCAAGTATTCACGGGGTCCATAAATTTGTGTGGAACTGTGTGTACTGCAAAAATTCTACCCAATTCTTCTACGTGAAACTGGACTTTGAGGTTAGGCCACCTTGTGCTCATTTGGACGAATTTTGAAGTTCTAACCGCAGCTACTAGATGTCAGCTACTGCTAACAGATCCCTACATTATCAGTCTCAAAGCCTGATTCACACTTGAGTGACCCTGAGCTAAGCCTGATCTGACAAGTGCAGCCTGATTAAGCGAACACGCGCCAGGCAGCAGAGCCCTGTCCTCGAAAACAGCTGAGAAGTGTTCACATTCTGTCACTCGTCTGCTACATGAAGAATTCTGTGTCGTGTATAATGGCTCCTACTAGCTCGTCGCAAAATTCAGCCGATGAAACTGTGAATGTTGGAGCTTCAGGTGACATGCCTCAATATTTCAAATTATTCATTACTCATTTCAATGCATGTCAAAATCAAATTCTATCTAAACTGAATGAAATTGAAGTCAGCATAGAAAAACGTTTTCGTGATATTGAGAGGGATATTAGTGAATTGAAGCAAGATATTTCTCAACTTTCTCACCAAGCAACATTAGTGGATCCTGCAGAGATGATTTTGTCCGACATTCCACATGATTTGAATTTAGATCAAACCGAAATAGTTGCTAAAGTACTCGATGCTATGGATCAATCACAGCTTCAGAATTTTGTTGTAAATGTCAGAGAATGGAAAGGTCCCTGCTTTCGTAATGAAAATTCTTCCGATTCAGGCCTCGTTTCTGGACCATCAATAAAAAAAGGAGCGAAATCTCGATCAATCGTTATCCAACTATCGTCGACTATCATTCGCGATAAGCTCATTTCAAGTTCCTCGAAACTGAGACAGAAAACTGCTGAAGATATTTTCGGCCATCGATCCAGTTCCAAAGTTTTTGGTAGTCCATTATGGCCGAAACAAATTCACAATTTACTAAAAAAAGCTCATTCAGTAAGTGTCCGTCTGAAATTTGAGAGACCAGTTGTGAGAAATCTGATTGTTTGTATGAGATCTTCGAAGAAAAGTTCCTTTGAACCAATCCTTTCAGAGACTGATCTTGAACACTTTTACGCTCGGCACAAAGTTGATTGATCAAGGTTGATTCGTATCTCATAAGTCAATCAATATATTCCATGTTATGCCTCCCGACACTCTAGTACTTCCATTGTAAAAGAGATGAATTCTTCTATGAACAAGCATTCATTTTCTGTGAATCAAGAATTCACTCGGCTCTTTAATTAGAATCAGCACAGGAGATATTACCTATGTTGTGATGTACTTTTCTCCAAAATTTCTCACATCATTATCAATCCATAGTACTTTGTCTTTGGGAGAATTTATTCTGAACCATGATTCTTTGATGATATACGAACTCGTCTGCCTCAGTTTTATAACGCGATATCACTGTTAATACACTATTATTCTTTCATCTGATCTTTTCATGTATCAATGTTTACGTATTATCACATATCAAGATCAAAATTAGATACCAGAATTATTGTCTGCGCAAGATTTAATGATAATTGTACACATTTGAGAATATTATGCATACTTTCCTCTATTATTATATTATA
This sequence comes from Eretmocerus hayati, assembly GCA_029851415.1. Classification (NCBI taxonomy): domain Eukaryota; kingdom Metazoa; phylum Arthropoda; class Insecta; order Hymenoptera; family Aphelinidae; genus Eretmocerus; species Eretmocerus hayati. Next base: position 2,521,066 of record CM056743.1, on the reverse strand, counting down.
TTATGTCCATTGAAATCCGCTACTTGTACCAGATAGAGTGACACCCCAAGGTACCAATAAATAAACCAATCTACAATCTACAATCTCTCTCTCTCTCTCTCTCTCTCTCTCTCTCTCTCTCTCTCTCTCTCTGCATCTCTCTCTCTCTTCCTCTTCCTCGACCATCTTACATACCCAACACATGTGTAGCAGAGACGTTTCGATATTTCTCGAGTCGAAGTGCGGGACTGGAGAAGTCGAACTGAGATGTGCGAAGGCATGAATTTTGCGGTGCTGAATAAAACGCGTCCAGTGCTCGGATTGAGAAAATAATTGTACAGAACTCTGAGTCGTTTTAGAAAGGCTTTGCTAAAGCATTGCAGAGCTCTATGAGCAACGTTAAGAGATTAATAATCCAAGTAGAAAAAAAGTGTGAGGTTAAAAAACCCCAATTCAAAGTATAGATAGGCACAGCGCCTCGCTCGATTTTTCGTCCGCTCATACTCGCCAGCGAGGCGCTACCGCGCCTCTTGATATGGACCAAACTGAATCGTCGTTACTTATTAAAATTGCAATATTTGAAAAATTCATCAAATCGTTTCAATCGTTTGTGAAGTTATCAATGTCGCTATCCGACATCCTTTTAAGATCAATTGTAAAGTCAACGAAACTTTTCCGTGTAATTTACTTTTTAAGCCCACTTTAATTCAGGGCGACATATGAGCAAAACCATATAATGAAAAATTAATAGTATTAACGTCAAATGAATTTTGATATTGTTTAGGCATAGGTAGTAGTATCATTATCCATCGACTCTGGCAAGATTTCTGTTGATGATGGTCCGTAATTCAATGGTAGTTGCTGGTATAAAAATCGCACCAGTTGATACAAAAGTATGAACAACTGCCAATAAATGAGATGTATTTTTGCCGTTACTCACTCGGATACGGCGTTAACACCTGTCCTCGTGTTCCTTGAAATGGTCTCGAAGGTACTGGGGAATTTTCTCTTAACTGTTCGTGTTCCATTTGAATTCGAAGTCGTCTGAGCTCTTCGTTGAGTTGTTCTTTCTCCCTTAAGTTTTTTTCTTCCCAAGGGTTCAGTGCGCTAGGTAGGGTTACTGTAAGATAGGCATACGTGCCATGGCAAATAAAGAGATCACTCTTCATCATTATCCATTATGAAAGAAAAGGAAGTGTTACAAGTAGAGCCAACTCCATTCCAGAGGTTTGGGGGCCCAAATTGCACTGAGATGCGTATTCTGAGTGTCTAAATATGCATGTAAAATTTTTCCTCGTGAAATTCGAACGTTCTCGAATGGTGGACAAGAAAGTGTGCCATTTAAAATACACGTGGAACGAGCTTTGTTGCATTTTATACTCTGAACCTCGATCATGTGCCACTCTGATACGTGTTGGATCGTGTTTTTGAATGAAAATACAACTTTCATGGGTGTTCTGGTTGACGGGGAATTAGGGAGTATCAAAAACTCACTTCATCTGTCGGGAACGCGTCATTTCTGAGCTTCGGAGGGCGAATAGTCAAACGAAGTTGGGTTCAGCAAAAAATTGATAAAGCTTTCATTCGGTATTAGTTATATTAGCGCCAACCGGGAGTTACTTTGAACAGACGGGGATGAACACTCGTTTGAACTCTCGAAATCAGCAAAATAGGGATCCGCAAGGGTTCCAGTACTAATTTTCCCGAAAGTTGTATGCATAGAAAATATTTTGCACCGGCGAAACAGTCCCTATCAGCTGTTTGTAGCTGGAGAGCATAATTTTGGAGCTTCCAGTATTTTTGCTCAAAAATCCACCTTCCGGGCCACAGTCAGCTGACAGGGACTGCCACACTATAGTGCATCCACGCATGCAACTATCAAACACATTAGTACAAGAACCTCTGCGCATCCCTATATACTTTCCTGATTTCGAGACTTCAAACGATTATGCGAAGTTACTCCGTCTGTTTCAAAGTGATCCCGGTTGACGGTAGCCTTCAAATAACGAGATCTGCCAAAAGAAGCTCAAAAATAGCCAAAGACGTTTACATTTTTTAGCTCGCCCTGACCTAATATAGAAAAATGAATGAATAACCTCGATAGGATTCGATAGATTGTACATTTTTTATCTCATTCACTGTTGCTCCAAAACGCTTCTAATTCGAGCTGAAGGCCAAAAAGAGTGAATAATATTGACACTCTGCCACTCCGAACCGCCAAATACCCGAACAATTCAGATGGAAAGTTCATTTTTCTTCAGCATCAAAAGATAGCAGTTTTTCCGTACTTTCAATTGGAGAAAAAAATTCATCCGGTTCCACCGCTTCTAGACCGGGTAACATGCATTTTCAATACTCAATGACATTTTTACCGTACAAACCATCAGGTATATTAAAAAATCTGGATTCTTATGTACATTAAGCGGTCGACACATCGATGCGATTCACTTTGGTACCGAATCGTGCTATTCAAGTGAGATATATGAGATATGGGATTCATTCAATACACAATAATCTAGGCACACTGATGTCCCAAGTTCCAACATGGAACAGGATGAATCACATTACTGATCCATTATTTTAAAAGCTCATGAGCTAGTGATTGCGGAGATAATATCCAGCCGATGAAGTGAGGAGAATTGTTCATCGGTGATATTATTCACAAGGTAGTATATACGGATCGAATCCACACAATGAACAATCGTATCCATACATTCTTAGAGTTGGGTTCGATAACATTTTGCGGACACTTCTCTCGTCAAATGGATAATAGAGAAAGATTCTAAATCAGAGCTTTATGCTCCCAAAAAAGTTACATTAGAATGAATGGGGTTCCGTTTGATTGCTATCTCCTTCTCACTTATGTGCCTCGGAATTTCTCCGTATCTCGCTCGAAAATTCGGAAACCCATCTCAATGTAACTTTTTCGAGATTAGAAGCTCTGATTTGGAATGTCTCCATGTTATCCATTTTATGAGAGGAATATCCCTAGAACGTAACCGAATCCAAAACTGAAGCATGTGACTGTTTATTGTGTGCGTTCGCTTCCAAGTTAGATCCGTGTAGACCAGCTTGTGAATATCCGCCATGAACAATTTTCCTCACCACAAGCTCGTGCGTTATCGAAATAATGAATGATTCATCTTGTTTCATGTTGGAACTCGGGACACGAGTGGCCATAGATTATTATGTATTGAATGGGTCCTATTTCGCATATCTCACTACAACAGCACGATTTGGTATCAAAATGGACCCCATCGATGTGTCGATGGCTTCATATACATGCAAATCCAGATTACTCAATACACCCATTGATATTTGTACGGTAAAAAATGTTATTGTGCAATGAAAATGCATATCCTTCGGTTAGCAAGCGTTAGAATCAGGTGAATTTCTTTTCATGGCGATATACATATTTCTGACAGAGTTTCAAAGATTTGAGGAATTTGCAGCAACTTTCCGAAGCTTCATTTGACAAATTTGGTGATTTTCAAGATACCTTCGGAAAATGAGTTGTCACAAAACGCATCGTAATTACGAAAAAACTCTGAAAAATTGACTTACCAACAATAGGCTGATGCGGTTGTGCGTTACTCGGGCCTGCTGCGTACAGGAAGTTTTCAAACCCCGGGGATTCTTCAGCGGCATCACCTGGATCAGAATTCTTAAGAAATTTGTCCAGTATTTGAATTTATCAGTTATTCTATTTTGTGTTCTATGGAGATGAAAGGTTGACTCTTCGAAAATTCGAAGCTCAAACCATTTCGTTTGCAAGAAAAAGTCAGTTCATGTTCCGACATTGATAGTATGGAGTTCTGGTATTTCAATATGTAATCGAATAACAATTGATTAGAAATTCATCTCCATTATGAATCCAATGCCATGCTGTAGAAAATGATTTCGAGGAATGAGTAAAAATTGCCACCGCTGACAAAAACATGTAACCCAGAGTGACATGAAAAATCTTATCTTCGCTGTGAGCTGAAGCACACTAACTCAACTCAAAACGATGGGTGAAACACGAATCTTAAATTTATTTGGTTCCACAACATCAGAAACTTTTTCTGGAGTCCGATGAGGTGTAAAAGCAGGAATTTTCGGTGGTTTTCGCGAAAAGGCGGAAATACTTGTAGAAGTCGGCCCAAAACAGAATACGAGACTATATTTGAGGTAAGTGTACCCAACTTGCCCCCATTAAGCCATTTTCTTAATAATTCTGGCTAATCTCAATATTTTCCAACGTACTTTAACTCATTTAGAAGCTTGTCTCAAGACCTTCAAAATGAGTTAAAGTATACATCCAATTTGGACCAACTGGAACCAAACTGTTTTAATTCTCCCAAAAGATGATTTTTGAGAGTTTACAAAAGTGTGTACCCAACTTGCCTCCATCATCTGAAACAATGTAAATCGGCAATAAAGTGCATAAAATCGCTTTGATCCATTTTGATCACCGTGCATCGAAATTTGTAGCTTTGAGCTGGCCCAAGACATCGTTGCCGACCTATTTTGACGTGATAAACACGTTCTGAGTGGTAAAAAGAGCCATGCAGCACGCCTTGCCGAGATAATCATATGTGGGCATGTTGGGTACACTCCGATGTCGGCCTATTAGATTCTCAAATCATCTCCGTGTTTTGTACATAAAATCGCTCCAAATCAGACATTTTGTATCTCTGAAGCGCGGATTTTGAAGGTCTTGGGATAAGGAATCAAATGCGCTAAGGTACGTAGAGATTGTTCAAGTAAAAATAAATTTGCACCGGTTTTCGTGGACGCGATTTCCTCGGTGATTTCTTAGCCGTGCAAACACGAAAAATGTAAAAACCACTTTAAATTTGTTGGAGAACGTAGAAATGATCCGGGATCGATGCAAACTACGTACTTCCTCATATTTCAACATAACAAACGTAATAAAAACATGCGGGAAGGTCCACGAGTGCCCATTTCTGAGATCGGCATAAGGGGGTAAGTTGGATACAGAAGCTAGTTGGGTACACTTACCTTATTTGGTCTTTCTAACTTGGGGGAAAGGTTGAATTGGAATCATTGCGCAGACTAGGAAAATTCAATAAATCAATTCTGTTAAGCGAAAATCAAATTCCCTAATGGGTCACAACGCACTGTTGCACTCGCTCAGTATCAATCTCGTAATCTTCCCTAAAATTCTTGATTTGTCCAAAATTCTTCAAGTCTCATCATTCCGATTCAAAAATTTCCTGCACCTTCTCCGAGTCTTCCATCAAGATTTTCTTCGGACATAAATTCATGTTCACCACAATATATTTCACTCCAAAATAGTAGATTTCGCACCGAGTTTATGAGGTTGTAGCTCGTTGCTGAGCGATGAGTTCTCGGCCTGAGCCGCACGCGAAGGTCGAAATAATCGCTCGGAAGCAGGAAATCTCATGAGCAAGTTGCGAATACTATTTTTTACAATTTTATAAGCAGCCAAACATCGGGAAATCGCAAAAAGAATATTCTCCACGGGAATTTCTGTCTTGATAAATAATAGGTCACAATCACTATAGATCGAGGTTATTCGATAAATAGATAGATGCATTCATCCTTTTATCTCATCTTTCCCGTGGTATTCAGAATCCTAATTTGGCTGAATTTATTTACATTTGTGTGTAAAATGTACGAATGATGAATATTTCAGCATACGTTAATTCGAATTTGGTCTCCGGACGAATGAAGGACATCCAACAACTGATCAATCCCTATGTCTGTTTTTTCTTAGCGACACTAGAAATCCGAATACTGATCACGACAGTGATGTGATGTATTGCAAACTAGATTCACTCAAAAGCTATAAGAAAACAGAATTGCTCCGATCAATGGTGGTCGCGATTTATTTGCCACAACTGTAATGTTCTGAAAAAATGCTCCCTTTGAAGAAAATGTATGCAGTAAACGACGAGGTTTCGATCAACGGGTGCGAATTTTAATAAAAAAAACTTGATAACTCGGAGAATCCTGCGCCAGGATGATGAGACTTGAAGTACTTGCCTCATGAATTCTTGAATAATTGCGAAAACAATTCAGAGTGCGTACGTCGTTTCCACCGTTAACTTTCGTTTTGGCTACTCAGAATTAACGGGAAATTTTATCCTCCGCTGCGCAGCGTACCACAATAAGTAAACTTTCCCTGTTCAAAAAGACTGTCAAACTTCATACCACGGTCGGCGAAAACCTCACTCGTCGGTATTTTTGTCAAAATTACGAAAACCTTCGGAAAACTTGCCTCTTGGAGTCCTTTCGCTTCTAGCAAAAAATTCTAATGTGGCGTGGCTAAACAAGTGTAAAGTCCATTCTAGGATGGTTGATTTGATTCTGGTTTAGTATACTGTAGCTTATCGCTTGGATAAGTTTTTCTTGTGTATCTGTGTAACATGGCTTGATAAAAACAGCGACCCAAATAAGTCATCCAGCTCTAGATTCCTAGAAACTCATCAAAATTTGGGGCACTTCTATTAAAATATTTGATCCATTGTGTGCCATGACAACTGGTACAGTTTCTTAAATGCGTTCTATTGCATACATGTGTTGAAATAGCAGTTTTATTGTTAGCTCAAAATGAGTTATAACGAAAGATACGAGTTGTTATGTTGAGAGTTGACATTTGATACGGGAATGATGACCATCCCCTGAGATCAATAGTTGTATTCGAATCAGAATGTTCAAAAAAAAATTGGATGAATTGGCTAGCAAGGGGAGTCGAAGGCGTTCAAAAGCTGTATGTGATACTCTGAAAGTCATCTTTTTTTTTTAGCACGAAAAAATCGGATTCAAAAATTCACACTGATCTATTGAAGCTGTTTGGAAACTACTGGACTAAATAGTTCAATCATATGTTTAAAAAAAATGCAATCTGAGATAAAATTTCGCACTTACGCATATTAAAATTTGCAATCTCATCACGTGGTTATAAAATTGCCTCACGTTTGTACCAAAATACATTATACCATCACGAATGTTAGATTAGGAGCTGCTATACTCATAGGCAGAGACTTTTGGAAATTAAGACACTCAGCTGTGTAAAATTCATAAGAGCTCGAGGAAATTATGATTGTAATGATGTCAAATACCGACATTGTCGAGTTCCCAACATGTCCGTGAAATTTTGAGAAATCTTGGCGGTGATTCAGAGTAAGCCAATTAGTAAACACTAAAAAAAATTGGCAGAACTTGCTAAATTTACAATATCTGAGAAATGTATTGAAAAATTGGAGAACAAGGCGGGGTCAGTAAGTGTGCAATGTTAACTAGATTAAAATTCTTGGGACACCTTAAAATTCTACTTACAATTAGTTGGTTTTACAAATGCGTGAATTTGTATCCACTTACCCGAAGGAGAATGAGTACTTGTAGGATCACCCGAAGCTTGAAGAGCGACGTACGATATAATAGTCACGACGAGAGTTGCGAGCTCCATATCTCCTTGTACCAATGTGCTCAGTTATTTTCAATCACAAAATTGCACTGTGAAAAATACAGAACTCTTCTACTACCACATGTAGTATGAAGAAATGTTCAACACAAAATGAGTTGTAATGAAAAAACTCACGTGATCTGACTCTTCATAATTTGAAAATAAAGTGACTCGACATAGTCTCGTTATAATGAAGCCTCGAATGAAACAGATGTCTTTGGTCGGCTTTATCAATTCATATTGAATTTAATGATAGGTACACATCCTAATAGATTCACCAAACAATCATCCAATTTGTAGCGGAACAATTTTAAATCTAATCCGGATTTGTTCTATCAAATGAAAGTTTTTTCGTTGGTATGACAAAATTTATCAGGATCGTATAGACTTTAAATGTTAGTAGCAATCATAATGCGATCGATTCGAATTCAACGAATTGAAAACGAGAAATAAATCAACCGTGATTATATTATTTTACGCAGCTCGCTACAAAAAATTGAACCATTGTCACGACTCGAGACTCGATTATAGCATATCAAATGAATAGCTCTCATTGCGGGTTAAATTTGAAAGAAATAACTTGCTATCGAGTGACTTTTGGATTACTCAATCAATTTAGTATCGATCGAGCCTATCTTTTTGTCTGACTTCAATATTTTCCACTGTATACAACCTCAGCGGTTTTCAAAGCTTGTTCCAAGATCCTCGCCAAGATCTTCAAAATGAGCTGGGGTAACTTCGATTTTGACCTACCAAAGCCGAGCTGTCATGGTTCTCTTCAAAAGTGATTTTATGCGAGTTCAAAAGGAATGTTGCACCCAACATATCCCCATCGAGCACTTTCTCAACAACTCTGGTCGACCTTGTCATTTACCCGGGGACAACAGATTGGGATGTGACATCATAGGTCAAACATGGCGGCCGCATACCCCGAGGTTAACGCGGGCTTGTTACTAGACAGCGCCATCTGCGGCGAGTCGGGAACTATATTGCGTGCCCCCAGAATTTAACATGGATTGGATGTCACTTCCCAATACATGAGCTCTTGTAAGGGATTTCGACTCAGGGATTGGACATCCTTGTCGGGTTGCCGTCATACAGGCGCTTATTCCTCAAAGATGGCTGCCGTGGGGTATGGATTTAGCATTGGGTGCATGGGGCGATATTATTAATAATGTTGCGTTTTTTACCCTTCTTGGTCATTGGTAATCCTTCAAATGCAAGAGTGAGTAGACCAGATTCAAGCATAAGTGTTTCGTCTCAGACTGAGTGAACAATGACTCGAATAATATAAAAGCCCTAACCCTACCAATGCTAGCTCTATACTAAACGGTAGCCATTTTACGCCTGTTTGCAGGCAACCCGACAACCATGTTTAATCCCTACATCACCAGCAGATAATATTGGAATGGAATGACTCCTTTACACCATGGAATGACTCTCAAGCATGAAGTGAAAGAATTCATCATTCGAGTTTTAGATTATGATGAAGTACAGGAGATTTCTTTTTTGAAAGGAGGCGAGCATGTATAAAGTATCAAATACACCGATTGCACAGTATTTTGGTTGCTTTTGCGGATTGGAGTATGTGATTAGATACACTATAACACCCTGGCCCCACACGCATTTACTACTTGTAAATACAGATCATAAAGCTTCTTAATCTACCTCATTGTAGATCAAAAGTCTCTTTTGATTTTATTGCAGCTCTATTTTTCTCTATCGCAGTCTGAGTTTTTTTGTACCCTCTCTCAATGGCGTTATCGTCATTTTGGACCAATATATATTCTATTCCCTCCTCTTCCTCGCGAGCAAAACCTCAAGAAAATTTTGTGCCCGATGACACCACCATGAATAGCAACGTCATGTCTGAATATCGAAATACCCATTTTTCCGTTCGATAAACATCTTTTCATCATATCAAAAACTAGTGACTTCAAGTTTGAGAATAAATTTCGAATAATCTCAAAAATCGGCGCCAGTCACTGTGATCCCGGTCTAGCTCATAATAAAAATTTGAGAAATAATAATAATATCGAGATAATATCCATTCATCTCAATATTCAATCAAACAATAGTATTCGTTTCTAAATTGAGCTCGTGAACGCATCCTTCCGAGAGAATAGTATTTTTTTGCTCCCTCCCCACAGACAGAATTTTATAGAATTCGCTCCAGAGATAGGATTTCATGGAACTGGCCCGAGAGATAGGACTTTGTTGAATTGGGGTTTGATGTAGGAGGTTATGGAATTGGTCGGAGAGATAGTAACTTTGTTCTCAAAAAAAAGATAGTATTATATAACCTTGCTTCTGGAGATAAAACTTTGTTCCACCAGACCGGCAAAATAGACATATAGATAGAAAACTCAGGCCCAGCAACTGTTGACATTCATTTTCCAAATATAACTAATTTCACTGAAACTGAAACGTGGCTGACGTTGTGTCATGTACACTAAGACATGAATTAACGAGGAGAAGGGGTACATTGTCAAACATTAGAAGAATTCCTTTTAAATACTCGAAAGAATTTCCGTGAAGACATGTATTCTGTACAAAATTTTATTCACTCAATCAACCCAGTTGTATCAATAACGGTTGAATTTACAATCATCAATTAATAGACGGGACCTGTAAAATTTTTATTCGGAAGACTGATTATTTGTATAGCTTTCACAGCTACGTCTTCGCAATTCGGCATTTCTTCTATTCAGTTCTTCAGTTATACGTCTTATTTCTGCTCTAACCTCAGTCAGCCGATTACACATATTCATTGCAATAGCTTCACCAGCTGCGACCAACATCCGCGCAGACATTCCATGAAATATGGGCTCTATAAAAGAATGTCATTCTTCATTTTCTTTTCTTTCTGATGCATACGAAACTCTTTCGAAAGAGAGTGCAAGCTTAAAATTTTCAGCAACCGACTGATCTAAGGCGTTGAAATATACTAGTGGTCATGAATCGTGGTTAAATTTGTATATTTCAAGCCGACCAAAAAAATCCTTGTGGAGTCATGATCATGAAATGTCATTATGTCATTCCGACTTCTAACCTCTTTAAAATGTATAATTTCGTGATCATCTGATGCGTCTTATAGATTAGAACATGTATCGGAGATAATGGAATCAATTTTTTTTTTCTTGAAGGGTAAGCTTACCATCACTGAGTCCGTTGCATGGCCCGGCTTCAAATATAGTAATTCGACTTTCACCCGACTCATCGATTACTCGTCCGATTTCTCCAACTTGCGAGTCGAGGTGCACCCTTTCCGCCTGTAACCGATTCAATTGGTCCTCCAGAGATTCCGATCTCTGAACTAAATAGAAAAATTGAATTAAAGATACTATAGTGGATTGCACACTTGGAATGGAAAATGCGTAGAAATGAGCTATGACATTTACGCGTATCGAATATTTCATTAAAAAATGAAAATTGTGGACAAATGTTTGTGTTATCAATCCTGCGAAGATTATGATGATATTGATAAATAACGTACCTTGATTCTGCTCGCTCCCAAAATTGTAACCGTGAAGTGGTCTTAGAGGCTGTGGAGAATGAGCTCTTGACCACTCCAATTGCATTTCGGCCCTTAATCTTTCAATATTTCGATTTTGCTGCTCTCTCTGTTCCAGGTCCCTCATTTCCCAAGCACTCAAGGCATTTGGGAGGGTAACTGTGAAATGTGATGCACTACAATGCGAGAAATTCACTCGATGCAATTTTTGAAAGAGAAAAATCAAGATATCCAACAGCTCTCTCATTACGTGGAGAAGAATCAATATTTGGAATAATTTCAGAAGGTTTCTTGAATCTCGAGCTTGAATTTCTCATCCAATACTTAATTGGGTCAATAAATCTGTTGTTATTATGGCGAACCATTAGAAGTTTGAGAAAATTTACTGCAAGCATGGTGCTAATTGATATTTTTGGATATATTCAATAGTAAATATCTCTAATTGCCCAAATAGTGGATTAAACGTTCATTTTCGCTAAGATTACGTGAGCCCGATCATTAAATATTTGAGGAATTCATCTCTATTCCCAATAGTGTTTATCTGGAATAATCATATTATAAACTTTTCTCCGAGTTTGGAAGTTATTACCCTGTCGATACTCTGGGTACCAACAGGATAGCTAAAACTAAACAAAAAAAACAAAATACTTTATGAAGTATGTGGATGACTGTTGTCCTGACCATCTACTTCGACCCAATATCGAGCCAAACGTAACCAAATAATCTTAATTTTTGAAATTTTCCTTGATGTTTTATGAGAATAACCTTGTCTCACTTGGGGCATGTTTACAAATGATACATATGCAGTGCACGCGTGCACATGTGCAACTCATCGGATTTGAGCGAAGGTTGAAGAGCTCAAATCAGAGAAACTTTTAATTGACTCGGTTGTGTGTTCCGCCTGTTACCGCCGCTGATGCCTAGCAGAACTAGACGAGTTCCATCTGGTTTCGGCTAAAATTTGATGAGCATGCGCGTGTGCAATGCGCATGCATCATTTGTGGACACACCCTTAGGATCACCTCGGAATTTCTGTTGTGCGGGATCGTGTTTTTACCAAACTTGTTTGATTGTCTCAGGTATTCCTTGTTTGCTAAATTTCTTGTTTGCTATTAGTATTATATAAGAACATTGTTTAAGTATGCACGGCCTCTTCCCAGGAGAACTTTGAAATTATAGATAACAAGTTTGGCTGAGATCACGAAACACCTTCAGCATTGATCTTTGCAGCTTAGGAAATTTTATTTTGACATTTGAACAGAACCCTCCATATACAGCTGGCGAGAAAAGTTGTATTATCCGACTGATATGCCAAAGAAACCGGCGCATGTAGCGTCTTTCTGCAACTAAGAACGAAGAAAATCCCGTTGGAATATCAATATTTTTGAAACTTTTGAAGTTACTTGAAAATAAGCTCAAGTGAGATTAAAATTGTTCAGATGTATGCTTACCGCTAGGCTTAGCGAGCCCTGATGACTAAACTGTCTCTGAGTATATTCCCATGCTAGAAAATTAAAAAATCGCGATTGTACCCGCATGTGAAAAACCGAGCTCTAATTTTGATTTCAACGAGATTTTATTCATCCTCACTCGTAGAAAAAAGTAATACTACGTGCGCCGGTTTATTCGACATTTTTGGCGGATAGCTCGACGCTTTTCACCCACCGTCGTATTCACTATTTCAGTCAGATTTATAACCCGCGTCTCTTCGAACTTCTGTAAGTTTGGTTGGTGATGTTTGATGATTTTTTTACCCATAACTGGTTCGATTGTTTGAGCGTTGCTCAATTCCACCTCATATTTTAATCTGTCTGTCTCCGGAATAAAGTTTCTCTTTTTGTATTCCATTTTGGATGACTTTTCCATCCTTTTTGTTGAACAATGAGTATCATCTATTGCATTTTTTCTGTTGCTATCTGGAATGATGAGAAGATGATTATTTCTCCAATTTTGGATGGATATCCATATAAACCATTGGATCCTATGACGACTTCTTCTTTTCAGTCTCTGTGACAATCATGGTTGGAAGGAAAAAAAAAGTTGAGATGGTGGAAGAAGGCTGATTCAATGGGCTAAGATTGAGCAAGTACACCTCGAAATAGTAATTTTCAAATGCCAAGACGATATCATGCTCGAAAGAGCTTCTTTACTTTCATATCCTCGAAAAAATTTGTATGCAATCAGGATACTTCTTGTATATTTTCCCGATAAAATGTATCAGGCAGAAAACTTCATTTTCAAGACAACTGAGACTGAAACTTTCTTACGAATTCTCGTTACATTTTTCAACAGTTTATTTCTACTTCGTATCCATCAGGTGACTTTTCTAATTGTGGTGAATGGCACACGACACTTGTAAAAATTTTATAGTTTTTGTCATGTAATTTCTCCTGGGGACCTTATTGTATAGATGCAAGGACGCCCATTACCGTGGTAAATCCCAATAGAATTCAAGTCTGGTCATTCAACCATGGCAAATAGCGAAATGAGTCCTAGAAAAAAATCATACCACATTTTGATGGAACTTTCTTCCTCTCTGATCCAGAAGCTCGAGAGAAGACCGAAATTCCAGCTCGGACTTTATTCAAACGACGTTCCGAGTCCTCAGATATCTTTCTCTTCTTCGCAACATTTTGTGCTAGATCAAAGAAATTTGATAGTAAATTTCAACGCATTTTGTTTCCCAGACTTAGGCTAATGTTAAAAATGATATATTTATATTATGCAGGTGAATAAAGAACGGGTTTTGATAGTAGCCTAACAACGATTGAGTGTTAGACTCTACAACTTTGAATATTACAACGGAACTATCTCTGAAGTTTTAGCCGAATCCATGACTCGCAATGTCAATAACACTCTTCTCATCAAACTCACAGGATTGGAGAATTATCCTCGATATCTGTGTCACAAAATGAATTTGATTGAAAGTCGTTGTTAGCTCTACAAAGTTCCTCTAGTATAACGTTTGTCCTCGGGGTTTCCTTTAAGATAACACAGGCCCACAAAAGAAAAAAGTACACTTCTCTAGAGATCAGACTCAGATGTTTCTCCGTAGAATCGTGCGTTAAATCCGAGAGTGGCATAGTCTTCCCCGGAAAGCCGTAAGTTTCTAAGGAAATCGAGAAAATGAATTTCAAAAGTCAGTTATCGGGTTTTGACCTCGGATCCTGAGACAGGACAAAACTTTCACGTTCAAATATGGACTTTTGGTTATTTCCATTATCGGTGGTAAACCTGATCCAGTACACGCACAGAATTTTTCGATAAAAATGACCAGACTAGTTAAGGAAAAATTACCCTACATGCCGGCAATCGTGGGACGCGTCACCTAGGAGCGCCAGTTTTTACGGGCATGTAGGGTAATTTTTCCCTGTACCAAGGAGATGATTTCTGTCATGCCATTTAGCAGTGATGTTGCTCTGATCAATATTAATATCACCAGGAGTAATAATGAAGATGATTCAGCAAGTTTCAAATGGTTTTATCAATTTGTATGCTACGACCTCGGATCAAAATCCAGGCATCTTCATCAGAACGAGTCAAATAATGTACTTCTACACTAAAATGTTTGTGAGGTTAGGTGAGATGTCGAGTTCCGGGGCTCGCGGTGCGCGCAGGCGCACCCAGCTCTTTCTTTCTGGTACGGTAAAAATTACCCTACAAGTGCCCGCAAAATTTACCTAAATTCACCGCACTTTTTCAGCAAATTCGATACAATTTTTGACCTGAAATAAAATTTACCTTACAGATAGGTAATTTTTCTCGACACTCATCCACAATAAGTAGGCTGAAATGTCGGACGTCCCACCATTACCCTAACTATGCCCGTAATTTTTATCGAAAAATTCTGTGCGTGTACCCGGGTTGGCACTCGTGATCGAGAAATCAATTTGGCACTCGTGATCCAGAACTCAATGTGGTACTCGGGATCGAAAACTCAATTTGGTACTTGCGATCCAGAACTCAATTTGGTACTTGTGATCCAGAACTCAATTTCGTACTCGTGATCCAGTTCACGATGTAGTACTCGTAACCGAAAAATCAATGTGGTATTACCCTTGGTCGAGAAAGTAGAGTAGTACTTATGATCCAGAAGTAAATGTGGGATTCGTGATCCAGAACACAGTTTCGTACTCGTGATCCAAAACTCAATTTGGTACTCGTGACTGAAAACTTAATGTGGAATCCTTGGTCGAGAAAATAAAGTGGTGCTTCGATCCAGAACGCAATGTTGTTCTCGTGATCGAGCATTCAATGTGGTACTCGTGATCCAGAAGTGACCGTGGTACTATACAACGTAAGTTTCTGATGATGTATCCCACTTTGAGTTCTCGATCACGAGTATCAACCCGGGTACTAGATCAGGATCACAACCAAGAATGGAAATAGCCAAAAGTCCATATTTGGTCGTAAAATTCCTTCTTGAGGTCAAAAATTCGATATCTGGATTTGAAATTTTTTTTTGTTTCGATTTTCTTGATAATTTGGGGTTGTCCTGGGAACACTGATGTCAATTCCGGATTCAGCGCACGATTTCACGTAGGCATACATAAATCCTGTGTCTGAAGATGAGTATTTTTTTCTTTCGTGAGCCTGTGTAATCATTACAAGTCAAAGTTTAAGATGCTCGTATGCAGAAATAAATGTTCAATCCCCGTACTCATTAGTGCTTTTCCAATGATATAAAATAACTTGATCAAAAATTGAATGGTTAAACGAATTCTCACTCAGAGTCTCATACGCAAATATCATATTAGAGGAATATACTTTACTTACAGGGTCGTGGCGTGCTTCCATCTTGAGGGATACCTTGTAAGGCAATCAGCAAAGCCGAAAACTCGAGAATAATAAGAATTTTCACGCACATGATGTGGAGTTATTGGAATCGATAACATGTGATAAGAAGATATTTGTGCTTAACCGGCCTGTCCTTAATACTCCAACGGGCGATTTCGAAGTGTCGTAACTGATCAAATCCCTGGCACGATGAATTTTGAGTATTTTTTTGTACTTCAGACAGTTGAAATATACATGTCTGATTTCAATGCTTTCCTGTTTCGAAAATGACTGATTCAAAAATTTGACTCACGAAACCTCTATCACTGAAACATATTTCTTCGAAGGGTTGTCAGTTGCAAAATCCTAACAATATAAATGAGATAATAGTAAATTCGTGTTCGAAAGGATGTGTGAGCGCTTATTCGTTGAGTTATACTCGGGAAAATCACCTGAACGCGTACTCGTATATTATTGAATCAGCTGTTAACTCGCAAAAGTGTTCGCTTTCTCGTACAGATCCGATCACGTCAGTTTTCTTCTTCAGATCTCCCAAGTCCTCTCTAGTGGTCCTATCTGACTGATCAAAAAGTTGTGGTGACTCGTAACCCGAACCGTGTAAAATGACACGTATTGAAGATATCTGAACCATGAAGATATTGATTTAGCTATACAAATGATACTTTTTTGTTCAATTGAACGAATACAAGAGCATTACTCGTTGAGCACAACCGGAAGAAGTTGAGTTTGGTAATCGAGATAAGCAAGTTCCATTCATTTAACTATATTCACAAAGTATCCTTTCAAACAATTCTTAAGAAGTGCGGGAATTCTGTTCTCTTCGTCCTACAGAAATTCATTCATCAGCGCAAGTGATAATAGATTCCGTGTTTAACCTGCGATAACCTAATCGAATGAGGTATTACTAAAAGTGATCGATTTCTGCGACACGGCACTTGGGTACAATACAAATTTATTCAATCCATCATATAAGTTCAGACATGATATTCTCAAAGTAATTCCTCGAACAAGATTTGAGATATAAGAATAACACTTGGATGGAAGTTTATCACTCACCACTCTGGTTCAAAATGCGAAAAGAAAAAGACACAAAACGTTTCGCTCAGTATAATAGTGAGTTTCCAACCCTGAACAAAAAGCACTTAGGTATTCAACCTTGTTAGAAAAATTACGTCAGGTTTCGAGATTCAAGTGTTGTAAGACCCTCCAAACCATCTTGACGAGAACACAAAATTCCTGAAAGATTTTACAAATGAAAATTGCAGCTGTAAGAATCATAAGCGTCAGTTCGAAATACCATGAAGGGAGCTCAAATTTCCGTAAAATCCTGGATTTTTAATGAATTTTAGATCATGAATCTCAAACGTACTTGCTATTAATGTTCGGCACTAGCCCATCGATAAAACAATACTGGATTTTGAAGCTATTCTTATACAACGACGAGACCAACTCCTTAAAACTAAAATCTTAAATCTACATCCGATCGCAGACCGATCTCAACTTGCATTGGTTCCATCCGAGAGCCACTTCCGGCTTCGTAGCATTTAGAAAGTCGCCGGACGAAATGCATGATTCCTTTGTACCGATGCCAATCCGTTGGGATACATTATCGACGTCATCGAGTCGAAGAAATGGGCTAAAAATTGTCCATCTCGAATTTTTATAAGAAAATTAAAAGTAAGTTTTTCCTATTGAGAAAAGTCCTTACTTATTTCGCAAGATACTCAAAATCATAGGGGTCTCCACAAAACTTCCATGAAAATGCATAGTTCTACAGAGAAAATCCCCAAAGTATGAATAACACGAATTTTACAATTTTTAAACTGCCTGGGATGGTTATTCTGACAAACATGATCTTACAAGATGGATCCGACAAATGACAACTCAATATACATACATAGAAATACGCAAATTCAACGAATGCTCTTTTCCAGGAAATCGTACTGTACAGTGCCAAAGTTGTGATTCAATTTAGCGGCGTACCTCGGCAATTCGACGTACTAGTAAAACTTCCACCCGACGGCAAATATGATGGCCCAGGCTTTGACTCAATTCTCAACGAAGAGATGCTCTGGAACAAGGGAACGCCTCACTATGGCAAAGACTTTTTTCCCAAAATCCACCTTGCTGACCTAGGAAAATATGGGAGGCCAGTGATTGTTGTCGAAGATTTCAGGAAATCTGGATATGCAAGAGTACTCGACAGAAAACTAAATCTCCAAGAGGCCAGATGTATCGCAGATTTTATCGGCAGATTTCACAAGCGCGGAATGGAGCTGAAAGATAAACAGTTCACTGTATTTCGGGAGTTTTACTCCAAATTTCAAGAGACCGTCTTCACAGAGAGCAATTTCCAAAACATCTGTGACAAAATGGCAAAGTGAGTGTCGCTATATACTTTCACATAAATATTTAGATGATTCGAAACAAGAACGTTTTTAGTTACTTCGGACAAGCATATTGAGAGTGGCTCCAAATGATAATCAACCTCCGTAAGAGTTATTTCCGGATCATACGGATCGGCTATTCATGAATGTTTCGACATTTGTCTCAGGGACGATGAATATTGAGGAGAACCTTGAAAATGTGGGATCGAAATCTAAAGAAGATATCGGTTTTGCCACGATGTCGATCGATTGATGACTTCCAATAAAGCTGTTTAAATTTTTACCAGAACAACTTTGACTATTCACATTTTCAGAGAGTATACTTCCGTTATTTTATCTATTAATACTGTTCGTGTGGCCAAGGATTCTGCGTTCTCACTCACTTTTGGGCGATTTGAAAATATTAATTTGTCAAATGCAAAATTCTGAACAAGGACCTATCTCAATCTAACATTCTCAAATCTGTACTTGAGCAAGAATGTAAGAGAGCAGTTTTCTTGAAACCAGCCTCAGACAGTATTTATTAACTTGCATGAAATTTGAGTTGGACTGTGTTAACTCAATTAGTCTACTCGGATGGGCTAGAAGTAAGAGCTAAAGATGTTACCACGATGATCAATAAGCCTTTTTTGCCGCTTTTTGAGTAATAACGATGCAGTACGCGAGTTTCGTTTTCCTCGGATTTGTGTAAAATCCTGTCTTGGATAATTATACGTGATGGATAATCCATTATCAGCGAAATGTCAAGACAGAGTCGACATTGACAGCCAGCAGTTATCGCAAGAATGCAATAGATCAAGGTAGAACAAACCGCTTATCTTATCGAGATGCATCACATAATAAAGGTGGTGAGTATATGTTTACGAGCTGCGAATTATGAGAGGATTCGCATAACAAAAGCATAACTCTTTGCGCGCGCGCGAGCAAAAATTTTCCGAAGTGCAATCATCGAGATATGAGCTTTGCGAGGACAAAGCGTGGTCGGTTCCAATAAAGTATCAAGGATTGAATCGAATAAAGGAGTGGCAATATCTGGAATCCTTGCCATCCTTCACCAATTCATAAGTATGGATACGCAACATCGGTATAGAAATCGAAGTCTATTGTTTGAATTTGAGTCTTTCGTTATGAGAATGTGATTATTAAAGATTGAGCTTAATTGCAATGAATATATTTACACAGATTTGTGCATATTTGAGCGAGATTATGATGAATTACATTAGATAAATCGATGTGTCCTGATTGAACGACTTCTTTGATCGAATTCAAATGGATGAAAAATCAATGCATACAGAGCCATTTCATCATCGAAGGAACCGTTCTAGCAACTCATTGCCAAAAACTATTTGTTGAAGTAGAATTTATCATAACGATCATGAGTTTTGTGGAAGTGAATAAGTGAAAAATCCTATTTATGCATGAATCCGTGGAATTTTAAGACAACCCTTAATGTTTCATTCAATTCATTCCATTCTTACATTTATTCTATTTTTGCAGGAGTTCTCAATCCGATGATTCTACTACCCTGAAACAACGTTTGCAGGAGCATATCTCTAAGCTGCAGAAATCTGAGTCTCAAGATCATGGCCAACTGGATACAATATGCCAAGGCCGAGTTGGCCGTGGCAACTTTTGGTTTAAGGAACCAACCGGGACTGGAGACAAGCTGGAGGTACGAATTTTTGACTGGGGTCAAGCTCGTAGAGGTTCAGGTTGCTTCGACCTCTATTGCCTTCTTCGAGATATAGAATCCGAGCATAGAACACAAGTAATCGAGGCTTACATCGATGCTTTAGGTCTCACTAGCAGTTTGAAGGAATCACAGCTACGCGACGATTTGGCTGAAAACGAGCTCATCTATGCTCTACTGGTCATTGATGAACAGGAAAAGGCGTTGGAGCTTCTAAAAGTGTAACTAGCGGTGTTTGTGTGCAGTATGCGAATGTATGTAGGTGTGAGTGGGTTGAAAAAGTGTTAGTGTACGTTCTCTAAAATTTGAGTATTAACAATTTTTATACTCAATTCCTACATCGGCTGTATCGGTGGATTCACAATATTATTGCTATTGCTGTCTATGTCAAACTCAATTCTTATTTAGTATAATGGTTAATGATGATCCCGAATTCTTAATCCATACATTTTGGGTGTCAACTCTTTTTTATGATATTAATGTTTGATTCGCTAGTGCAAGTCAAATCGTAATCAGCTTGGGTAATAAGCTTGATGATAATCCTGACTCGTGGTCTTGAACTAAGGATATAGTTTTCGTCAATGGTATGCGTGGTCATACAATTTTTTCGTTTCATGTCTGGACTGATTTTCTTCACTCAATAGCCCGGAATTTCAAATTATTCTTGATTCTTCACGGTGCTCAGCATTATTAAAAATTACTGATCCTAAAGTCAGAAAGACCATAGCATTGTAAAATACGGATTGACGTTTGTCCCAGGAAATATTTCCAATGTTGGTGCATAGAGGACCTCAGAAATCCTCACAGAGCGTGTCACTTAGTTCGAGGGTTCTAATTGTGATGTTGGCAAGAGTTGAATACTCGCGAAAGATGCATCTGATCATAATGAAAACTGTATCAATTCCATACTTACAGAAGTTTTGATGGATAACTAATAATTTGTTAGTGCTGGAAAGCAAAAAATCCTTTCAGTGCGGGATTTTAATTTTGTTGTGTCTAGTCTAGAAATGCTACATACAATCTAAAACTGTTGCAAGGAATAGGATTGAACTCAACAGTAAGCTGTAATATCCAGAAGGATATTTCCAAGATGGCGCGCGTTGCTTGTGTGGAAAATACGAGTCGCGAGCTCGTTTAATCTACCGACACCTACCAGGGCGTTACCGCGAGCTTTTATATCATTGAATCTCCCTGTCAGAGGGAATCCCTTGAGCGCTACAGAGTCGAACTCTGAAGAACTCTAGGGATCTCCCTGGGCATCCGAGCTCGGTCCAATGCTTAACAGCATTCACCTGCTCTCGAATACCCTTCTCTCCTCAGAGAAATCTGATTTCTCTGGGAGGAACTAATTACGGTCCTACCCCTCAGTTTCGGGGGGCTAATCCTCCGTGCGCTGAGTCCCTAATCCAAGAAAAATGGAATTTATTTGGGAAAATGGACAAGGAGGGGGGAGCGGGGATAGGTCGGGGCGGACAAGGGTTGGGGGATTCCCGAGATATTTTATTGAAAATATTTCTTTTGTTCATAGTCATTGCAATATTTTCCGGGCATGTTTCAGTTGGCTTTGCACTTACTTTTGCGAAAAATTTCATTAACTCACTAGAGTTTCATTGTAGTTCTTTCGTATTTAAATGTAATCGTTACTGTTTCTCTAGGAAAATATTTCTTTTGTTCATAGTCATTGCAATATTTTCCGGGTATGTTTTGGTTTGCTTTGCGCTTACTTTTGCGAACAATTTCATTAATTCACTAGAATTTCATTGTAGTTCTTTCGTATTTAAAAGTAACCGTTACTGTTTCTCTAGGATCCGAGGTTTAATAAATTAAACAAAGAAATATATCGTATGTTGTAGATTTATTGAAATTCTATAGGTTCACTTACATGTTCAATTTGCAGGCGGGGTTGTTTCAGAAAGACAATTTCGGAAGTTGATAGTTTGATTCACAGGCAAGAACTAACTGCACGGCTAAGGAAAGTGGTCTTTTTATAATTTTGTGGGAAAATGATAAGCAGATGACACGGGTTTTCCTCTTGGCCAATCCCGTGGCCGACAAATAAAGGGGAAACCTCGTGACAGACCATATTAGTTATCACGCGTAGATTTTCGGCTAATTAATGATAGTAAACCACTAATTCCTCATCCGCGCTCATCTTAAGCGCTAATGAAATTTCAATCGTCGATCAAGATCGTTTATTGAACAGTTCTAATTAATCTTAATCTAGTGTTTCTTCATATTATTTACCTTGATGCTAAGATTATTTCGAGTTTTGATTTTTCATATAGCCTTTCATCAATCTTAACCTAATGATTTTTCTATATAATTTTAGTTCAACAAAGCCCGTCACCGCGAAGAATATCCTAAGATTGATAATTTTGCATCAAATTATTGAATGCAGGCTACGACCGTGAGGACGTCACACCCCTACCCTTAACGTCTTTCTATGGGGTTGTCATCAAACCCATAGGAAGCGTACGCCTCCATTGCCATCCAATCTTCCGACTTTATGGGTCTCGGGAACAATTTTTAGGGGGGGGGGGCTTGAGGGTTTCTGTGTTACGGGTGTTGCCGTGGGTGGATAATCGGGAGTATCGTCTACAGGTGGGTTGCGAGATTCGGCGAAGGGGTAGAGATATCTTGGATTTTCGTGCAGACGTGGGTACAAGGGTGATGCTGTGATGTAGTTTGGGGTGTATATTTTTCCGGGACCATTATAGGGGCTTGAAAATTTTCGGGGAGGGGGGTATGGGGAAGGTATATACTCCGAACGAGTGCCGTCAGAGTTTTCGGTATAATCGCGTCGGAAAACTGGGAGGGGAGTCAATTTCTCTGTTGGCGGAGATTCCGGAGAGTTGGGTGGCAAGGGCAGCAGCTCGCGGCCTTGTTCTGCGTCCACATCTTGACGTGGGCGCTGTTGCGCTACAAGTAGACAGTGGGCTAGCGAGCTCCAGACCGCACCTAATAGATGGAATGACCATCCAAATACAGAATGCAGGGTGTATCCTCTGATAACGACATCCATGACAGTTTTGAGGAGGTTTATAATCATGAAGATGGCTATGATTCCGGCGCTGGCGGTTCCGAAGGCCATGAATTTATCGCAAATTCTGTCCCAGAAAGAGTTAGCTAGTTTAGGAAGAGTATTTTCATTTAACAATTTTCCTCAAGCGGTCCCCGGTTGGGGAACTGTGTTTCCATGCATTTCTCTAGCCACTTCACTCAATAATGCGTGACTTTCGAACGGATACATGATTCGCTATCTCAGCGTGCTTAAATCTTTTTCTGTATAGATGCCGGAAGTGGCGAGACCTTCGGGGTTCATATAACGCCAGGTAGGGCGGGTTAGGGGCTTGATTAGAGTGGGTGCTTTGGCTTCCGTGGGACGGGGTAAGATCTTGTACCATTGGTCTCCAACGGAATAGTATACGGGTAAAGCTTCGTTACAGATGACTTCAGTCCCGCGGTTTTTGAGTATGTGAGTCCTGGGTTGGAGGAATAGGGTGGTTTCGTTTAATCTGACTTGGAGTTCCGCGTAACATTTCTCTCCATGTTCTATTCTTACTTCTACAGGGATGCATTTCACGATATGAGCTACCTCTCCGGCGACCAAGGCCATATAACCCGGTCCCTTCATAAGGTTGTAGGCAAACTCGTCAGGAGCTTGGGTGGCAATGGGAAGGGAGTTTTTGATGATCTGCCTTTCCAGGTCGCATCTGCCTCGTATTACATCTCTATATAGGGAACTGAATCTCATACGCATCCATTTCTCTACATATACGAATTTAGAATTTACATAAGCGAACATATCTAGATTAATAGGTATAATTTTTTCCTTATTAGAAACGAATCCCCTCGGACGGTCTCAAAAATAAGGAGTTTGGGATGCTCTGTTCGTATTACGGTGTATCCGCAAACGGACTCCTCTTTTTTAGCCGTAAGGGCAAAAGTGGTATCCCGGGTGGTTACCGTATAAATTGCCTTTGAATTGAAATTCGCGGTGTCAATAAGTTTTTGGGCTTTAACTTCGTACAGAATTCCGTATTTATGAAATCCACATGTATCGTGAGGCAAGAGTTTCCAGTAAGTTTGTCCCCCGTGAGGGTCAGTGCAGGAACCGTCCGAGAGGGTACATATGGTTCCAGACTTAGGAACTAATTGATTTTTATCAAGTTGAACGCTAGCCGCGTAGGTAGTTAGGGTGACCTTTACGTCCCCGGAAGCGACTACGTCATTCCAGGACCCATAAATATCCGCGAAAGACCCGGCTTCGCAGTCGCCGTCATCACCGCTTTTTCCGGCAAAATCCATTCCGAAGGGCGCGGTGATTCCGTTAGCCTTAAGACCGCTGATTTTTTTTCCTTGATCTAAATATAAGACTCCAGTTCGATGTACGTCAGCACACGTTTGCGAGTCTAACTCTTGTATAAAACCTAGATAGGTACCCCGATGTACTCTGGCGTTCTTTTTGCGCCACAGACATTTTTGAACTCCTCGATAGATCTCAACCTTACATTGTATTACGGTTGTCGCGGAATAATCGTTAAGCTGTAAAAGTTGAATGTATTTTTCGGTAGATTCGACGGTATCTTTGGGGATATCGCACTCGTCTACGTCAAGTAGAGATATGGTCGTCACATTCAACGAGCGTGACCCGCAATCGTATCCAATTATTCCTTCGCTGCATCGGGAGACGGTGGCGTAAAGGATGATGCTAAGGGCCCGGTGCATCTGAAATAGAGGCTCCCGGTTAGAGTGACACGATGAAAACAAAAGCAATGAGTCGCAGAGTATCATTGGGGATTGAAATGTAATTGTGGGTTGTTACGACTGTATACATGAATTACTTCTGTGGTAGTCTGTGTTTCGGATTTAGTGTCTTGAATTGACTTTCTCGCAATTGCGTAACGTTTTATCGGTCTCGGTGGCCAGTTTGGGGTATCGTACAAAGGTTCGGTAGTATCGCTATAAGTATTTTGTACAATGAGCTCATTCTGTTCGCGCTGTTTGGTCAACACTTCCGCTAATTCGGGTTCTAACATGTGATTTCCGGGCTTTTGTCTCGTCTTAATCCGTTCTTACATCGGTAAGAAATTACTATAAAACTTATCGTAAATATTACAATGGCAAAAATTGCTCCTACATAAACAACTGTGTACTCCCCTAACTGTTGAGGATAGGCCTCTGTTTGATGGAGTGGCTGGGGAGCACAGGGGGGGGGGTAGAAAACCCCACGTCAATTCTGGGTGGTATTACCTGTAAGAATTTCGTGCCCTGCACTCTAGTGGTACATGTAGGATTCCTAGCCCGGTCATAAACACGGTTCGAGCGTGGTTGTTACAATTCATTTCTATCGTTTCCGCGAAGGGAGCGGAGAAAAGCCACGAGGATGTATCGGTCAGGTGCGTCCAAACAGTACTTTCCATATCGTGGATAGCTATCTCGCATTGTTCGGCGGGTTCCGTCAAATTGTTGAACAGAATGGTGTATTCGCAGGATCGTTCCTGTAATTTCTGCACTTCGGGACAATAGAGTCGGTCCTCTGAAGTGATACAATCGGTGGTCTGTTCTAAGAAACCGTGTGCGGTGGATCCG
This sequence comes from Eretmocerus hayati, assembly GCA_029851415.1. Lineage (NCBI taxonomy): Eukaryota > Metazoa > Arthropoda > Insecta > Hymenoptera > Aphelinidae > Eretmocerus > Eretmocerus hayati. The sequence goes on along the minus strand of CM056743.1, from coordinate 2,495,672 downwards.
CATGTGGTGGAAAGAAACCGTCCATGTGGATTTCTACTGAGAGCAATGTCTCCGTTGTGTGGCCCCGGGAAAGGGTAGATTTGGTACAAGTTGTATGCCTGTCGATCGTATAGAGGGATAATAACACTCAATTTGAGGGTGTCATTGAAGAAATCGAAGTTGATGGAACTGAGTCCGTCGAAGAAATTAGTTGGGGGACTAAGACTTGGATCGTCCGTTTTGAGGATCAAAGTGAGGTTGTGAATAACAGTGGGTCCTAAGAGAGAGGGGTGGAGTTCGTTAGCGTCCAAACTCACAAGGATATCGACAAGGTCGGTTAAAATCTTGATGTGACGTCTGATTCGGGTGTCCAAAGTTTGAGTCCATGTCTGTATGATGTGCTGCGATGAGTCATTCAGTAACAGTCTGCGATAACACTGTGAAGTAGTCTGTTATAGTTTGGTCAACGTGGTCAAGTTCTGCAAGAATTCTGATTTGATGGAATTTTCTTGGGCAGGTCCATCTTTGCGCATTGTGACATGATCTGAGATAGTGGAATCTATGAATCGGAAGGTAGTTTCTGCAATGCCGAGAAGCGGCCTCAAGCTTTGTAATTCGATCTCGTAAAGATCGCAAAGTTGTGGATGTTCTTGGCACACGTGGTTAACGTGTTTGAGTTGCACGTCTATGTTCTGGTAGTAAACCTTCAGCGGAGAATGAGGGATCTCTACCGCACCCTTCCAGCTTCCCTGGGCGAAGTGTACCCGATTTTGGTACTGAAAATACAATCCGGGGCTGTGGTGGATCTCAGTCAGGAATTTGTTCGCTAGAATGGGGATCAGTCCTATCGCTAAGAGAGCCCAGCTGAACATCCCTGAAACAGACCAGAAGGTTAGATTTCAGTGGTCTAACGGATGTGCGAAATTCGGAGTCGGTTGGCGTGTACGATCTTGTCGGTTTTATCGGTCCTGATTTTAACGTTGACCTTGTCTATGATTTCTAATACTTTGAATGGGCCCGAATAATGATCTCCAAATTTCCCGGGATTGGGGCCGTCAGTAAGAACACTGCGTCCCCTACCTTGAAGTTTTTTGGATTAATGGAGCGGTCGTAGTACTCCTTATTACGGAGCTTCGGAGCGACTAAGTTATTATAAGCCAGTCTTTGAATGTCGTTCAGCCGCGTCACTAGGTCAGTAACGTATCCTTTGTATGTTGGTAACATGTCGGCGTCGTGTGGTGGTTCGTTTGACGGAAGACGGGTGAGTTTACCGGATACGACCTCGAAGGGTGTGTATTTAGTGGATTCCTGTACACTTGTATTATAATTTAGACAGGCTATTCCAATCCAAGTGTCCCATTGTTCTTCTGTAGTGGTGTATTGTTTTAAGAATTCCGCGAGCGCGTGGTGTGATCTTTCTAGGGAACCGTTCCCTTGAGGGTGAAAACTCGTACTACAGATCCTTTTGATTTTAAATCGTTCCGCGACGCGTTCCATGAGTTTACTTATAAAGTTTCTTCCCTGATCCGTTAGAACGACTCGGGGGGCCCCAAAGGTACAAATAAAACGTCTCACGAAGGCATCCGCGATAGTCGAAGCAAGCGTGTTAGGAAGCGGTATAGCCAGACAGAATTTCGATAATTGGTCTTGTATGGTTAATATGTATTCACTACCGTTGAGAGTTTTGGGGACGGGACCAACAATGTCCACAGCTATTTTCTCAGAAAAGACAGAAGGGGGGGTATCAGAAATCAACATGGGTTGTTTGGTTTTTAGCCTAACGAGTTTCTTCAATTGACATTTTAAACATTGTTGAATGCGCCGTTGCACATCTTCCTTCAGGTTTCCCCAGTGGTATACTTGTCGGATTCGGTTAAAGGTCTTGGATAACCCTCTGTTTCCTCCCACTGGCGAGGTGTGTAATTCTTCGAAGATTTTGCCCCTTAGTTCAGTTGGCACATAGCGCAAAGAAGCGTTACATACGATTACTTTGAAGGGTTGTACTCCGAAGACTTGGTTGAGGATTGATACTACTTCGTTCCAGAGCAAATTTTCGATGTATTTGCTGCGGGCTATACTGATTTCTTCAACCCGGAGGCGTTGCATGAGTTCTCGGAGTACAGTAAGGGTCTTGAGAATGTTTTTCTTGATGGTGACCTCTGGTTCGGGAGAAGGGCCTCTAATGCATAGCGAGAAACGATACCGGTTTTTCTTGATTCTAAATTGGTGGACCTCTCCAACTTCTATCCCTTCTTCGAAATCAATTTTTCCTATGTCTGTGAGTTTTCTGGCACCTTCGTCACAAGGCGTATTATCGCTTGCGACGAAGTACATGACATTATCCTGACGATGTTGTATACTTTCTTTGCTTTCGATGACGCAGTGGTATCTGGGCCGGTGGACCGGAGGTTCGTCTATTTCGGGGGCGTTTGTCGCTTCTTCGGGGGTGGTTTCCGTTGCGGGAGATGATGAAGGGATAGGGCTCAAGGGGGTTGACGCATCGTTATCGTTGGAGGCAGTTGATTTTTGCAATTCCTGGGCTTTTTTCTGAGCCCTGGTGAGGGCATTGACCTGTGCGCTCTCTGGAAGTTGACGGGAAAGGGCGTCTGCCGTGGAGTTAAGCTTTCCAGGCTTGTAAATCACTTGATAATCGTACTCGGAAAGCTTGAACCTCCACTTCTGTACTCTGGTGTTAAGGTCTGCGGTCTTGAACCATGTCAGGGGTTGGTGATCCGTGATGAAAGTGATTTTTCTCCCGTAAACGTAACTCTTGAAATTTTAGACGCTGTGAATCATGGCTAAAGCTTCTTTCTCATATACTTCATAAGAAAGTTCAGGACCTCTGAGGGCTCTGGAAGTGTACGAAATGGGTCTGTCTTTCCCTGTTTCACCCTGAGATAATATACCTGCCACGGCGCATCCGCTTGCGTCGGTCCTGATGATATAGGGCGCTTCTAGGTCGGGAAAAACCAACACGGGGGCCGTGCAGAGGGCATTTTTAAGTGTCTGGAATGCGGTCTCAGTTCTTTCATTCCATTCGAAGTCGACATCCTTTTGTAGGAGTTTAGTGAGAGGTTTCGCTATGTTCGCAAAATCCTTGATGAAACGACGATAATATCCCGCGAGTCCAAGAAAACCTCGTACTTGCCTGATGTTTTTAGGCACCGGAAATTCTTCGACGGCTGAGACGTTTGAAGGGTCGGGACTGAGGCCTCTCGCTCAACACGGGACCCAGATATTTCACTTCTCTCTTGAGGAACTCACACTTGTCTATCTGGAACTTCAACCCTGCTCCTCGCAATCGATTCAAAAGTATATTGAGCTTCCTCTCGTGCTCTTCTAGCGTGTCTGAGTAGATCACGATATCGTCTAGGTACACGAAGAGGATTTCGCCCTGGAGGCCCTTTAGGAGCGTATCCATAGCCCTTTGAAAAGTTGCTGGAGCGTTACATAATCCGAAGGGCATACGCAAAAACTCCCAGTGACCATGCGGAGTTGTGAAGGCTCTTTTCGCCCTATCACCCTCAGCCAGCCAGATTTGATGGAACCCTGAGGCTAGGTCAAGGACAGAGTAGTACTAGCGCCACCGACTTGGTCAAAAATTTCGGTGATGTTAGGTAGTGGGTACGCGTCTCCGATAGTCTTCTCGTTCAAGGGTCGGAAATCTAGCACCAACCCCCACCTGGGGTTCCCTTGAGAATCGGCCTTCTTCTTCACTAACCAAATGGGAATGTTGTAGGGCGAGCTAGATGGTTGTATGATGCCCTTATCTAGTAATTCTTGCACTTGCCGATTGATCTCTGCTCGATATGCAGGAGGAAATTTGTATTGTCGAACATTTATGGGTTCGTCGTTGACGGTGGGTATTCGATGGGTCACGAGTCGGGTTCCCGGCAGGTCGTCACCCGGGAGGTAGAATACGTCTCTATTGTTCTTGTCGATTCTTTTGAGAGAGCAACGATCGTGACGCTGAGCGATTCGACCACCACCTGGAGTAATGTTCAAAACTGGATTTAATTGGGCATTGCCCCCGTTGATGGCTGACCTGATTTGGGAGCATTTGAATAGACTAGACGCTATCATAGCAAAAAGAATGAGCATGGAAATGTCTTTTTCCATCGTCAACGGCTCTATTGACTTTAGTTCACGCGGAGCGACATGAAGTGAGTATGCCGTAGTTTCCTTTCTGAACGGAGCCGATGGCACTGACTGTTTCTCTGCAAAATTCACCCGATCTCGGAATTGTTCGACTTTTCTGCTCCTCGGGAGCTTTCTTGAGTCTCGTTAGTGGCGAGTAAGAGTCCGTACCCCCGCTCGAATCTGATAGCATTGCCGATAGCTTCTTCTAAATTGTTAGGTCTGGCCTTGAATTTGATTTCTAGTTCCGGTAGAAGTCCGTTCAGGAATGCGTCGACTACGAGTTCTTCTATTGATTCATTCGAGTAACCGAGTGTTCCCCCGAGCTCGGTGATATTAATGATCTGACTTTTCATCTCTTTTACCTTGATAGCGAATGATATTCTTTTTCATATTCGTGTTGAAACATTTTCCCTAATTTACCAAAGATCTGAAACACAGACTCATAACCGGCAAAAGCTTGATATAAAAGTTTTCTACACTCGCGATAAGATTTAAATTTGTGTAGTCTTGCAAATTCACGAACTTCTCTTAATTTCGTGGATATTAATTTAACAAAGGCAGGGTCAGTTGACGCCCCGATTATGTGAAAAGCTTCATCGCAAGCCTCAAGAAATTCGTCAATGGTGATATTTCGCCCGTCAAATTTGGGAATTGTGGCTAAAACTAGCCTCAACACGGACTGATCTTCCCTTTCGGATGCCATCATTGAAGACTGAGCTTGATCAAAACATTCTGGCCTCGGACTGGCCAAGACTCGAGTTCAATTCCAAAAACTAATGATAGAAATTGCTCGATTTCTTAAATTTCTGGAATTTGGAATCGACTGCTTATGCTCTTTTGCTAATAGATTCGGTAACTGGGGGCAGTGTATTCGGTGAGACCGGTCAGAGCCATCTCCAGAGTAGAAGAGTGAAGCAGATTGGTTTCTTTTTCTGAGAACTTTGGGAAATTTTCAATTCCCGTTTACGAGTTGTGGATTTTGAAACTATAACGAGCCCTTTTATTTTGATTCTCACTTATTTGTGGCTTTCCTGAGTGAATTGATGAGGTTACTACATCACAACTCAACATTAAAATTTTCTGACACTTCTAAAAGTTGCACAAAGTTCTTGACTTCAATCACGTTAGAAAGCTTGATTATTTTTTCTTTCTCGATGTAGATTCATGTGATACGAGGAAATATCTTATTTTTAACATTCATTGTATCGCGTTGCTTATCCGAAGTTGCGTCACTCACTGTATTCTCTCGTCCAAGGAGATCTCTGTACTGATCTTGAGGATTTTTTTTCCAATGATTGAAGAGAATTTGGATTGAACTGATTCTGATTATAGACCATTCACAGTTTTCTGATTTGATTTTTCTTTCAAGAACGTCACTATTTTGCATACTCTGGAAATTTCTCTGATAGAATTCTGATAAAGATAGAGCTTGCAGTAGGCTTGGGTGGGGATAATCTCCCGGGGCCTTCAAAACTTACCCTGTAATATCCAGAAGGATATTTCCAAGATGGCGCGCGTTGCTTGTGTGAAAAATACGAGTCGCGAGCTCGTTTAATCTACCGACACCCACCGGGGCGTTACCGCGAGCGTTTATATCATTGAAATCCCTGTCTGAGGGAATCCCTTGAGCGCTACAGAGTCGAACTCTGAAGAACTCTAGGCTTTCTGGGCATCCGAGCTCGGTCCAATGCTTAACAGCATTCACCTGCTCTCGAATGCCCTTCTCTCCTCAGAGAAATCTGATTTCTCTGGGAGGAACTAATTACGGTCCTACCCCTCAGTTTCGGGGGGCTAATCCTCCGTGCGCTGAGTCCCTAATCCAAGAAAAATGGAATTTATTTGGGAAAATGGACAAGGAGGGGGGAGCGGGGACAGGTCGGGGCGGACAAGGGTTGGGGGATTCCCGAGATATTTTATTGAAAATATTTCTTTTGTTCATAGTCATTGCAATATTTTCCGGGCATGTTTCAGTTGGCTTTGCACTTACTTTTGCGAAAAATTTCATTAACTCACTAGAGTTTCATTGTAGTTCTTTCGTATTTAAATGTAATCGTTACTGTTTCTCTAGGAAAATATTTCTTTTGTTCATAGTCATTGCAATATTTTCCGGGTATGTTTTGGTTTGCTTTGCGCTTACTTTTGCGAACAATTTCATCAATTCACTAGAATTTCATTGTAGTTCTTTCGTATTTAAAAGTAACCGTTACTGTTTCTCTAGGATCCGAGGTTTAATAAATTAAACAAAGAAATATATCGTATGTTGTAGATTCATTGAAATTCTATAGGTTCACTTACATGTTCAATTTGCAGGCGGGGTTGTTTCAGAAAGACAATTTCGGAAGTTGATAGTTTGATTCACAGGCAAGAACTAACTGCACGGCTAAGGAAAGTGGTCTTTTTATAATTTTGTGGGAAAATGATAAGTAGATGACACGGGTTTTCCTCTTGGCCAATCCCGTGGCCGACAAATAAAGGGGAAAACTCGTGACAGACCATATTAGTTATCACGCGTAGATTTTCGGCTAATTAATGATAGTAAACCACTAATTCCTCATCCGCGCTCATCTTAAGCGCTAATGAAATTTCAATCGTCGATCAAGATCGTTTATTGAACAGTTCTAATTAATCTTAATCTAGTGTTTCTTCATATTATTTACCTTAATGCCAAGATTATTTCGAGTTTTGATTTTTCATATAGCCTTTCATCAATCTTAACCTAATGATTTTCCTATATAATTTTAGTTTAACAAAGCCCGTCACCGCGAAGAATATCCTAAGATTAATAATTTTGCATCAAATTATTGAATGCAGGCTACGACCGTGAGGACGTCACAATTGTTTCAATCATTCAGAAAAATGACTCTTATTTTAGAAAATAATTCATTGCAGTTTTTCCATATCCGAAAATAATTATTGCAGTTGTTCTATATCAGGAAAACAATTCACTGCAACTCTTCTTCAAAATTCGTCAAAAGGTCCATTGAAATAACAGTAACTAATTCGCAATGATAATGAGAACATTGAATGGATTCGATGTTCAGTTAATTAAAAAGAGAGAATATAACATATATGGTAGGTTTATCAATGATTGATAACTTCTGCTTGCATCTTCCGTTTACAATCAGGTCTGCTTCGAGATCCGTAGTAAAAACAATCTTAGAAATTAACAATATAATGTTACAGGTAAGAACTGGTCGCGCGGCTAAGGCAGATGGTCTTTATATAATTTCGTGGGAGAATGATAAGTAGATGACTCGGGGTTTTCTCTTTGTTAATCCCGTGACCGTCAAATAAAGGGTAAAACTCGTAACAGACTATATCAGTTATCACGCGTATCGCATGATTTTCGGCTAGAATGATACTGTTATTCAGCCACTAATTTCTTATCCGCGTTCATCTTAACCACTTATTACATTTTTATCGTCGCAACGATCGAGATCGTTTATTCAACAGTCACAATCAAATTTAAGCTAGTGCTCCTCTATATTAATTATCTTGATAATAACCTTCACCGCAAGAATGTTTAAAATTGTTTCAAGTTATGATTTCTCATATAACTTCTAATCGATCTTAACCTAATGGTTTTTGCATATAATTTCAGTTTAACAATACCCGTCACCGCAAAAAATATTCTCAAATTGATGATTTTGCATAAAATTTCCGAGTGTAGACTACGACCGTGAGGATATCACAGGGGCATCAATAAATCAATCCCGATACATCGCTATGTGGGACTGCTATATTTTTTACAAAAATGTGTCAGTTATTACTAAAAGTGTATAGCTTGATATAAATCAATCAACTCACTTCGAAACATTCTACGCAGACTATGCGCTCTTCCGAACTGGTGCCTTCGATGATACCCCAACTATACTCCGAAGTAACGTCTTATTGTGGTTGATCTCTCGAACACCCATCCCTGTTGCGTCCAGTAGTCCATGCATACAGGATCCAGCGTTCCAGTGATCGCAAATCTTGTTTTCTTGATTCTGACGTGCGCTTATTTATTCTTTATCATACATCGAATTTTGACGCCGCCCACTCGGGCGTTGTTTTAATCCACAGTCGTTATGCATTAGTTCGCGTAAACTTAGGAGGGGGCGGTGCTTGCCGGCGCACCGCGCCCATAAGTACATTGTCTAGCAATAATTCATTATAATAACTCGGAGTCAAAATTGATAAGAGCCAAAGCGCACAGGAGCGGCGGTCTGCGACACCGCTAAGATTTGCACGCATGCCGATGGAAATGGCTCATCACATGCGCGACAAGTTTCAGTGGCCGGATCATAGTTAGATGATAAGTCTTCATCGAATAAGTGACTCATTTACGTCAGCATATAAATCAATACTATTCTTGAAGATCCACGGATATGTGGATCCTCAGAGCCATTAAGCCACGAATACGGGGAGCCACGGGACCTGGGCTCCGCGGATCCAAGGATACGCCGACCCTTGGGTCCATCGATACCTGCAGGGCACACCTATGAAAGCTCGAGATGAACCAAGAAAAGGATAGTCCATCCGCGCCGCTGCTCGAACGTTCATCTCAAATCAACTTTTGCATTTCTTGTAAGGGGGAGTGATCTCTCGAATAAATACTGTTCTGTTTATAATGAATCCGCAATAGTGTCGCCAACGTTATTCGGCGTAAGCCGGAACATTATCGCAGTGCGATGCACCGCAATCCAATAGACTATTGCTGTTCCCTACAAAGCGGCTACATCATCACGTAGCTACCACCGTCTACCCCCTCATCATCAATTCATGTTGAGGTGGTTGTCCCATTCTACCAATATCTGGAATGAAAGCAGACCTGGCCACTTTTCTATTCTTTCACAATTTGATCACTTCCACAAACACTAATATTCATAAATGATTGCAACACGTTGTCGCAACGATAGAACCATTCTCTGACGATGTTTACTCAACGTATAAATATAGGCTACTGACGGAATCTAGTACAGCCGCCGTCAGATGGGCTACCGTACATACCTTGAAACTAGACCTTGGCATTTTGAGCAGATGGAAATCGTCTCAGATGCTCGAGATGTATCGCGATGGAATCGGCTTCCATAGTCCACTCACCACCATTGACTGATTAAATTGTGTTGACAAACGAGACAAAAGTGGTCTATTGGAGATGGTCGCTTCGCATAGCTTTTCTTCACTTTGTCAGAAGTCGAATATACCTGAAAGTGGTCGAGTTCACTATCCGACGAAAGATTTTTTTCCGCTGTGCAATAGAATTTCTTTCTCTTTTTTCTGCTCAATTCGGAAACTCTCATTCCTTGATGCAAACTGTGGCCTATCTCATCATGGTTTGGAACAGGCAATAAACAAGTATTTTCACATTGCTCGAACCAGATCATGTGAGAGATCTGTTGCAGACGACTTCCGGAGGCTTTAGAGGTGTCTTCTCCTACTCTTGATTACGTCGGGATCCAGGACTACCTCTTTCAATGTACACTAACAAGGAGAGGTCCAACCTTGCGGAATACGGATCTTGATGAAACTCTGGGAATCATCCTATTTGGTGAGAAATGAAGGTATTTCCAAGGGTTCAATCACATGGGCCTCTTATCATGAGATACAGCTACAGAGATTAGCATTGTTAGTATATCTACATATACGGCTTTTCAACATGGACCTACAGCACCCGTCGCAATTAATGGAACACGCATAGTTTCACTAAAATAGCGGCTGCTCCGACGCCCTTGGGTCTACGGCAATTTTTCAAAAAGCATTTGGAAGATGAGAAAAAAATCTATCAATTCATGTCCTTCAAAATATTCTTTGCCGCAAAATTCATAGTTTTAATCGGCTCCAAAAAACGAAAAATTTTCCATTTCAGTCAATCATCGACCATTCATTGGGAGATCATGATAGCGCAAGAATCCTTGTAGGATCTTGTAGTTCTTTTCAAGACCTTCAAAATCGTTCTCTATACATTATCCTACGGTTTTTCCCACCCGAGTTACGAGTGATCTGGTAAAGAGAAGTTGGTGCGGGTCGAGGGTACTGGTGATCTAGAGGTATGAGCTTTTTCTTCTCCAAACTGTCTGAGGTCGTTTCGAGTGCGTTCTAAAACATAATTGATTCATGTTTCATGATTTTTAGAAGATTTTACGTCGAAATCGTGGAATACGTATTTTTTTGTATCTCCGCTACCCTCAACACGAGTGAATTTGCTCTCTTTTGATCGCTCGTAACTCGGGTGCAAAAAACCGTAGACTCATGTATAAAAAAACAATTTTGAAGGTCTTAGAAAGAGCTACAAGATCCCGCAAGAATTTTTATGCTATCGTAATTTCCCGATAAATGATCGATGATTGACTGAAATCAAGAATTTTCCACTTCTTCGAGCCAATCAAAAACATAAGTTTTGGGTTGCAACAATTTTTGGAAGACATGAATTGATAGATTTTCTTCTCATCTTTCGAATGCTTCTTGTAAAATTGCCGTAGACCCAAGGACGTCCAAGTAATCGCTGCTTCAGTGAAGGTATGCGTGTTCCATTAATTTCGACGGTTACTGTATATTGGCAACGCTAATCTCCATAAGTGTATCTTCAAAAAAGAGGCCCATGGAATTAAATCCTTGGAGATACCTCCCTTTTCGCCCAAAACAAGATGATTCCCAGAGTTTCATCAAGATCTGTGTTCCGCGACGTTGGACCTCCCCTCGTGAGTGTATTTGATATACCATGGAAATAACATGCACAAAGTGAACAAGGTAAGAGGTAGCATTCCTTTTGTTCCAATCTTCAGTTCTCGTAGAAGCTTTCCTCTTTGTCTCATAGCTTCTGGCTGATCTCTCTAGAATTCTGACTCAATAGATAGATCAGTCGAAGGTATGTGAGCAAGAGTGTTTTCCTTTTCTCTTGAAAGTGCAATGTTCACAGCCAATGTACTCTCACTTTCCCTCGCTGATTCGTTGCGTTCCAATAATCTATCATTCAGCTTTTTCATTTTTTATAACACTGAAAAAAGCTGATTGATGAACTAGACGGATTAGAACCGGCTTCATTGAATTATTGTCATATACGTAAGATAGTCTTCACCTGGTGATGGCAAGAGACAGCACGTAGCAGCCCGTCGCCACACAAGAGGAGAAGAACATGAGAGAGTCATTGTTCATCAATTATGACTAGAATAACACTTGGATATCCATGATATGATGAATCGTTATACATATTCTACCCCCTACCACCAATACCATCAATACATGATATTTGTTGATATTCATACTCATTATGGACATATCGCTATCTGCTGATTTTTATCTTGAAGTTATATAAAATGTCGTCTGAGCAATTGGCTGTGACGCTAAATTCTAGCATATTGTTCCTATGACTATCATTCAAGAACTTTATGACTTGCATTTTATCATCGAGATTAATTTTTTCCTCTCTCGCACTTTTTTCCAAAAATTTTCGGAGTGATTTAAACGTTCTAGACGAATTCAAATCCAATCCCACATATTCACTAATATTTGACTCTTAGAAACTGTCCATTGCAGTTGGATCCAAGAAATCCCCCAAAGTAGAGTAAATTCCACAGTTTCCACAGAATAGCTGTAGTATTCGTATTTGTGCCTGATAATATTTTCAAGGTAACGGTGAGTAGTATTACGAATCATGACTGTGTCACGTAAATCATTTTTGAGCCCCAGGAGAGATTATCTTGTTTCTCCATTTCTGAATCTCATCAGAACACTGCTCAAGCGCTAGACCTATCGAGTTAATAACTTTGCAATGTTTTTTGATAATGATGATGATGCTCACCATTCAGATGAGGTTCCATACCCACAAAGATGAGTTTAGAGGCAGCTCGAAACAAGAGCAATGGTCTCTCCCTCTCCACCTTCCTTATCGTCCGAGCTGACAATGAGTCTCGCTGTACAGTCAAACAGTTAAAAGAGTGGATGTGAATATTCATCTCTCTCGCGCTGATTGCTCATGAACAGCATTAGAGTCGGTCTCTCTCTCCTTTTCTATCAAGAAGGGAAGCCATCCTCTATGCATCTGTCTGATAGCACATACGACTTGACCTGAACGCCTTGCCAAACATAGTTGTTGATGTCGCCTAAATTCCGTTACAGACTTCTGTAAAAAAACCTTGGAGTCATATCCTCTCAAAACCTATTTTGGAATGCTCATGTATCAGGAATTTACTCGAGGATATATGGTATTATGCACGCACTGAGATACAGAAGCCATTCTTTATTACCTGGTGTGAAACGTTCTGTAATATCCAGAAGGATATCTATAAGATGGCGCGCGTTGCTTGTTGAAAAAGTACGAGTCGCGAGCTCGTTAGATCTAACGACGCCTACCGGGGCGTCACCGCGAGCTCCTGTCTCACCGAATTTCCGTGTCTGAGGGAATCCCTTGAGCACTACAGAGTCGGGCTCTGAAGAACTCCAGGGATCACCTGGGCATCCGAGCTCGGTCCAATGCTTAGCAGCATTCACCTACTCTCGGCTATCGTTCTCTCCTCAGAGAAATCTGATTTCTCTGGGAGGGACTAGTTACGGCCCCACCCCTCAGTTTCGAGTCCCTAATCCAAAGGGAATGCAATTTATTCGTGAATTTGGACAGATTGGGAAACGGGGATCGGTAGAGGTAGGGAGAGAGGTCGGGGGAATTCCTGGAAATACATTTATTAAACATTGCATCGGAGTCAGATGGCCCCTCAAAAAAAATTTTAAATTTAGTTGTTCCTGCATCATAAGATCATCATTCGATCGTTCTGGTATTCATGTATTGTAACTGCAAGTTCTTCTCTGACAATCGAACTAAGATTCATTGAAATAACTGATTTTTGTTAAACATTACATCGAAGTAAGATGAAACCTCAAAAAGTTTCAGTTCAATTCATCTTGTATCATAAGATAATCATTCAATCATTCGGGTATTCATATATCGTAACTACCGCACCTTCTTTGACATTCAATCAAAGATTCATTTACATAACTGATTAATATGAATATTGAAGGAGTTCCAAGGTTTAGTTGATTGAAAGAGAGAATTTCAAATGTATTGTATTTTTATTGGTAAATAATAGTCACAACTTACATCTTGTATCGCTATTCTTGTCTGGTTCAGTATCCATATGGCAGTCCGATCAATAATCCTAGAAATTAAGACTATGGTGTGGATCCCAGATCCAAGCACTCTGCGCGCGCGGCTAACGAAGGTAGCCTTTTTATATTCGCTGATGATTTCGTGGGAAAATGAGGAGCAGTAGATAGAACTGTACTGATTCTGCAGCAAGCTGGTGATAAATCCTCTAATGGAACAGAACCCCACGACGAGGACCTCCTCATACCGAGGACGTCCCCCAGGGTAGCTCCAGTACGAGGATTCACCAGGTCGTGCAGCCTCAGTACAGTTCTATATATACATCTTTTATGCAAATTAACCCTAGACCTGGTGCAGTTACCCGGGTGACTTGCTGTGCCCGCGGTTGTCAAGCGAATGAGCCACACGCAATCGCAATTCAATCTCTCTCTCTCTCTCTCTCTCTCTCTCTCTCACTTCCTTGTTTGCATGTCTGGAGGACAAACGAGATGTATATAGTCAGTTTTAACGCGACTGCATCTCGAACCCGAGATGCCGAAGCAGCGCCCGGCATCTCGGGTACGAGATGTTACAGAACACCATAGGGCTCCATATGCTAGCATCGGTCACTACAGTTAGGTACGCGCTCAGCGAGTAATGATGTCTCATTAATTATCTTGCGAGCGAGCGCAGCGCGGGCCGGGGAAAGAAATCGATCTGATTATCATGCGATCGCGAGCATTCTCCTTCGGAGGGAGGGGCCACCTCGTGAAGTGATGCGCATCATGCACTTCAAACGAGCATACTTTTGAATGTGATCAAGATCGTAATAATAATATTCTGTGTATAAGCGCAAGCGCCTATGCACAGAAGCATCTTTTGAGCAAGAGAGCTTGATGCTTAATACCGGTCGAGGGCACAGTTTTCAGAGGAAGAATCTGCATATCCATCATGGCTTCGAAGAGAGAGAGACAATATAGTCTCTCTTTTTTCGAATATTTCACATACTCATGATGGCCGATTCAAATCCACACGAGAGAGACAATGTATTCCTCCCCAAAATACTCTGCATATCCATGATGGCCACAGAGGAGCAGTGTATTCTCTTCCGAATGCTATGTCTACAACATCCGACGGCAATTCACAATAAAGTCACCGTTGACTATTTATTTTTGAAAAATATTGATTATGTATTTAATATGATTATTGGGTACATCAATAGGTTTTCGTACATCATTCGGTATCAGCTTCGTTGCCACTATCGATGGACAATGATTGCATATCATTCTGTATGTGGTGCGTGAAATCAACATCATTTTTCACGATTAAAATTTCAAAAAAATTTTCTCCACATGCACATCTCAATCCGTAAGTGAGAGATGTGCTTGGTGGCAATAGTTGCATTACTTGTATTACAAAATTAGGAGGGCTACCGATAAAGTCCTCCGTCTCCGGGTAAAAGCTCTTTTCCTCATGCTCAATGATGGAGTATGTCACGGTCTGTGAAAATATTATCGTGTGAGATGACAACTCTACCGCATGGTGTAATTAAATTTTTCTACTCACGTGCCCGAATGCACATTCCGTGTGGTAAATCACAAGCTCTTCGTCGTAAACGATTTCACTGACTCTGATTTGTCTGAGTACATTAACATGGTGATTCATTCTAAGCAGTAAGCCGGGACATATGTATTCTCTAGTGCCGATCTAGATGAATAAAATGGGTATATTCTCTTTTTTTTCCATCAAAAAATATTTAAAAGTAAAACTCACGATGCCACAATGTTGACAAAAGACTGGCGCAACCATATACCCTGATTCAGGCATAAGAAATGTACCACCACCCTGTTCACGACTCAATCCGACCGTCCTCATTAATGTCGGATCTCGAAATACTGTGATGTCGAAGCTCTTTTGGGAAAATTTTGCCCAATTAGTTTTTTGACGCGATTGATGGGTTGACTAATGAGAATGGAAAGTTTACCTCAAGACACTGTACACACTCAAACCGTTCATCTAAGAACGATTTTTACACAATGCCCCAGTCGTACTCTGAAATTACGACATATTCGTTTTCCATCCGCCAGTCCGGATTGCGTTGACCCTCTAGTCTATAATACATGACCCATCTCCCTAATTCAACGATTTCTTCCCTAGCTATTCCGCTTCGGGGTGGGAGTCCCATTCTCCCAACATCTGCAATAATAATACACACTTGATCACTTGTTTCACAAAATTTTGCACACACTAGCACATCTTCTCACATTCATGAAGCATTTCACGACGTCTTGCAAACGATGGGCGGGACATTTTCTCTCTTTTCATTTTTTTTTTCAAATCAATACCGCACGCTCACGCAAAAGCATCAGCGCGATGTCACCTCTGCGTACAGTGGCGAGGTACTGACCAGATCTGTTCTTTTTTTTTTACTCAACAGATCCCCCATGCATACCTTATACCCAGCTCCCGCATGTCAAGCAGATGGAAACCAATCTTCCAATCACCCAAGATGAATCTCGTTCAGCGTCGGAATAGGCTTCCATGGTCCAAGCGCCACTCGTGCCTGTTTGTATTGTACCATCAAACGATGCAAGAGTGGTGCATTGGAGCTGGTTGCTCTCAGCATCTTCTCTCTTGAGCCTCTTTGGTAACCAGGCATACTCGATGCCACCCGACGGGAACCTTCGCTGCGCGATCACATCTTCTCACCTGCGTAAAGTGCGGCTAGTCTCAACATGGTTCTGAACGACTGATGTTTTTATTTCTCTCATCGTTCGAACAGAATCATGTATGAGTTTGTCACCGATTAATTCGAGCAGAACACTCTTCTTTCCTCGATCACGTTGAGATTTAGGCATATCTCTTTCAATTATTACACAGTGCATTTAATATACCATGGGAAGAATTAAATGTTCAGAGTAATAATGGACAGAGACAGCATTCTTCATCTTCTTTTTCTTCTTTCTTCAATTCTCAATCTTTCGGTGAAATTAACCATCTTTCTCCCATACCTTCTAGATGATCTCTATAATTCTAACTCAATAGATAGATCTTCCAAAGATATGAAAGCCAGCATGGTTTCCAGAGTGTGATATTTACGCCTGTCGTATGCCCCATATCTCATCTCGTTGATTTGCTATGTTCCCCTTCAATCCACCACGCACTTTTTCGATTTTGGATAACACTGAAAAAGTACGTGGTAGATCAGACGGGTCACAGCCGGTTTTATTTTCTCTCTCTTATATTACACAGTGATATTTTTACAATATTAATTGTTTGAACAATTGATAGTAAACACTGATATCATTACTAGAATAACTCTGATATATATCTTGGATATACGTGTTATCCCACACTGATACATATATCATCCATAAAAGATACATCAAATTTATAACTTTGAAACGGATACAAATTATTTCCATCACCCGTATAAACTTATTCCACCTTCCATAAGCGATACATAAGATTTATAATTCTAATACTATCATCCATCACCAATATAATCTTACATTTCCCGTCTCAACTTAATTTTAATGTTGTATAGTATGTCGTCTAAGCAGTTTGCAATTATGCTGTGCTCCGCAGCACCATCTCTATTACTGTCTCTCAAAAATTGAATTACTTGCAATTTATCATCAAGCTGTATTTTTTTCTCTCTCGCACTCTTCTCAATGAATTTTCGCAGCGATTTGAAAGTCCTGGACAGACTCAAGTCCAAGTCCATGAACTCGATATACTTCATTTCTACAAAACTGTCAACGACGATCATACTCAAAAAATTGTCTAGGGTCGAATAGATCTCATTGTTTTCGTGTGTCAAGGTGATTCTGTTATAGTACATCCTTTTTTCATAATACATAGTAATATTCGAACCAATATCGCAGCCTGACAATAAATTTTGTTTACAATCGTCGTCATTTTTCAAATTTTGAAGGTACTCGACAAGCTTTCCCCACGAAACTTTATTCAAAGCCAGTCTTTTTCGACCATTCCTCAAATATATTTGGAATAGTGATTTACTGTCATTCATGTTCATTGTTACCTCAATCCTTAGTGTTTGACGACAAGTCCTGAGCAACTCGCTCACATGTTTCATCTCCTTTTTGCTATACAGTCGAACGGAATGAAAACAAAATGAAACATTAGTTTACACACACGAGCGCGCTCACTGCCGATTCTTTGTACATAAATATGTGATTTACCTAGTTTGAATGGTGATAGATGATGTATTTTCAATGTGGTAAGTTTCCCTCTGCTCATCTTCGTACTCCGATATATAGCCCTCGCTGTCCCCCTCTGCCTCTTCTTCTTCTCCACTATTGTTACCTGTCGATATTCTCGGCGATTGGGTCGGTGGCGTCAGAACGTCTGAGAAAGATAATCTTCTCTTCCGTGATGGTGATGCACCGACGTTCGCTACGGGCAAGTAATGCGACAGCAATCCTGATGGTCCTGGATTCTGTATTGTTGTTGCTGAATTAAGAGACATAGATATAGGTATATTTCTACCCCTGCATTCACTGTTCCACACGAATTGAGCCAGGGACACGGCCGGTGGGTATGGTGGTATATTTGCCGGGGGTATCTCACTCGGTGCTGAAATCCAACTACCTGATTTGCCAGACGACATATTTATGAATTAATCTTGCTGTTTTGAGGTGGATGCGCACGTAGTCGGCTCAGCACTCTCTTGTCTATCCTCTTCCTCGCTCTCGCTTGAACCCGACTCTTCCTCGAGCGTGTCGTAAAACTTTATTCTGTTGTACTTGCCGATGGGGCAGAACCTGCAGTACGTCGTGCCAACCTTTTTATTCAATCTCTGCAAGTAATGATCCCTTTCTTCAGATATCGAGTCCAGAGTACACTTTGGTGCGTAAATTGAGAATTTTTTATTCTTTTTCGTTTTCCTGTCACTCGGCTCGCATAAAGTTAGAACGAGACAGTCGCCCCATCCACTATCGACTATCTTTGCAGCCAAAACGCGATAACGTATTTTTTTTATCGAGGGTATTGAGTTTTACAGTTGGCGCAAATTTTCCCGCCCGATTCACACTTTGCCACGACATCGTGAATTATGTGGCAGTCATTCCCATGACTTTATATATAACCCTCATGATACAGGAAAGTGGGGATGATTTGGGCAGATGCAACAATTGCTCCCACTGTAACTCTGCCGTGAGCGATCGGTGGGACAAATCAAGAATGAATTTCATTGCCTGAAATACATGTCAAAGAGGAGAAAAATCAACGTTTTGGGACGCTGCGCAATCCACTGCAGACGTCTCATGTTATAATATGCAAAATAATCACTCAGACTTGTGCATAATTGTTGACGGACATCATCAAAATTCGAAGAATTTTAATGCACTGACCAGAATTTCGATGAGAAGAATCCAACGTTATTCTGAATCCAATATTATTCCGTTTTACTCGGATGTCGAGGAGCTCTCGAATAAATCCGGGAGCCTCAAAAGCCTCTGTCTATGAGACAAAAAATCGAGTGTCATAAGTGATTTTGGTAGATTTTTTCGTCCTTGATGGTTAATATACAAGTTGAACCTTTGGTCTCGTCGATCTTGAAGGACGGTGGGGAACTAAATAAATTTAACTGGGGAACTAAATAAAGGCAACCTCAGTTTAAAGAATGTCATAGATACTGTCAAAAATGTTGAAAAGTGCATAGAGAACCTCGATTTGAATAATAGGGAGAAAAATAACATCCGTCACAAGATTACGAATATCCTATACACTGAAAATAATAAACAAAGGCACATTTCTCCTGAAGACAGGGTATTCGCAAAAAAATTGAGCTTCACTAAGCACTTCTTGAAACAAAATTCAGATATTTTTTTCACTCGTGCAGATAAGGGCAATGTCACCGTCTGTTTGGATAAGTCTGATTACACCAATAAAATGAACGGTTTGTTGAGTGACAAAAAAGTATACGTTCCGATCAAAAATAATCCACTCAAAAGTTTACAGGCAAAAGTACATAAAATACTAGGAAGTTGGAATGATTTAAATTATTTGTCAAGAAAATATCATAATAATGCTCTCACACAGACGGACACCAACTTATCTCGTTGTTATGGGTTACCAAAAATTCATAAAGAAAATGTTCCACTCAGACCAATAATTTCTACAGTCAATAGCCCTACTCATTTTCTTGCTTCCGTTTTATATAAAGAGCTGAAGAAATGTATTAAACCGCCTGCATCACGCATTGACAATAGCTTTGAATTAAAAAAACGGTTGGAGACTTTAACGATCCCAAAAGATCATATACTCCTTTCTCTCGACGTTAGCTCTCTGTTTACAAACATCCTATGCTGGTTAGTGCTAGAGGCGCTTGACCGCAGATTTTCAGATATACATAATAAGTCCAACATACCATTTGATGAATTTCGTAAATGCACTGAGTTCCTTTTTGACAACACATTTTTTCAATTCAATAATAAAATTTATCAACAAATTTTTGGTAGTCCGATGGGATCACCCATTTCTCCACTTTTCGCAGACATTGTTATGGATGACTTGGAAACTTTATTTTTACGTAAATTGAAAAATGATCACGATTGCACTCCTCTATTCTATTATAGATATGTCGATGACACTCTAATGTGTGTGAAGAAAGAACAGGTAGATGTAGTCCTCAATGTTTTCAACAGCTACAATGAGCATTTACAGTTCACACATGAGATTGAAAACAATAATACCATCAATTTCCTTGACATATCTCTGATCCGAGAGGATGAAAAAATCATCACCAATTGGTATCAAAAGCCAACGTCATCAGGCAGGATCTTGAATTTCAAATCCAATCATACCATGAATCAAAAGAGGAACATAGTGTTCAATTTAGTCGACAGAGCCACGTCACTTTCACATAAAAGATTTCATTCCTCCAACTTATCAATTGTAGACCAACTCCTTTCTGACAATGATTATCCTGAAGATTTCACTGACAAATGTATAAAAACCAGATTACATCGTTCAAAAGATCTGATGAACAGAGCAGAAAGAATACGTTGCAACCAAATTCTATATGCTGGCCAGAACAAAATTTGTATTCCATACCACGAACGCTTATTCGAAAAATGTAATGCTCTGTTCAAACATAACGATATTCACACTCTTCCAAAAGTTTCCAAGTCATTAAGCTCAATAGTAAAATTAGGTAAGGACCAACTAGATAAATTTAGCAAAACTGGTGTTGTTTACAAATTTCAGTGTAAAGATTGCCCAGCAACGTATGTGGGAGAGACAAAAAGACAACTAGGTACACGCATTAAAGATCATATTACAAACAAAGATAAAAAATCCGTAGTTTCTGTTCACAGACTCAATGATAAACACGATTTCCATTGGGATCAAACCAAAATTTTAGACACAGAGAAAAAATTGGAAAAAACGGTTGATTTCTGAAATGATCCATATAAAATTCGATGAGAATTGCATCAATAGAAAAGACGATATTCAAAATCTCAGTCAAGTATATAACCCGTTGTGGGCAACGGCTGACAAAGCTCGTTGACCCCCCGCTTTCTTTCTCTCTCCCACATGCACTACTTTTCATATATATGTCACCTACTGTACACTGCGATCGCGCTAATATAAATATGAGTGAAAAATGAGACCGATGACTCACTCTGTTTACTTGTATTGACAGGAGCCAGACGTTATGTCTGTGCTCTATTACAAGATCGTCCAAAATATCATGACGATCTAAAGAATAACGTAAGTTGCGCATCTTTAATATTTATACATCCATCATTTGTAAAAAATTTTTCATATTTCCTATCATTATACATATGTCGAAACAGAAACCTGAAGCCTGATGAGGTCCACAAAACCTAGTGGACGAAACGTTGCAATAAAATTTCCATCATGAAATTTTGGGAATTTATTTAGTTCCCCACCGTCCTTCAAGATCGACGAGACCAAAGGTTCAACTTGTAAAAAAATCGAGTGGTTCAAAGCCAATATGAGCGCTTGCCAGGATTTTGTATACCCGAGTGCGTTCATGGGAATGCTTTCTTGAGTCTGTATTAGAATTTTTAGCTTTTTTTCATATGAGTAGGATCGGATTGAATGTTAATAATTTCACCCGCCTCACAAATTGTTGAATTACCAAAATTCATTCATTAGAAATCTGATTCACGAAATATTTAGACAAGATCCGTCTTGCGTATCCAACGTTTTGTTTCTCCGGTAAGCCTAGCCATTTAATGAGAACTTGATCACCTTTACGTTTCAAGATCTTCTCAACGAGATAGACGCTCGGGTCTCTTACGGAAGCGAGCTCTTGCTCATAAAATGCTCCCGCTATTCGTGCACCGTCGCTATCTTGGAGTAAATAAGTGTCTGGGTTTGTATTTTGCACTCGAATTACTTTGAATATCTCTGTGCTCCAATTGCCCGTGTAAGATTTATCGAATATCGATTTATTTTTAGATCCTCTCACATCGTCACCCAGTTTGAATTTGTGTTCCTGAACAGCATCCCTTCTACAGTATACTGTGGATAGGAGCTTCGAGACAATATCTCTCTGTTTTGAAGATTTTTTCCAGACGTCGAAAGGTTTCATGCCAATGGTTCGATGGATCGTGTGTTTATTGTACTTATCCAGCACGTCTGGTAATACATCAATCCATTTGTAAGATCCGCGCAGCGAGAAAATTTTGAATAATTTTTCTTTCAAACTCCGGATCATTCTCTCTGCGAAACACGCTTTAGTCAAACTATACGTGAAATATAAGTTGATACCGTTCTTCTCTACAAGATTCAAAAAGTCCTTGTTATAAAATTCCTTACCCTTGTCAGCTTGCAAATTTTTAGGCACCCGGTTTGCTCTTTTGAGTATATTTTGAAAGGCTTTTGTAACATCTGGACCGGATTTGGATCTGAGAGACTCTGCCCAAGCGTGTTTGGAGAACGCATCTATAACAACTAAGATATATTTGTAATTCCTATTCACTTTTGCGTACTGAATCATGACAGCCAAATCCATGTGCCATAATTCGTCTACATCTCTCAGTTCAACCCGTCGGCGAAGAAAATTTCGTCTAGCTGGTGCGTGCAGCTCTCGCACAAGTTGAATCTTTTCTGGGCTGTACTCATTCATTTTCTTTCGCTAACTCTCTCTTCCGCCATTAATGCAAATCGCTTATTTTGATTTTATTATCTTTGAGATTCTCCATCGCTATTTGAAGCCCATTTCGTATATTTGCGTAATTTTTTTCGTGATCAAGATCTCTTTCTCGAAATTTTGCATCAATCTCGCCCACGAGCTTCTGAAATTGGTCATGCAAAATTTCCACTTTTAGCGCAATTTCACCGAGCTTGAGTCTGTGATTTGTCAAAGATGTCTCGTTGAAAATACCAACGCCCACGCCTGTGGAACCCCCAAACTTATCTATATTCATTTTGCCACTGACATTAATCAGACGAGTTCTACCCTTTTATACTCATCTCGTGAGAAGAACGATTGGGGAGTGGGGATCTGACATTATACATTACATATTTCTAATTCGAGTGCTTTATTGAACTGAGCTAGACATCATGTTATACTTAAGATGAGCCATGAATTGTACACTTCTCAAAGTACACTTATATTGCGTATTGTCGTGATACGGACATTCTGAATATTCATAGTCATCTGCATAGTAATTCATCAGGTCGATGTTGTGCTCGCCAAATATATTTCTTATGATGAACTTCGGATTATTCACGAAGAACGCTGGCAAGATGCCTGTCAGCCACCGTTTTTTTTCTTCTGAAGAGACGTAGACACATGTTGCTTTATTCGTCGACCAAGCTTCTTCGAAAATTCTTCCAATCAGTTTAGTTTTCGAGAACCAAGGTTTATTTCCTTTGCTCCATTTTAAATTATGTTCATAATTAGTTGTGTAGCGCACCCTTCGCGAATCTCTCCATGATAAGTCTGCAAATTCGAATGGTGGGGCGAATAAATAATGGGCTAGCCCACCCACATCACCATCGCGATACCGAACATAATCGAGTACAGCAGCTTCCTTCACCACAAAAGTTTTGCCACCGACGACGAATCCTTCCAAATCGATGAATATGAAGCTTGGCTCGGTGCAGATGGATTGATTTGCATGCGTCAAAAATAGCTTGGATCTTGAGCTGCCACAATGATCGGAAGATACCTCGTCTCCTTCGTCCTCTTCCGATTCTTCTCCTTCTTCTTGCTGCTGCTGCTAACCGATGAGAATTGTGATTCATTCAAATGATCTTGTGGACAATATTGGTCATTGGGCTATACTCGAGAATCTTATCATGCATAATTAAGCAGAAAGCGCACGTATTTTTCGGAATATTTCCTTTCGTTTCAAATTCCAGACGTATGTCCACGACTGCGTTCTTAAGGGACTCGACTTGGCGCGAGCAATCAATCACGACAAAAGGATAGTTATCCTCAAAATCACTCCTTTTGAATAAGCTCACATCTTCTGCCGTATTGTAGTAAGATCTCCGAAATGATTTGTACATTTGATATAGTAGGGCGGTGTTCTTTTTCGACGCCCAATCGATATTCAGTGATTCGTATGGGTAGATTTCTGAATTCAGGAAGAGTTTCACGTTTGAAAGTTTGCAATGATCAAAACGTGTTGCGTATGCTTTTTTATTACTCTTGCGTTGAGTTTGGAGAGCTAGTATCACATATCTCGGCTTTTCTAACTGATTCGTGGATTTGACTGCCCAAACATGCTTGTCTGCCTCTTGAAGCATGGATAGCTCAATGAGCTCCCAGGACCTAAAATAAATTGATACAAGCGAGTTCCGTTCCACTATTTTGAGCGTATTCAACTTCACTATATCATTGAGAATGATGTGTGGAACACACCACTGTAATCTAGATAACGTCACGGTAGGATTGCAAGTATCTTTCGTGACGACGAAACAATTATCGTCCGACTTGGCTCTAATCAATATTAACTCGAGCTTTGCATGAATGATGATTTTCCTATAATCTTCGCAAAACCCTAAAAGTCTATGCAAGGGTTAACAGAAATTAAATTTGTGAGCCGGCGTTATTGTAAAACTACTCGTATCCCAGCCACCACTCGACGCAGAGCCTTCTTCTTGGGGTGAGAGCGACAAGTAATACTTGAGAGTTGACGTTATACCAACATTTTTGATCGCATCAGTTTCAACACCATTTAGTTCGAGTCGAATTTCGTCGAATAAATATGAGACAAAATTATTGACGGCCACAATGTGGTCTTCATTCTCGAAATCTATCGTACCCTCTATGTAAAGGTAACTTTGGCTCGGCAATAAGTATAAATCGTTTGAATTTATCACGATTCTAATTTCATCGTTCAAATGGAAATTCATGAGATTGTAAGGCGAATAGAATCTTACGTCTCTCTTTGTGATGCTCTCATCCATTTGAGGTCTTGCGAGAATATCAAGTGGGTTTCCAGCTAGTGCCATTGTTGCCATCTTTACGAACCATGAAACCGAGTGAACGCAAGAATGATACGTTGCGCCGACTGAGGATACTGCCTTTTTTTGTGCACGCACGATGTTTCGCTCTAGACTGATTTCGTTTGCGAATGAGTGCCTGTGGCAGGTGAGCTGCGTTATATATGATCATTCCCTCCCCTTTTTCCTCAGATGAATGTTCAATGTAATTTCTTCCTCGCGAAAATTTGCAACGTCCCCGTTCAAATCACAGATTGATACGACGATGTTCTGTATAGTACTAACTCGAACTGGAAGATATATTACGGGTGAAGGAACTATAGTTATTTTGTAGCCAACGGGTACTGACGGCGAAAATGAGTGAAGTGTGTGGCTCTCTTGCCCATTCAAGTATGAGCCGGTAACAATATCACAGTCTACTCGTATGACATTAGCTTTAATGATATTCACCGGGTGAGTGGACTCATGCCACTGCATAGATTTCAAAACTGTTCCAAGTTCTGATTTCCTACAAAATCCGAGCAATGCTCCGATGTTATTGGGCTTGGAAAAATCAATGTCGAAATGACTAAATATCTCTGTTTTCAACGTCCAATCGGGTATTTTTCCTCTTTTTTGACAAGTTTGGGCTCATTTGCACCCACTACTACAACGCCGCTACGTACAGTGATTTCCGAACGCAACCACTCTTCAATATCACTTAGTTCATAAGAACCGATTGGGATCTCCAACACTTGACCATTTCCGTAATAAAATTGAGGGGGTGGGTGGAAAAAGGGCCTAATTACAAAACGGCCATTTCGAGAAAAACGATAAAAACTAACTATATCATGCCCGTGGCATGATTCGATGCGCATACCTGGCTTATTTCAAAGGTTTTGGCATCCCCAAAACAACCGCACAGGAATTGGAAGGTAGCTGTCGATTTTGAGAGGTATACAGCCATTCAAAAAAATGTAATTAGGCCCTTTTTCTCAATACTGGGTCAATTTTTGGGATAGTTGGTCCACTAAAAGTTGGATAACGTTGCGAAATCGAGTTCGATGGCCTCCAAATTTCATCAGCATATCTATGGGTATGTCACACAAGATATCCAATTGCGATTCAACATCTTAATGCATTTTCATCGATTCTGCACGTCAAAGATGGTTCCATTGAGTGTGTAAAACTGAGGTCACTCAATATTCACTTAGCAAGCATGAAGATACATTTTTTGAAGGCCAAAGAACATGATTTGAAAGCCAGAATTGGTAGAAAAGAGATATGGAGGTCATAAGAATTGATTTAAAATTTTTTCGTAAAAAATTAGGCCTTTTTTACCAATACCCCACCACTTAGGCCCTTTATCCCGATATCGATAGTGGAGTTAGGCCCTTTTGAACGAGTTTTTCCGGTGACTTAGGCCCTTTTTACCAATATTGTTGCACTTAGGCCCTTTTTACCAATAATGTTGCACTTAGGCCCTTTTTACCAATACTATTGCACTTAGGCCCTTTTGACCAGTACTTCTACGTTGAGGCTCTTTTTAACAATACCTTTGCACTTGGACCCTTTTTTCGAACAAAATTCTCCTGTTGTTTGGGCTCTTTTAGAAAATCTTCGAGGTGTTGGTGACTTTGTGGGTACCTCTCTCTGCAGTGATAAGACCCTTTTACGTAGTCACATTCGTGCTGAGATTCGATTCCTAAGCAAAACTCTCTTCCGGAGTCTCATTGTTATAATCTTTTGAGGGGAATTCGGAGGTGCCTAGTTTCCCCAGTCAAACAACGATAAGATGAGAAATCCAATCTGTCGGAGTTATGATTTTCCAAAAAATAGCTATGTATGAAGAAATCGTGCCCGTGAAATACACTTACGCTGACAAGGGGAGTCCGGAGGGTCCGGGTCACCAAATCTCACCAAACTTTTTCCACAGGCTCGTACCACCTAGAACATGGAGAATTCAGAGTAACTCCATCAAATGGGCTTTCATTTCAGAGCTACAAGCAAAAACGCTAGCATTGCCAATATACCCATATATATCACTTTTTGACATGGGCCTATATGGGCAATTCTCACGTTTTTCTTGTAGCTCTAGACAGAAGGCCCATTTGAGGGAGTCACTCTCGATTCTCCATTTTCTAGGTGGTACGAGACTGTGAAAAAAGTTTAGTGAGGTATGATGACCCGGACCCACCGAACTCCCGTTGCGAGTCCGATTTTCGGGCGCCACGGTGAATAGGGCCCAATCAATTTCTTACTTGATCTCGTTTCTTGAACCTACTTCAGCCTATCTTACTCCATTTGAGCCTACCAGATAATCCTGAAGGTTGGGGACGAAACTGACCACGGATTCGGTTTCTACATCAAAAAATACACGGAAAACACATGTTCACGTCTTGGGAACGATCCGACTCAAAATTCGCATTCTTGGCGTCCATTGGAGGAGCCGCGGGTTCACGGACTCGATACCTTGGAGTTTTTCATTTTTTGGACCAGCTAGATCTCGTGATCTAACGCGTCAAACCGACTTCCTCGAGTGACCATTCTGAAGTAAATTACAGCAGGCGGCTATCAATTGAAATTACTTTTAGAGACATCAGAGGACGCGCATGCACAAGAGATGCAAATACTGGATTGAAATTTGTTTCAAAGATAATTTTTGCATTTTTGACCACTATCCACCGCCAAGACTGATAGTTTTCGAAACCGTTTTCGCTGCAACATGACCCGGCAAACACGATGAAGTGGTTAACTAACGTCTTGATTACAGGTAACATGGTTAGAAATCAATTCTTATGTTTTATCAATTTTCTTAGAGGCCCCAATCACTGGTTGTCGATATAAGAATACTGCTCTCCTATTTGTCCGAGTTCCGAAGATATGTTGAAAAAAATCAGGTTGTTTCATTGAAATCCATCGGAACACGATTTTACTAATGGAACGCCGATTTTCAACTTTTTTGGAGGGTTACTTAAAACACCGTACGACACAGAGATGACCTTGGGACGTTAGAAAGCTCTTTCCCCACTCAAAGCTTATGAAATAGTGAGGTCATGTTTTTCTCTTCAAAATGATTGGCGAACCATTCGTGTCCAATGGTGCAGCATTGTAGTTAGGCGATTCGCTCTTACCCATCAAAGCTGTACAACTAGCTGTCCAAGGAGTCTAGCCGGGTCTAAGTGCCTTCAGATAATAGACAGAGGATCTAACTCTCATCATACAATCTATAAAAGGGTGTAACTCCCATCATATAATCGACAAAAGGGCCTAAGTGCACTTAGGCCCTTTTATCGAATATGTAAAAGGGCCTAAGTGCACTTAGGCCCTTTTTCTGATCTATGGGGTTTTCGAAGTTTATGGAAAAACAACTTTCATGGGGTGATAGATCATGGTTCAAGGGTTCAAAAAAGCGGTAGGCCGGAAAAAGGGCCTAAGTGCACTTAGGCCCTTCTTCCACCCACCCCCTCAATTTATTGTTGCTCGCATCGATGTTTGGAATGGAATTGTATGTGCTGAAATTGATTAAACCTAATTCGTAGTTCTGACCGTCCTTTATAGCGGGATAAACGGGGTGTTCAAGAATCGATGATTGACCCGATAACATGTAAAGGTTCGACATGACTGATTACTATGAGACGTTATTCCCGTATTTATTCATTTTGCTTGAGAAATTTGAGGCATAATTGACCACAGTTACTCTGTCGATAGGTTTGTTGTTGACCTCGATTGTACTCTATTTGACAATTTGGATCATTTTTTCTGAAATATTGAACCAGCTCGCGGAATGGTTATAAATTTCCAAACGAGTCATAGTAGTCAATATGTCTGCCTCGCTTTTTCACTGCTACCCAATGAGTACCCTTACCATTCCCGCATAAATTAACGATGAAGCTCTCGTTGAGGCGTGCAGGAGGTTTGGGCACGCTTGTGCGCGTGAATACTCCTCTGAAATATGGAATATTTTTTGCCAACTTCACAATTTCACGCCCACTCATTCCCATCACTTTTTCCCTCTTCTTCTTCTCGCGGACCGGCTTTTTTTTTTTTAAAGCACCTCCTCTCCTGTACGGATTCAGATACAACCCCTTGCCCTCAACAGCTTTGTTATGACGTATCATCTCAGCTAATTTTTTATTGTTAGTGCGAACGGTGCTGGCAGATTTGAATATATTGGCGGCGCCACTAGCTAATGATCCGAGTGCCCCGATAGTGGCGAGCGCAGGTACAAGAAATCCACCGCGTTTAGCAAGTAATAATTCGCGCAGTGGTTGTTCGCGTGAGCTTCGATTTTTATTTTTCCCTCTCTTTACCTTCTTCTTCTTACCCATACCCATACCGAACTTTTGTTTGGCTCTCATCGCACTAGCTACACCAGTGGCCGCAAGTTTCTCGAGAAATGGAGTGCTCTTGCTCGTCGCACGTTGCTTAGCAGCAATTTGAAGTTCTAAATCAGCTTTGTGACGCTTTGGAAGGTCTTTTTCGCAATGATACGCTATATCATGAGTTAAACAGGCCTGGTCGAGAGGGTTTATAGCCTTGTCTCCCCGGGCTAACCTCTGCTGGAGCTTTGTTCCAGGACCGCAAAAATTATAGCCGGGCAAATGGAGCTCAAAGGGTAGGCTATTAATGAGTCGGTTAACGAGTCCTTTGCCTCTAGCAGATGACATCAAAATTGCACATGTCACTGACCAGAGATACGATCGAAAACTGAGGAGAGAGCGTGCCCGAATAGGGTATTTATACCCCCTGACATGTCGAAATAAGCCTAGTCGAGGTCATAATCCTACGCAATTATGAGATTCGTCAAGCAGAGCGATGCATATTCCATTCCGAATAATCTCATTCTACCAACACGAGAATCAGAGGAGAGAAAACGTCATGGAAAACTCTTGTCGAACGCCATTCGCTGTTTGATTTGCGGCTCATCAGGATCCGGTAAAACGAATCTATTGTTGAATCTCATCATTAGCCCAAATGGACTCACGTTTGATAATGTGTATATCTATTCTAAATCACTCAATCAACCAAAATATCAATATTTGGAGAGAATCATGAGCAACTTGGCCGATGACGGGATAAATTACTACACTTTCACAAATAATACTGAGATAATCCAGCCTAGCGAGGCTCGACCAGACTCCATATTCATTTTTGATGACGTTTCTTGTCAAAATCAGCGAATCGTAGCCTCATTTTTCTCTATGGGTAGACATGCAAGAGTCGATTCTTTCTTTTTAGCGCAGTCCTACGCATGCGTCCCAAAGCTTTTGGTTCGAGACAACGCAAATGTGTTGATGTTATTCAGTCAAGATGAGGGTAATCTGAGACACATTTATCGAAACCATGTCATCTCTGACATGAATTTCGATCAGTTTAAAGAAATTTGTTCAGC
The DNA here is from genome assembly GCA_029851415.1 of Eretmocerus hayati. Lineage (NCBI taxonomy): Eukaryota > Metazoa > Arthropoda > Insecta > Hymenoptera > Aphelinidae > Eretmocerus > Eretmocerus hayati. The sequence continues at coordinate 2,465,661 of CM056743.1, read as the reverse complement.
GTGTTGGCATTTCAAAAACGGATTTCTCACGATTGTCAAGGACAATCCTTTAAATGAGGGTAGATATCGCCGGGGTATCAATGAATACATCATCATTTCAAGTCGTCAGTCGCGCATGAGACGTCATTATGGCAAGAGTGAAAAACAAGCCCATCAAACGTGTGATTCGGAGACGGAGTGATGATAGTAGGAAGAGGAAGAAGAAAAAGATGGGGAATGAGAACAAGATGGACAAAGATCTGAGAAATGAGAGTATGAAACGTGAAATTGCGAAAACAAGCGACATGATTCGAAAAAAACACAGAGCCTTCAAGATTGGGCAGATTGAGCATCGTAGCGAGAATGTTGAAAATTTAGCTCCTCTTGTCGAACCGTTGGAAAAACTAGTCACCAATACTCGAGCACTGGGTCAGCTGAGTGATAATGCAAGAGTGAAAAAAGAAGATTCCCAAAAAAATATGACAACAATATCGTCCAATGTGGATGATTCTCACGATGATGTGTAGATAGCAACGATGACTCAGAAACTGTGATGATATCTCCGCGGAATCTTGCGAAAGTTCAGGGTACAATCCCTTCGTCGGCAAGAGTGGGTCACTCTCTGTTGGCTCAAAGAGATTTCGATACTTCATTCTATCGTGATTCGTCGTTAACTGCAGCTTCAACTTCCCAAGAGTCTCGCGAAGCAAACTTGTTAGGAAGATCGATACAAGAAGTGGTCGAGAACCCGAGAGAGTGGAACGAATTCCTTGATTGTTCTCTAAAAAATTTGGGGCTTCTGTCGCACACTTATATGGCAGATTTCTTCAAAAAAAGTACTGAATCCGATACCGTTTTTGGAACATATTAGGATATGAATAAATTAAAAATCGGAAATATGGCTTCAGATTTTGGGAGAGGGGACGATAGAATGTTGACAGGAGACAAGCTCGCCATCCAAGGGACTCGGGGAATTTTTGAACTGATTTTCAAGTCTCAGCCAAAAAATTACACCTCTAACGATCTTATGCAGTACAGGAAGATTTTGGACGCAACGTCAGCACATAAGAGAGACAATCGTCCAGATGGGCGCATAAAAAGTAGCAAAGGATGGAAATACAAAGAGATTATACAGCCGTTATTCAGAACGAGTGACGCAGTGAGTCAATCTGGGGCAGGATTGAGAGATCTGTTGAATAAAGTTCAAAGGAGAGATTCGATGACGTTACATGATAATACGAGTTCTCCCGCCGATTATGTGTACTGGAACGATGTAAATAAGCTCGTGCAACGGTTAGAATTATTGCTGAGATCGACGGCAGCGGGCAATACAAATTTGGAAAATGAGATATTGAATATAATTGAAGAACTGAAAGAAGGGGGGTACATAGTATAAATAGTTCAAAATTCCTATGGTCACTGGTATTATCCATTCGAGATTACAAGAAGGAGGACCTATCTATAAAATTTGGTGGAAAAATGAATCCAAGCGCGTTAACAAGACAAATCGCTCCATCATTGTCGAAAGACGTTGATAAAATGGCGGATGATGGAAAGATACTTGATGCAATGATTGGTAAGCTATCGATTCAAGTGTACTACTGTTACTAGAGCGAAACAGATGGTATGTCTAATGAGACTTTACATTTCCAGCGGATTTCAAAGATAAGGAAGCATATTACACCAGAGCAATGGAAGAGCACGACAAATTCAAATCTGAATTTATCTCGTTCACCAATGACATCATATCAAAAATGCAAGATATTGAAAAACAAAACCAAGATCGTGAGAAGAGAATGGATGGATTTTACGTGAAATTCAAGAAGAATGAAGGGATGTTGCAAGAGGCCAAGGATAAATTGATGCGAGCTGAAGTCAATAGTTTGTTCCACAAGAATCATGTGAACGATGCTGTGAAAATGTTCAGTGACCATGCTAAAATCTCTGGGGAGAAAATTTCGAAAATTGAGGACAGACTTGAAGGGTTGGAGGAAAAAATGGTGTATTTTATGGAACAGTACGAAAAGATTGCCAAGATTTGCGCGACAACTGTTTCAGATTTCAAAGTTCTCAAAGAATACATGCAAGATGAATTGAGTGGAATTCATTGCATTGTTGCGGGTCATCTGACTTCAGAAATAATCGGATTGAAGCAAAAAACTCAGGGTTTGGTCGAGAGATTAGATCGAGATATTGCTCATATGGATTTCAAATACAATGACACCCGAGCTTACATGGACGAATTGATTGACAGGCAGGCTAAAATAATCAGCAGAATGACAGAAACCAAGAACGAGTTGGAAGTGAAGGACAGTACCATTTACGGTATACTGGATACGTTCAAGGATCAGTTGAAATCATTTGGAAAGACCATCCAATCACTTCAAGATGAAATTAAGAAAGAGCCTCAGAATAATCAGAGTCTCGAACGAAAAATTGATGACAACAGGAGAATCATTCGTGACGCTCTTGAAAAATTCTTGAAACTGGAGACAAATATCCAAAAACATTTGAAAAACTAAAATGTTAATCCCTTGTGACAATTGACAATAATCGCGTGACCAATAAAATGTGTGCAACTTTAAAAGTGTGTTGAATCATTTATCCCCTAGATATGAATGAGTGCGCACCAATCGCACCATAATATCAGGCTTATCATAATTCAATACACTAAAATGGATCGGGGTCATCAATGAATCAACTCACAAGTATATAGCATCATCGTTTTATTCTAGACGGAAGTCTCCGTGTGCGAAAGTATGAATGTGGTCATCGCAAGTCACACGCTTATCATCGAATGGATTTATAGCCAATTTTCTCTCTTTAACGGTGAACAGGTGATGATTTTTCGATACAATATTGTTTTGATCGCAGTACATGTACTCCCTTTCGAAGAGACAACGTTTGTAATCTTGAAAATCTATCTTGTTCCTCAGCACACTTCTGTTTATTCCTTTCCCGACGTTTTTCTCTTCTTCGTCATCCATGTGTATGCTATACGATTTCGATCGAATGAATACAGCCTCACGAATGATTCTCGGTCCGTACTCTACTTTTATCAAGCCTAGGACTTGTTTATTCTGTGGGATGATACCAAACTGATTGTCGATGGGGAAATTACTTGTGTCAAATTTTTCTTTGTTGTTCTTAACGATATCGGCGTAAAAATCGCGAGAATCGAGCTTCATTATCAGGGAATCTGTGTCAGAATATGCAAGCTTGCAATCATTTGGGCAATCTTTAAATTTTTCTCTCATGAATCCATAATAAAAATCACACATTAGACATTTCGATAGGTCTAATATGGCTTGGCCAGCGTAAAGTGGCTTATTTAAATGTATGCTAATTTGGGCTAACTCTACAGAGACCAATTTGCTGTCAAATATAGTCATTCTCTCGAAATGGGGGAGGGAGACGTACGATTCGACCCCGTACCTCCCCTTCCACCGTCTCAGGATCTTCAAATCGACTCTAGAGCGAACGTTCTCCATGCATTTTCCAAATACTGCATTATTCATCAGTTTGAATAGATTAGCGGAGAACGAATTAGTGCTTTGCTGTCTGAAACGAGTGTTCATGTGGATGTAACTAGCCAGCCAATCTGTCTGATCGAATTTCAGTATACGCTTGATTTCGGCGTGCAACCCGAACTTTATTGCTTGCTTCAGAGAGCGATAATGTAGAATGTAATCTTGTTTATCGTAGAGAGTTGCCATTAGCTTCTCATTATCATTCATGCTATTGGGGGGTACCATTTTTTCTGGGCAAAATAGAAAATCTGCGTGTAATTCGTGCAGTTCCTTGGGGTATGTAAGATTCACCTCCAAGATATATCCTACATCTGACTCATCGTCGATTGACATCACATCAAATCCTGATGTATCTTCGACCCACTCAAAATTCTGGTATGGTAATTTGAAGGTCATGCTTTTTCCATACATGTTGTTCATGTCAATGTATGCAATTGTTGAAGTTTCTTGGGCGGGATCATAATCCTTCATATAAATATTATGAGCCTTGGCCCAGTGCATTGAAACCTGACTGAACCCACCTCTTATGCCACCTTCAAAGAATAATATCATGTCCAAGTCGGTGAGTAATTCCAGCGTTACACCGGTTTTCAAAAGCATGACATCCATTGCATAGCTTGGCAGTGTGCAATAATGAGCGGGGTCCAGCGAGTAGTTTTCTCGGCAACTCTGGCGCAAATTCTCAAAGATATCGCTCAGAAGACAAATGTCAATTTTCATATATAAATCCGAATATTCACCCAAGTTGCGGCAATCGAATGTGTCTCATACTCTACACACATGTGTATAATCAGCCTCGGTTATATTTGTATCAGTCAGAATATTGAAAAATTGGCTCCTCTCGGGAATTTTCTTCTCTCTCAATCGCGAAAGGCTATTGACATAATCGTAGGGGAAGAACGATTTCTTTTCAACGAGTTTGAATACGTCCTCAGCTTTCATATTCTTCCTTTGCGAAATCTCATCGATCTGCTCGCGGAAATTGTTGTACAGAATGTTCTTATCATGACTCGGTAAATAGCTTCCCAACTTGTCCAATTTTTCGTTCAAAAATTTTATTGAATCTATGAAAGACAGCCTTATGCGAGTACCAGGTATCATTTTGAAGAAGCAGATGTAATTTTCTGTATTGCGAGGTATGACCTTTATCTCACCCGGGATGCTGTTTGCGATACTCCTCATCAGTAGGTGATTATCATAGCGGGCACCATTATGGATCACAACGGGAATATTGTAAACATTTCGGTAGTTTAGATTACAAGATGAATGAGCTGCTGAACGAAGTTCACCTGGAAGTAAATTTATGAATTTTTTTTATGAAACAATTCCGATTGAGACCCGACTATTTTGCATACCTGTAAAATGATTGTGATCTCTGACTGGTCGATTCTCTCCATCTGTCTCCTTATCGAAGGGTTTCTGGCAAATGTGGCAATGCGTGCAATTTCGAAATTTTTCCTCGTCTTCATCAGACATTATCAGTGGGATAGGGTTTTTGAGCTCCTGTGAATTCCATTTGTAATGAGCGGAGTAGATTGGACTACTGTAAATTGCAACGAATTTGTCTGATACTCACATGCTCAACTTGATGCGCAATTTCTTGTAGTTGTTGTGAGAACCAGTCAATACATTCTTTCCCTGTCTTGAAGCTTGCATTTATTTTGATCGTATATCGAATGTAGATAATAACCCACACTGTAGGCTACATGTTTCCGGAATGCGTTCTGCACTACCTTCAATCGGTAAAGCTTCTTCAAATTTATATCGTCAGAGTCCATAAAATATTTCTCGTTGGCCTCTTGTAGAAGGGCTTCGAAATCCCCATAGACTACGTAAGGGACGGGTTGTCCCTTGTAGAAATTTGAAAATTTCAAGTACTTTTCATCCTCTGAAGGAGTAGTGATTGCGCATTTGTTCTTTGATATACATCTTTCTCTATGAATACTCAATTTCGATTCTGAGTGGAAAAAATGTAAACATCTATTACACAGGTGAATTTTATGTCGACAGTTAGTGACTTGTTTGGAAATTAAGCGTGATAGGCTCTTGATGAAGCAATAATGATATTGATCATGAATTTGAATCAAGAGCAAATTCACATGTATCAATTTCTCATCGTCTGACAGATATAACGGGTAAAACTTGTTCTTCTCCAAATCTACGCCGTAGACATTAACAGAAATTTTTGGATTTTGATCCCAAACTTGGGTATTGACTTGATTTTCACGGGAAATTCTATACCCTTCAACTTCGAATGATGCTTGTAGTGGGGATAACTTGACGTTAAATTTTGGCGTGCAGCGCGAGCCTTGTGCGGGAACAGCCCTACAAGGACAGCCCAGGCAAAGCAATCAGATTCGTTCGTTTGTATGTTCACCACAGCATGCTTATCTCTAATCCATTTGGGAAGCTCAATGTGACCAGATCCTCTCAACAAGTTCGTCTTCACAACATTGATTTTCAATGACAAAATCTCTTCGAGCGCCCATCCACTTCCAGAATCTTCAAAATCCGATAGCTCGCGGTCCAAAAATCTCAACGACTCGTCATACCACTTATTCAATTTTGTCGGGTACAGCGGATTTTCATAAAGAGTTTGAAAATATTTTATAGGCGAGTTTTCATCTTCAATCTTAAAATATGCATTAAACACCAAATTCACTTTGACCGATTTATAATTCTTGATTATCGGGCGTAAATATTTCAAAACGAGTGGTCTAGAATCATTGAGAAAAAGCATACAATCTCGATAAGAAATATTGCCAACAATGCCAGTTCTGATCCGATTCTTGAAGGCTGACTCTCCTTCGAAAAAGATAAGATCTCCCAACTCCGCTCTTGACCGCGAATGGAATATATTCTGCAGTATTATTTCTTTCGGTTTCAATTCGTTGTGCAGAGTTTCCAGTCGAGCTCTACATCCTGTCGGCCCTTTTAAAAGAATTTTTTTGTGTTTCAAAATATCTGAAATACGTTTGATCGAAACTTGGAATTCCTTTCGCAGCACTGAAACGGGTTGAGGATCCAGTCGACGGAGGTCCTCAAGGTTCACTTCGTCGAATTTTGATAAAAGTTTATGACTTTCCTCGGATAGCAATGAGACGGTAATCGACATGTTCGCAGCACAACTCTGCACTTTGACAACTGCAAATTTGTGAGCAAAATCCATCGTATTATACACGCTCTACTTGCTCTCATCTTTGTCTCTTTCCACTCTCATCTTCTATCGTCTCGGCCGGACAATTGGTATGTAAAAATATTCAAGGTGAATCGAGCTACTTGAGATTCATTGTTAGACCGTTTTGGCAAAGGCACATGTGTAAGACAATCATATGAACAACATTTATTGTCGTGGAGGCAGATTTATTTTCTCGCTCTAACCCAATCGAGGCTGTTCAATTTTATCAACGGAAACATATCTATCATAGTATGAGTTTTTATAAAATACTCGGAACAATATTTTATCGGTCTGCTTATCGACAATTACAAATTTGCGCACGTCTGGAGGATCGTTAAATTGTATGCAATAGTTCACATTGCGCAGCTCCCTGAGTTTTGGATCGAGAGCCATCAATGCGTCCTTCGATTCGAAAATTCTTTTAACTCCACAATACTCTTGATACGTAACTGCTCGGGGATCAAAGGGCTGATCCATTCTTCTCGTTTCTTTCTCCAAACAGAATCGGATGACCCTCTTTTTTGTGACGACACAGCTCTGCCGAGTTTCTACACTTAACTGTACTGTACCACGAGCTGGCGTAGTCAAAAATCGTGTACAGGGATCGGAAGAGAGATGGTGCGCGTAAAGAGAGGGGCAGAGAACGAATGGACTGTTCTGAGCTCGAGGTTGTATACAGTCTTCATCAGATCGAGCTAGACTGCACAACCTCAATTCGACAGAATCAGCTGGTGCTCAATATGGGTTACGAGTTATATATTTGTGTACATTTTCTCGATAGCAGTGGTAAGACGAAGAGGAAAGAGGATCTACAGTCATACAAAGCACGAAGAGTTTCTAAGGATTTCGAACTATTACCGGGAGAGTCGAAAATCAGTGTCAATTTCTATCATGAAGAAGAAGTGTGTCAGAAATGTGTCGATGACGCCCGCTTCCAATTCAATATCCTAAATCTCGAACGGTGGATCGATGATTTGTACTTTTACAGTTTCAAGGGTCGAAGATACTATAGCAATTGCTCAAATTTGATAATTGAGGATGCTGAATCATTTTGTGCAAGAAAAATGGAGAGAAAGTGCGAATTTCTGCGTAAATTGTCGGACAAAGTCTCTGAGTTCAAGAGTGGGAAGAAAGGTATGGCTGGAGTAGAGATTGTTGACTACATCAAATCATCAAATATTGATATTGTTGAAGACAATGATTGTGTGACAAGTAACGACAAAAATTTTGTTCCTTGTACTGCAGAGTGAAATATCTTAATTTGCAAATAAAGAATATCAATTCGATGCATTCAGCATCCTTATTTGATTTGACCTCCAGACATGTAAATGAAGTAAGAGAGACATACACAAAATTTTCTCGCAATAGTCTGAGATTTCTACATTATAACTCTACTTAGCCATCGTGCATCTATATGTGCGTGTGTGTGTATGTTCGTTCTCCAGACATGCAAATAAGAAAGAGAGAAAGAGAGAGATTGCATTGAATTGCAATTGCGTGTGGCTCATTCGCTTGGTAACCGCGGGCACAGCAAGTCACCCGGGTACTTGCACCAGGTCAAGGGTTAATTTGCATAAAAGATGTATATAGAGAACTGTACTGAGGCTGCACGACCTGGTGAATCCTCGTACTGGAGCTACCCTGGGGGACGTCCTCGATATGAGGAGGTCCTCGTCGTGGGGTTCTGTTCCAGTAGAGGATTTATCACCAGCTTGCTGCAGAATCAGTACAGTTCTATCTACTAGGAGCAGATAACACGGGTTTTTCTTTTAGCCAATCCCGTGTGGTCAGTAAACGAAGGGGAAAACTCGTGACAGACAATATCAGTTATTAAGTGCTGCAGGAATTTTGGCTAGAATGATAGTATTAGGCCACTTATTCCTTATCCGCGTTTATCTTAAACACTAATTAAATTTTTATCAACGCAACTATCGAGATCGTATGGCTGGTTGAACGGTCACCGTGAAGAATGCTTTAAAATTATCTCGATTAATGTTAGATGCGATCTTTAATTAATCTTAACCTAATGCTTCTACATATAATTTTGATTTAATAATACCCGTCACCACGAAAAATGCTTAAAATTGCTCTATTTATGATTTTTCATATAAGTTCTAATCAATCTTCACTTAGTGATCTCGCATAAAATTTCTGAATGCAGACTACGACCGTGAGGACCTCACAGTTCATCAGTAACTGCTCTAGTTATCTTACAGTTTGATTATGCTTGCCTTGTTTATGACGACATATGTGGTTACCTTCAGACAAAGCTTCACCCGCTGTGTAATATGTGCGTTCGTTTCATTCTCCCCCTTCGACGTGACGTGGCACTCGAGCTTTATTATCAGAAATTATGCCGGCTTGAAGATTCGCCACCAATACTTTCCTTCTGTCCCACTTTACAAGATTCTTAAGACGTCGAGGCCACTGTACCCATTTGAACTATTCTCCATGGACAATGAGATTCGTCGTTCCGAAAGGAATTAGTCAACACGTTTGCTCATCCCTACGACGCGCACCTCTGCGTACAATGGTGCGTTTCATGTCCAAGCATAGTTGATATGGGAGAAGCTACCATGCACGATTCGCATGATTCCCTCAATTGATTCATTTGAATCATCTGCACTCACTAATTTCAAGGAGAGTGGAGGGATTCTTAGTCAAATGTGAGAAACATGCTATCTCTTGATCTTTATTTGTATTGTTTTGTCTTTTAAATCCCCTAGTTTCATCTGTTAGATCCTTGAGTCTCGATTAGGTAGCAACACCCTTTGTATGATTAGCTGTGTAAATCGAATGCTTTGTGATAAGTGCTTAGTGATTTACAGGTTATTTAACGAGTGGCAAAGATCTACGAATGTAAATTTCTGTGTCAAATTAATCTGTATTGGATAAGTTATTCCATTATCATTATTGTATTACTATATGTATTCATACCGGTGCCTATCGGTCTTCCAAGACTTAGGCATAAATAAACATTTTATCATTCAAATCTCTCTTTGCCCCAATAAGAACTCGCACAGCCCGATAATGTCAATCTCCATGACTCACAGCAGGACTACGCGAGGAGTTCCGGCAGCGTGATTGGATATACCGAAAAGCAAACGTATAGAATGAATTCCATGCCAAAGCGAGCCATTCTTTTATTGATTGAAAATGATATATTTGACGTAAAAATCTGCGTTCTTTCGAAAAAAATGGGTTTCAGAGGAGTTTGGGGCAATCCAAGTGACTTATGAGACATTCTTTGAAAATTCGATGTTTTCGGCTTCAGAAAAAGGCGATTTTCTGCGCATGGGCACAAACGTAGACTTTCGGCGCCACTTTCAATGGAAAGCTGACAAAATTTCCTATAAAATGACTACCCGCAAAATTGAAATTTATGTACTGAAACGGGATCTGCAACGATTAATTATATCAAATCAAAATCACATGAAAATTCAGCCCATGAGAGCCTGCTGAGATGACACATTTACGAGATCTTCTCGGGACTCAATTTTGAGTGAGAAATTGACATGAGAAAAATTCGGACCACATGGTTTCAACGTAAAATTGTACGAACTTTCAAAATATGCGATGGAAATCCCCGGGTAAGGTGAACCCGAGGTACTACATTCAATTTTTCGCAATCTTGAATGTGAAATATCGTATTTTCTGGCAAAAAATTGAATGTAGCACCTCGGGTTCGCCTCAAACGGGGTTATTTATCGCATATTTTGAAAGTTCACACAAAGTTACGTTGAAACCATGTAGTCCGAATTTTTTTCAGGTCAATTTCGTACTCAAAATTGAGTCCAGAGAAGATCTCGTAAATGTCTCATCTCAGTAGGCGCCACAAAGGCGTTAATGGGCTAAAGTTTCATGTGATTTTGATTCGATATAATTAATTATTGCAGATCCCGTTTCAGAAATTTTGTCAGCTTTCCCTTGAAAATGGCGCCGAAAAACTACGTTCGTGCGCATGTGCAGAAAATTGCCTTTTTCTGGAGCCGAAAACATCGAATTTTCAAAAAATGTCTCATAAGTCACTTGGATCGCCCCAAACTCCTCGGAAACCGATTTTTTCAAAAGAACGCAAAATTTTACGTAAATGCAAAACTGTGCGAGAAGTCATTCACGCATTCCTTCTCGTACTGTAAATAATGAAGAGAAGTCTCATTTTCTTACAACTTCGCGCACACAGTAGCAAAAAACATTTTTTCGACTTCAGGAGGTCCCCAAATTACAGAGAAGGAATTTCCGACAACGTTTTCGATAAGTTTTTTGATGCCCTTTCAGGTGCCGTAACCCGCAAATTGATAGCTATCCAAAAACTCGAAATATTCCCATTTTTGTGAATGAAAGAGCATCGATTTTTACACGATGAATTTTTGGTCTGTCCACCGATGTGCGTGCAATGGAGGGAGAAACTTTTTTTGGACCCCATAGGTGGTCCAGAGTTCCTATTTTGGGCCATAGAATCGAATGATAAGGTTGAAAAAAAATCTGAGAGATGACCCCTTTCCGTAGGTCGCTTTGGCGTGGAATTCATCTTAGAGAATATGGATCTACTGAGTGGATATAGAACAGCACGCGCGGATTTGAAAAAGAAAATCGAAAAGCAAGGAATTAATTTTGTACGCAATCTATATGAAAAACCCCCACTGGTACAACTTGTTAATCAATCCTGCGTAAACTTGGCATTTTAAAGGAACAGCACCAGTCACCCTTGAGCAGCTTCTCTGTTGATGAATTGCTAACTCACTACTCTGTAATGTCCATCTGCCACGAGAACTCTTCGTTAGATAGATTCAAAGTAATAATTTCCTACTAGGCAACATGTGATACACCACCATTTTCGATAATGCAAGTAGGTGGCATAGAAGATTATGAATCAATATTAGCATGCCTTCCAACGACGAGGGGGGAGAGCAGCGATGAGCGGAACTTATCATACTTTAAATGGTTTTGAGTTTCCTAGTACCATGTTCCACCAATTTTTTCAACCTGTCTATATCTACCTGTCAATATCCGGGATGCTGGAAATAATCGCTTGTTATACACCTGAGTGAAGTTCCATCACTCACTCTCGCGCAGGAGACAAGGCCCACCGCGAATCTTCCGCATTTTGCGGGAGTATTTGATGATTTTATTACAAAACAACGTTCAGTGCTCAAACGGTCCTACTGAAAGTATCAGAAGACATACGTTTTGGAGTCGAAAAAGGTCTTGATACGCTACAAGTCTTCTTTGACATCAGATCTGCATTTGATAGTATTAATAACGAGGAAATATTGAATACAATAGAGGGAATGGGATTTAAGAAGTTCTGCGATGGTTTCACTCTTATTTGAGCGAACGGTCGCAAGATGTGATTAACCAGGATGGAGGTAGATCCGATTTTTTACCACACACATCCGGTTCGCCCCAAGGTACAAACACGGGTCCTATCGTATTCTTGAATTTCATAGACAGGATCGTGTCAATTCTGGTACATTGTAAGGCATCATTATTTGCCGACGATTTACAGAAATATATTCAACGTGCATCATCAGGCCTCCACGCGAGATTCCAAAACATTAATAAAGATATTTATAGCCACCGCGGCTATAAAAATGCGTATGCACTTCGTTGCGTAATCGCGGCTTTCTATCAGTCGGGCTGAAAACTGCGTTTTCAGCCCTCGTCATGGAAATCCCGCGATTACGCAACTCAAGTGCATAATCTACTCAAGTAGGATAGTTGCATGGGCGCGTGCCCATGGTCTGAAATTGAACCTGGCAAAGACTAAGGCTATGTTGTATGCATCTGTACAATATCATACTAGAGTTATTCCCTACCTCGCTACCGCTCGTCCGGCTTGGAAGTGTCTCTGATATAGTATGAGCCCCTGAAATGCTTCTGTACTTCAACAATGTATTATTGAGATCTCATAATACAGCAAATTCGGAAAAAAATTTCCTTGATGTAACCTAGTGACTTCTCATATTTTGAGGGCATTTTAACATGAGTCATAGGGTGGAAACTTCAAAATAATGCAAGCGTCCTTGTGCGAACCCTTGCAACGTTTGAGAGAAAAATCATGCAACTATTTGCTGTCGATACAAATATGAGAGATTCTACAGAACTTTGGACAACTTTTGACTTTTGATATTTTTGGGAGTTTTTTGGATACTTCAGGGGGTTTTTACCAATATTTTGGAATTTTAGCTGCGGCAATCGAAAGAACAAACAAGTTTACATCGAAGTATGTATTTTGGAAAATTGTTTCAAGACTCATTTCAAAGGTCAGGGCCCATTTGGCAAATCGGTCGAAGATCATGAATTCTAGGGGTGTAATCGCTAATAAGCCACATCAAAGGTACCTGGGATACCTTTCTACATCATTCATCCATCATTTACCGTGACCTAGGAATGCGTGGATACACCTGCAGGACTTTGAGAGTAGCGTCAGAGCAAATTGAGAGGCAAGAGGCCGTACGAATCACTGCGAATCGGTGCTAAATCATGAGTTATCGGAGAGTAAACGGAAATATCTCCCATTGTAACAGCCTGAAATACCTTTCAAGATCATTTATGTATTATCTGCCGTCATCTAGGGGTACGTAGGAATACCTACAGGACTTTGGGAGCTTGTAGAGCGAATTTGAAGATGATAGACCACACGAATCACAGCGAATTGGTGCAAAACCAAGAATTATCCAGGTTATTCTAACGTATCCAGATCTGCTGGTTGCTCAATTTCCCCAAGAAAGTCATCTCATGGACTTTTGTAATTCTTCAGGGATTCTCCTGCCAATATTCGAAAATTAGAACTGCGACAATCGAAAGAGCAACAAATTCTACTCTAAAGTGAGTATTGTTGAAATATTCCACAAAACTAAATTGAGAATTGTATAACAGTCAAGTCTGAGTGGCATCATAAGAACCTCTGAAATTTCTGACAAGGACCTCGTAATTTTGGAATCTCAAAGAAGTATCTCTCTGGTTTCCATGAAACCCAGAAAAATTCTATCCCGCGAATTAACGCGTGCGAAATCACTATACAGTTCAGTCATCCATTCATATATTCATTCCAATTATACCTCCAATCAAAAATCCAGCATCAAAATACAAAAATGTCATACACTATGATTATCAATGTAGTTCAACTAAACGTATATTCCGTGAGTTTCATTTGGATTCGGATCCCAGCCGCGTTTTGCCAGAGCTGGCCGAGATTCACTCAATTTGGTTGCACGAACCTGTGAGTCAAAACTGTTGACAAATGTTCTCTTCGACTCCATAATTACAATATTGCAAATGTACAGTAAACTACAGAGATAGAAACCCGAAATCACAGAATCTTTCTCGAACTCGTATCTTAGAAGAATTGAGAACAAAAAAGGTTGACTCAATCACAAAGTAAATACATCCCTTTAGATATATGGAGAATTGCTGCATTTTCGCTCATTCATGGAAAAACACAGAATCACACTAGTAACACTATCATTAAGGCAGTAAAACTACTCATGTTCTGGAAAAAGATCAGTATACATATGCTCTGTGCCCACAAACTGGATGGCTCTGGACGAGATTCAAGAAAACACTATATATAAATCGATGTGACGATTATAACTTCTCGTAGGCCCGAATTTATAGTCGTAATTCGGAGTCCGGATAAGCTAATCCGCGGCGCCACAATCGGTGCGGCGAGTCGCCCATCTATGTCCTTTGTAGCACGCATGATCGTGCCACTGTCGCGCGCTTTTTGCTACTCATTTCTGGTGATTTCTTGACGCTCTCGACGCAGCCCATTCGGTGAAGCTCGAAAATATTCTCTCGATTGTTCGTGACTATTTTGATAGTGAAAAACCCGCATAATGGGCCCTCCAAATCCAAAAAGAAAGGTGAGTATTTCCTGAATTATTCATTAATTACGTAGGATGTATTGGCTATTCGGCTCACGCGAATAAATTCGATCCCCTAACCTAGAAAACTGCACGTGCCTCGGTGATACCAATCGTTTCTCCAAGAGCTCCAGCAATGAGTACTTTGGAACAAGGCATTCTGTTCAACCATATTAGAGCTCATGAAGATACCGTTGAATCCACTGCCACGAATGCTAGCACAAAAATGGCAAAAAAGAATGCATGGATAGATATCGCAGCTCGATTCGCCAGGTCTTGCAGGGCAATGGGTTTTACGTGTAAGGTGCAGCGATCTCCAGAACAACTTCAAACTTTTTGGAAGAATACAAAAGCAAAGTGAGAGATCAATTGTGTATAATTTTTTTTGTGATGCTTATGTTAATTTTTTTACTCTTAATTTCTGCCCAGAGTACGAAAAGTTGATTCAGAACTGAAGCAAGACAAGCTTGCTACAGGAGGTGGCGCAGGTGTGCCTGAGGATTCTGGAACAGATCACTTGTGTGATCAAGTCAAAAGTATAGTACCGATGATCAATTTCACACTTGAGAACGAATGGGATAGCACTTCAAACTTTGAACGTAACAATGCACACTTCCACCTATCCTGTCCATTGATTGAGGCTTCTTTCTAATCCAGCCTTCTTTTTTTTCAGGTGAAAACACAGATAATGAACAGCATGCTAGTGATGATGAAATGTCATCAGTGAAAGATGAAGAAGATACTGATGTTGTGAGCAATGGCTGCTTATCAGAGGCTGACGAGCAAACAGATGAGCACATGGGGGGAAGAAATTGATGGTAACGGCAACATGATGTTTGAAAAACCAGAACCAGGAGGCATGTTTTTCATCATAACTTGATAGATCTTTACAGTTGTGAACCTCTTAACCATTCCATTACTTCTTCATAACAAATACCTTGTCATTTTTCCATTCACAGAAGTTATCAATGTATTCAAAAGTGACGAGGATGACAATTCAGTCAAACCTCAGCGCAGACTCAAGATTCCTCTATCGGAAGATCTACCACTAATAAATCTTACTGAGGAAGATGTTATTGACAGTTATGATGAACCTAAGAATAGTCAAACAGTGTATCCTGAAGTGAAAAAGTATAAAGTATTGAATCCATTGAGTACTGATAAGTATCGTGCCGCTCTACCTCAGAAGAATGTCAATCAGCCGACTATCAAAAAATCAAAAATACCTAAAGGACGTGGTCAAGTATATGCCAAAATCAGGAGAACCATGAAGATTTTCAAAAATTGTAAGCTCCCATGCATGTTGATAGATAACCAACTATATTCTCTCAGATCTGAACTCTTCATGGAATTCAGTTCTTCTTATTCCTTTTATTTCTCAACTTTTAATAAGCTTTCTTATTTTGCAGAATTGGCTTTGGAAGCAGTAAATTCAGCAAACAATATTGCTGAAAAAGACGACCCCCTGAAACTGTAACCTCAGGAGGTATTATTCTCTTATTTGCACTAGAATTCAATCATATTAGATGTTGTAGCTAATAGTAGGTTTATTTACAGGTTGTACGAATGAGGCTGCCGTAGAGAGTATTGAAAGTAAACTGCTTGAACGATCTCCTTTGAAAAGCGTCCCTCAGCCAGACGCAACACATTCATACGGCATGGATCTGAAACCCACTCTTACAGACGGAGTGAGGAAAATTCCAAGGAAATACATTCCAATAGAGTGCAAAAATGTACCAAAGAAAAAGGGTACCAATAATGTGCGTGATTTGGGTCCTCTACAACGGAGACTCGAGAAATGTCAAGGTAAGCTGGCCATCAAGATGCTACATTTGCATCGGGTCATTATCTCCATATGCAATTGTCATATTCTTATGACCATTTTTTTTCAGCAGAAAACATTCGCCCATCACGAAAAAGCCAGATTCCGATACACAAGACACTCCAGAGAGCTCCTGAAGCCATTATAAACCTGACCAATGATGATATTGAGGAACAAAACAGATACAAAGCTGAAATATTTCGTGAAAAAATGGCAGCCACTCAATACGAAAAAAGCTACTGGATCAATAAAAGTGACACTTCAGCTGCAGAGAAAGAAACTCAACTGATCATGAAAGAAGCAGCTCCCATGAAGCTGGAATACTATCGAAGGAAATGTGCTTCTCAGGGGACTCAGGAAGACCCATCGGTGGAAAGGAACCAAGCTGGTGAACAAATTCCAGCATTCGAAGAAGTTCTAGAAGGTTCGAATGTCCAACCAAAGGAAGAATAAGCTCCTCGTAACATGATTATCCGCAGCAATCAGCTGATCAATGATTTTCTTTACTTTGTTTGAGATTTTCCATTCATGCGTTATATTTTCCTATGCAACATTTTTAAAAAGACTTAGAGGTCTTTGTGCATCATAGAATGTTTTGCTCATATTTTTTGTACCTCACATTTTTGTCCGAACACTCTGACTTTGATAACCAAGCCATGTGCCTATCTTGTAATTCAATTAGGCTCATCGAGTAAGATTGTCCCTCATTTATTCAGGTTCATTCTTCGAGGAAATTTGAAAATACAATGTGGGAAATATGCCTTGCGTGAGCATCTTACCACATAAGTGACTGAATATTTTCACCTATATGTTGGTGCCAATTCAAGTTTCATTCTTGAATGCTGTGTTTTATGTATTCTATTTTTAATTTGTGTATTTCTTCAAGATTGAACCTTTTATATTCACATTGATGAGCCCAAGTGCCAGCAGAAGTATTTTTGTATTGCGAAAATGTTGTCATTCAAAAGTGTCTATTAACTCCCGTCATCAGAGACTTGCGTGTTGCATACTCGCAGTATGACCCATTCCTCGACACACGGTCACGGTTCATATTTGTAATACGATGACTTAATTTGGTGTTGGAGTTTCATTCATCAACGAATCGGTGTGTTCTATTTCATAGTACTTTTAATCTCGAAAACTGAATGTTTTGTAAGACATCGAAAGACCTCTCATTACAGTTGTTCAGTATGTAACAAAAAATGAATCCGTTCGCTTCAGTTGACGATTGAAATACCATGTATCAGCTGCTCAACTAATTGATAAGAGTTGCAATCGCATGGAATATTGAGTCTCGCTACCAAAGTAGGCTCTGTAAGGCCTCAAAATCCAGTCATTAGCTGTAGTTGTAGTAAATATTGCAGTTTATAAGTCGACAGCTGATTGAAATTTCAAATGAAAGGCCCAGCACCGCCTAGCAACGAACGGAATCTGAGAGAGTGTGTGAAAGTGATGTTCTTTGACTTTTTTGTGTTCACACTAATGAAGCTAGTTCTATCTCATTATTTAGTGCCAATTTGAGTATTTCTACGAAAAAGGGATGAATATTGTTGCGTAGTTTGTACTAAAAGTCGAAGCTGTGATGCAAAATTGTGCAAATATGTAGTTGTAGTCAAAAGGCTCACTCGATATACGCCGGCCACGCCGGCGTATTCGAATAAACCTAAAGTTTTGGTGTCTGCCGGTCAGTTGCCGTATATGTTATTCACGCTTCAGAATTAATTTTTATTAACGCACCCAGGCAATGTACTATTACGCACACACGGCCTTGTAACCGGTTCACTGGGGCAAAGAGGAACAGTAGGAGTAAGATGACACGTCTTATCAGTTGCTCGTCAGCTGCTCTTTATTCGCACTCCCAATCTCAACTAACTCTCGCGGCCGTTTTATGTTCTCTATTTATAACATTACGATATTACAATCAATCGATTTTAAAGTGTAAGACTTGCTTTTGTTTTGAGTAAGTATGTGTATGCAAGTAAGTCGTGCGCAAAAGAAATGAGAGAGTGGTTTATTAAACAATGTGGATCGATGAAGAATGTGCTGTATGTTTGAATAAAAGGTGCTCATATTAATATGACATCTATATGACATCCTCTCCCATCAGGATAGAAAAATTTCCAGAATTGGCAATTTTTCGTTACATTTCTGATTTTAAGTGTAATAGTGTTCTTGATCTGGAATTTTGAGAGAGAGGTGATGACTGTGAGGTGTGTGAATTGTGCAATTCAGTATCATTTTCCTTATGACTAGTTTTACAACAATGAGATTTCCTCCAAAAACCTTTCACCAACGATTTGAGTGCTTCATGCAGTCCACATTTTCTCAAGCCTAATATAATTAATAATATTATTGCTAATTTTCCTCCGTAATCTACACATTGCCAGAAGATATCTCTCCAATTCTTAGTTTTTTCTCTGTATTTGAACTCGTTGATATATTCTTGAACCTTGCTTAATTTTACAAAATTAGATTCCAAATTGTCATTTATTTTCGAGAGTTCTAGTTTTTCCAAGTATTCTTTTTCGATTTCTACGTCTGTCGATAGATTCATTGTCAGGTATTCTATTTTTGCATTATAAAATTCATGAGTAAATGGTTGCAATTGGAATTTTTCGTTCATGAAAATGCAAGAGGTTTCGTTCGACTGAAGGAGTGTATCTTTTTCTATGATCAATATGTTATGATCATTTTTACACCAAATTTTGAAAACTAAAGTATCAATTGACATGATCAGCCATAAATTTAGTTTGTCGATCTGTTTCACATGATCATCCTTCTGCTGGTATATTCCAAATTGACAGTTAGTAATTTTTTCATCTCTTATTATGTCTGAATAACATGTATCTCCCTTATATACATTCATTAATGGCTTTGTGTTCTTACAAATTTTTTGTTTTGGTTTGAAATCAATGCATTTTCCTGATTTGAAAGTATAGAAAACTTTCCCTTCACTCACTATCAATGTATGATACTCTAAAATGATTGTTTTGAAAACCGTCGCGCTTTGTCTTGTGGGAAGTGGAAAAATACCTATCAAACGGTATTTAGAATCATTTGGTATGGGTGTGCTGATGACAAAAATTAGTTTGTTATCTTCAATATATGATATCACCTTTGAAATCCTAACAAGGTCATAGTAATGATCAAAATTAAATTCAATGAGATTATTGATTATCTCTTTCTGTTTGATAGCATTCAATGCATTTATATATGAATCTGGTGTCACTACTGATGGTAAAATTACTCCTGTTTTAGCTAGAGAAATGGCATTCTGTATATTTGTCAACTGTTCATCGTACTCATTCATAACTAACTCAATTTCTTGCAAAGAAATCAGAATTTTTTGGTTTGCTTCAACATGATTCCAAGCTTCTGTGATATTGTTACTCCAATTTTGCAGTTTTTCGAAATTTTCGTCGTAAATTCTAATATGATCGGTGATACTTTTGATATTATTTTTCACTAACATGGTTTGATTTTGTATGAGTCTCAATACTTCGTTATTTTGTTTATAAACATCAGAAATTTCCCTATCATAAAGCTCTGCATCCTCACAATCTAATGTTCCAAATAGGAATTTTGATCCCGTGCCGATTATATTGAAAAGTCCACGCTTATATCTATACATACTAAGGTTTCTCTTCTTACTTTCGATTCGCAATAATTGCTTTATAGCCAAACTGATATAGTCTCTCGTTGTGCAATCGATATGATTACTGCAAGCATTCTGTAGAACTTGGAGCTGACTCATTATATGGGTGCCTTGGTCGTAGATGGCATTTATATCAGTTGTGTGGATAATTTTCCATTCCTCATTGTAGAGATGAGCAGTCCCTTCGTCAATTTGAACAAAATGAGGTATCTCCGTAGTTATACTATATGCCCTTATACTTATGATGAAAATGAAGAAATAGAACAGTATCTGTGACAGAGGTTTTATGGAAAAAATTAGTATCTTCACTATGAATGAAATATATCCTAGAATTCTCCATAATAATGTTTGATTTCATTGAAATGTCGTAGCTGTGGACGATCCCTAATGATGATTTCTACTGTTTTTGTTTCATCATTAACCCTCTGCACAGGGATTGGATCTGTCCAAGTAGATTCGTTATTTACAACAGTTTTTGCTAAGATTATGTCTCCTACTTGATATGATTCTGATGCAGTTTGTCGATTGTTCACAGTGTTTTGATTTTGCTTTTTACATTTTCTTATATTTTCTCCTGCATTTTCTCGTTTCTCTTTCATATCATCAAAATGAATTTTTTCTTGATCTTGTTCCTCGAAACTGCTCAAATTTCCAAAAAGTAAGTCATAGGGAGAATAATTCGTTGTACCATGAATGCTCTCATTATATACTTTTGCTGCATTTAATAATTTCATATAAGGGTTTCCATCTTTAGACTTCGCTGAAGTTTTGAGGGTTCTTATTACTCGTTCACAAATGCCGTTCGATTGTGGATGTCGCACGGCAATGTTAATAAACTCCACTCCATGTGTTTTATATAAATTTTGAACCTTTTTTGAAAGGAAAATCTCTTCGTTGTCTGAAATTATATATTGTGGTCTAGCTATTTTCAAGAAAAATTCCGCAAGTGCTATATGTATTTTAGACTTTGTACTGATTTCCCAAATCCATACGAAACGGCTGAATTCATCTATGATAATGAGGAAATCTGTATTTTCAAAAGTGCAAAAATCTATATTCATCTTTTCAAAAGGTTTAGTTGCAGGTTCAACATATATACCAGGGGCTACATATTTTCTCGCAGCAGCTTTCACTCTGGCACAAGTAGGGCATTGCTTGATAAATTCTTCCACATCTCTAGTGATATTATCCCACGTGAATTCTCTGCGAATTTCTTTCAATGTCTTTTCTTGTCCCCAATGATTTTTGTTGTGAACGTCTGCCAATTTCATAAATTGTGAATTCCGTTCTCTTAAGATTTTGGGCTTCAAAGGTCTAACATAGAGTAGTTTCTCAGATAATTTGACATACAAACCAATCCATCCCAAAAGGCGGTCGAAATTCTCATTTTTGAACACATGTGTGATTTCTATTACAGAATTTTCTGGTGCTTTTTCCAATTTCAAAAACAAATCGGGAATATTCCTCTTGTTTTGGTATAAAACTCCTTGAATCAAAAAATCTCCTCGTTCCTGGAATTTCATTTGAGCATTTCGTTTAGATAGTGTATTCCAGCTGAGATCAATCAAATTTTCAAGCTTCATTGTTCGGATGCTGGATTCTCCCGTGAATAAAGATAGATACTTCGCTAAAGTATCGTTCTCATCATAAATGATGTCTCGACTATCATTGATGAATTTTCTCATCGTCTTATCATTGGTGTACTTTGTTACCAACCTTGCTTTGTGTGAGATTCGAGTAAACCCTGCAATACTTATCTCCGGATTTTGATTTTCTTCCACTGGATTTTGCTCACTTACATGGAAAGCCCTGGACAAAGCATCTGCATTTGTATTTAATTTCCCTTTTTTGTAAATGATGTTTGGGTGATAATCCGTGGCTTTAGTTAACATTCTCACGATTCGAGAACTTACATCGTCGGATTTATTTTTGAAAATAGATCGAAGATTCTGATGATCAGAATATACATCAAATTTTTGACCAAATAGGAAATGTTTATACTGTTTCATACCCCAAACTATAGCTAATAATTCTTTCTCAGTCACAGAATAGTTTTTTTCAGCAGGATTCAAGGAACGACTGGCATAAGAACAAGGATGTTCATCGCCGTTTTCATCTAATTGTGATAATATGACTCCAATACCTTCGTTTGATGCGTCTGAACACAAAATGAAGGGTTTAGAGGTATCTGGGTGTTTCAAGATTGGATATGTTGATAAGAGTTCTTTGAGTAATTGGAACTGTTTCCTACATTCATCATCAAAGTTGTACTCCACATTTTTTGATTTTAATTTATTCAGGCGATGAACTTTTTGAGCGAAGTTTGGTATAAATTTCCTATAGTAAGATGCTAAACCCAAAAATCTCTCTATTTCTTTCTTATTCCTTGGTTCAGGGAAGTTGAGAACTTTTTCTACATTACGGATCAATGGGCGGATACCTTCTTTTGATACCTCATGTCCCAGATACTCTAGTCGTTCCTGCATGAATGAACACTTGTCTGGATTCAAAATTAAACCGGCTTCTCGAAGTCGTTCAAATACTGTTCGCAGGTTTCTCAAATGTTCTTCTGGCGTTGATCCGAAAACAATCAAATCATCTACGTAGATGAAACAAATTCTTCCAACCAAACCTCTCAATTTGAAGTTCATCATTCTTTGGTAGGTCGCAGGACTATTGATTAATCCCATAGGCATTCTTAACCATTCCCAGTGTCCTCTGAAAGTACTAAAAGCAGTTTTTGGGATATCTGAGGCCTTTACAGTTACCTGGTGAAACCCATTAGACATGTCAAAACAGCTCATGTATTTTGCTCGGCCAAGCATACATAATATTTCTTCAATCGAAGGTAATGGGTAGTTATCTTGTTCAGTGTAAGCATTCAATTTTCGGAAATCCATCACTAATCGCCATTTTTTCTCACCTGAAGCATCCATTTTTTTTGGTACCAGCCACACATTTGATTGATATGGTGATGAACTGGGTCTTATCAGACCTTTTTTCTCAAGAATTTCTATCTGTCGGTCAATCTCTGAATGCATGAATAATGGATGTCTATACACCGGTGTCTTGATCGGTTTATCAGTAGATAATCTTATCTCATGTTGCACATCATGAACTGCTGGCATTGGATCATCTGGCAAGGCAAAACGATCATTGAATTCCGATATGATGTTGAAAATTTCCTTTGATACATTTGGAGAAATTCTTTCAGAGACATTATTAAGATCCTTTACGAATTTCATTCTCAACAGCTCGATGCGTTCTTGGCGCTCCTTCGATTCCTGCGAGTGATGACAATTAGATAAATTCTTATTTCTATAATATTGATTCAATAATTGTTTTCTTTCTTCAACATTCAATCTGTTATTCAGAATGTATCTCATTGTTGGCTTTGATTCAGCTTCGGAATTTTCCCCTGTATGATGAACAGCATGAGTCATAGGCAAATCTTCATGGGTTGTAACATGAATATTTTCTATATATATTGGTTTATATTCATCTGACTCGTTGAACAAATATAACTTTAATTTCTGATTTTCCTTGATTTCATGGAGACCTGGGACTATGTTGGATCCTTCGATATAATAAATACCTGGAGAATTTCCTGGGACTATTTCTCTTGTTTCAAATGAGTGTGGCTCCAACTGAGCGAATTGATGCTTATTGAGTTCCAAAGTAACTTGGTTTCCAGAATCATTTTTCAATGTGATAGTATTGAGTTCATTGTCCACAATACTTTTGGCACGAATTTGCCAATCTTTACCCAATATTCCATCAGCTCTGGTGGGAAAGTCATTAGACATTACAAAAAAAGTGAATTTGATACCAAATATCTCTAATTCGCAAGTTCCTATTGCATCATATAATCCATTTATTATGAGGAAACTTCTTATTTCATCTGCCGAGAATTTTCGAAAATTTTCATTATTTTGATCTATGCATTTTATTTTTATATGTGAAGTCTTTGATCCTGAATCTACCAAGAGTCCGTGGGGCGCGTTACTTCCTTTAATACGGGTGAACAATATTGAATCGTCCCTATCGAGCTGGTTTGATCTTGGTTTACGCTCTCCTCCTCCCGTATGGAGAATTCCTGTATTTCTTGGATTGGAGGATCTTTGCTTTGGTATCGATTTTTGGGAAAATTTTTATTTTTCAGAGAAGGATTCTTCATCCAACAAACCTCCTCTTTATGTCCTACCTTATTACAGAAATGACACGTGATTTTTCCTAACCCCGAATTTTGAGAGCTCGTGGACTCACGTTTGGCCACAGGTTCAGATTTTACACTTTCATTCTTTGTTCTTTGTCGGGATTTTATTTCCAAATCTTCGAAGTAATATTTTTCTTCACGGATTGCCTGTTGGTATGCGTCATTGATTGTACTAGCTTTCTGAGCTCTTACTGCCGGTCTAAGCTCTGGTTTCACAGATCGTTGAAACCGGTCAATTCTTTCAGTTAACTCAATCCCTCGGAAAACCATCCTACGTTCAAGTGGCTCCTGATCTATCGATTTCTGTACTCTCCTATCAATTTCGGCATATCTTTTGATATAGTTTTCCATTCTCTCCCTGAAACCTTGTCGAATTGAATTTCGTTCCTCAACTAATTGCACATATTGCTTTTCCGTTTTTCCGAAAGCTAATCGCATTGCTTCAGCAAAATCAGTTGGCGTCACTTCTAATAACCTATCAGCCACCTCAGCAGCTTCGCCCTTCAATTTTTGCGCGATAACCTTGCTCAAGAAACATATTGTTTCGGCATCATCACTAATTTGTTTTTTCACTCGCCTGACTTGTGACAAGAAAGCTTCTACATCTCCACTACCGTCAAATTCTCGGATTTCTGATAGCAATTCCTGTATTTGACGACGCCGATCATAGGAAATTTTGGAAGTTTCATTCTGTTATGACCCGAGCGGAGGGCTCGGGGTAACAAATAAATTATTTGAGTTCGTGTGAACAGCTTACGGGCGGACTGCCCAGTTGCACTTACCTATTCTCTGTTATCGAGTTGAGGCTTCCGACTGGATGTATATATATATATATATATATATATTGCTGGTCTCTGGTTGCGTATGAATATTCCAGATTGAGAGATATTTGTTCATAAAAATTGGATCAAATGAATTTTAGTTTTAAAGAAGTGATTGAAGTGATTTTAGGAATTTGGAATGTAGATTTCAGAATAAATCATTGATTGAATTTGGATTTTTAGAAATGATCAATTTGACTTTAATAGTTTCAATATGGATGGAATATTCGATTGTAAAATCTTCAGAAAATAATAGCGTATAATTAGCAAATGAGTTCTGGATTTATTTAAACCAAATTATAATGTCTTGAACAAAAATATAGAACCTTAATATCTAAATACAATTTGCGTGACTTAAAATTAGACGAACTCACAGAATTACTCGAGAGATGATATTCCTCGAGGCAGGAACGTATAAGCAGGTGAGAGCAGATTCGGAGCTGGCCCTTTACAGCTGAGGCGGATAACGTCGCCCTAATTTTCGACGGGATCTGATCAAGCTTACGTGTCCGCACTTTTAACTCGACTTTTTCGTGCGTTTTCTACGCGCACTTAGGTGAGTGTTTAAGTGAGTTTTGAGACGTACGTAGCCACTACCGGGCAGAGCTTTGTCACAGACTAAAATCGAAGAATGAATGTTGTTGTTCCAATTTATACGTGCGGACACAAGTTAATTTTGATGATTCGACTGAAAAAAATGATTTTGAAAGTGTTCTACTTAAGATTGTAACACATGTGTTACAATGCTGGCAGAGCTCTAAAGTTGAATTTCTCATGGTCTGTGTAACACCCAGTTACTGGCTAATGCTTTGATTCTGCTGATTTACTGACCTGCTTATACGTTCTCTGCTGATCAAGTCGAAATAATATTTCTCCACGTTGAGAAATATTATTTTAACTGTTGCGTCGTCTGGGACGCCACACCTCCCCTGTCAGTCCATTCTCGTCCCGAGAATGTCACGGGGGCGGCAGAAATTAGATTAAAAAAAATACAAATTTCCAATGATGTTAACTTATAATTATTACATAATAATACTTTATTTGTGTGTGTGTGTGTGTGTGTGTGTCTATTCATCCAATAGGCGGATTTGATGATGTTGGAGGGCGATTCTTGCATTTAGTGCAAGTGAAGTCTGTAACTTGGAATTTCAACATATACGATACATCTGCCTTGGCGTTTGTGCACCCCTTGGACATGTAACACTGGGTGAGTCAATCCTTTTTGTGTTGATGTTCACACAAATAACATCAGTTGGGGTCGTTGCTACGGCCCTCTTTCTATCCCTGCACTCCTGCGTCCTCCGTCTCTGGTTTGCCTTTCCGTCGGGTAGTATGACGATCCGTCAGATTCTGCATCGCTAATGTCACTGAACTGAAGATTCGTGACTCGATTGGTGTTGATATCGAGAGGTTGGTAGCGTGGCTATTGGTTCTCCTTGCATTAGGATGTCTGGAATATTCGTCGCAGATTTATTCACACCGTGACCAGGGTCGATCATAACCATCTCGATTTGCTGCGAATTCTCTATTGAAGGAGGCCCGCGGATGATGTGTTGCTCCTTTTTACAGAAGAATATTGCTGATTAATGTGATCGGAGCCGTACGATGCAGTTGAGAATTTCCCGCTTCTGATGCCATAATTCGCATGCCGCTATTGTAAGAGAGGAGAGGGGAATTGAAATTATTCCCACATAGTGCAATACGGCCTGTGGGGATTCCGTGAGCATTGCATCGCTCAACTTTTCCATACTGCACAGCGAGTAGCTGGAAAGGCGGTGCTGAGTGGGGTTAGCAGGGGGAACTGGCGTATGACTTTCTGTTACATGCAGATCGCTTTGGTGGTGAGGAGAGGGGGTCCCCACAGGAATCATCGGTAAAATACCGCGTGATGCGCTGTCTGCTGCGTTGGCTGCAAGCAAAGGCTCAACGGCGTGTAACAAGCTGCTGTGTGTTACTTCCGACGTGTGTGGCGGAGTTGATGGCGAGCATTGAGGAGAGGGGGCCGATGTAACTGGCGCCCCACCTGTACGTATTGTAACTCCATGTTACACACATCCAGGGTTTGGATGTTTTCCATTGAGTGTGTTACATTTTCACTCGACCTTATACCATGTGTATGAGGCTCCTCAGCTGTACAGTAAATCATGTTACACATGGAGACACTCACATTCCGCTTTTCACGGGTAGTTTGCGTCATCACATCATTGCAAAAAGTCTTCAGTTTGGCATGCCCCTGATCTTGAGGGCAGTAATAGGTCCACTACACGTTCGTCACTGTCGATCTTGAGAAGTTCTAGAAAACTTTCGTATAGTATATGTAGGATGGTGTTATTGTGTGAGAGTGTGTAGTTATCTTGACAATTTATTGTAAGCAATGTTCTGCAAATATGGTAGTTCCCGAAATAGGGTGTTTACGAGGAAAAATCGATCGATGATTTCGCATTATTAATTGAATTTCGGAATCTATTGATGATATATTGCAAAAAGGTTCGCAACAATTCATTGTTGACAATGTTCTGCAAGTATGGTATGTTTCCAAAATAGAAAGTTTATGAGGAAAAACTGATTGGTAATTTCACACTATTAATTGGATTTTCTATTGGAATCTATTAATGATGTATTGCAAAAAAGTTTGCAATCCTGTGTTTTGTTGTCTTTATAAAAATTTGTGTATATATTCATTTTTCTTGTGAAAATCGCATCATTTTTAAAAAGTTAACAAGGAGTTGATGCTCGCTATAATTTGGAAATGATTATTGAGATTTTCCGAAATGTGGTGTGGACGTTCATCCACACGATTCCTTAATGGATAATTATTACAATTATTTTCTATATCTGATCACATATCTCTAGATCTATGTAGAAATAAATTGAGTAAATTTATTGATAATCGTTATTATCAACTTTTGTTTCGGGTTGCAAATTCTTATATCTATGCGGGACTGAATTCGACATAATTATATGTGTTTTCATAGAGAATCTCCCGATTTTCTAGTCACAATGTCAGTTCCGATTAATGAATAAAATTTGACAGGCCCTTGATTTTGAGATTATATTCGTATGATTTCATTGATGCTTGAGCTTAGAAGTCAAAACTGGAGGCGCCATCAGATTATTGCAATGTGTATAAAATAAAGAATTTCGGTGTCAGCAACTTCAACGCAGTTCTCCCAAGTCAATGTGGTGTCAAGTGCAGGTTCAATAGTGTCTTTTAGTCATAGTCTCAGTACAGTTTCGGGATTTCAAATCGTTGGACGTGAATATTTGTGCGATTGCACTTGTATAGATTATTATGATTTTTCCTTGAAATTATGGAAATTGAAAATATGTTCCGGTTCCCGGTAGTCACCTGAATCTGTTAGGTTCATGTGAGTTGGATTTTCCTTATCTAAAAGTTGTGTTACAAGTGATTTTTTTAGTGTGTATTTTTCTTTGTGTCATTCATGTAGTTCGATGATTGGATCTCAAAGCGGTTCTTACGCCGGAGGAACATGCGAATCAATGAAGAGCGTGCCGAGGGTGTTTTTTTTTTAGTGATTTGGATGTGTACTGTATAGGAGGGTTGAAGATTTGCCGGAATCAATGCATGATTTTGACGTATGGGGATTATACGCATTATTCTTCTACAAAAAGATAGTGTGCTATGTCGAGGACACCGAATAGGAAATTGAAGTTTTCAAGACTTTGATTAGATTCCGAAGGGGTCCATCACTCTCGATTGATTTGTTCTCAATTCCTTTGGATGTCGGTCAGGTGGATAGGGCCGAGCAAATCCGTCTCTTGAATTTGTAAAATTGACTATGTGTTAATTTAAGTTTCCTTTTTTCACAAAATCATGTTTTGTTGATATTGAAACTTTAATATACGGGGAAAAACTAAATTTGTCACGATGAATTTCATGGAGGCATATCAACAATAAAATATTTGAAGTAGGAAATTTCGACGGAATTTATTCAAAAGACGTAATTCCCATTGATTTAAAAATATTCAAGAGATAAGGTCGTGTCCAGAAGTCAGACCTATGAATGAACTAACAGATGGTCAACGTATCTTTCTAGTACTCCCATTTTCTTGATTTTCCGGTTTTTCAATTTTTCATCATTTTTCTCGGAAGTATGTAGTAGAAATTATTTGAACTGGATATATGGAGGGGGGGGGCACCTGCATGAATGTAATATTTTTAAACCATCATAGGCCATATGATGTCAACAGAGAGTCTAATTTGAACACCGTGTTACCTGCAACAACCTGTTACCCATGTAACACCATGTTACAGGTCACAGTCTGTTACTTATGTAACACCATGTTACAGCTTGTTACATGAGTCGATAATGCTTTTTTTCCCTTCTTTTTCAGGATCCTTGTGAGGTACACTACCGAGAGTTTGAAAGGTTGTGAATCTTAAATAAGATGAAGGGTTGATGTTCGTTAGTTATTCTATGAATACTCCAAGATCAGTGTGGTTTGATTGTGTCGATTTCTACTATCGACAGATCTAGAGAGAGGTGATGAATGTGAAATGGGCTTTCTACAAAAAAGATTTGGAAGTCAAACGGGGAATTCCTTGGAATTACATTTCGGTAGAATATTTGTCTGTCAGCAGAGATTCTGAATGGTTCCGATTTTCCAGTTCTGAGGGTCAAGTATCTTGATTTAAACAGCCAAAAGCTAATGAGTAACAGAATGTGGCCAAAGTGATTTGAATTCCAAATGTAACGAAATCGTGTAACCGGGTCATTCATGTAACCGGGTGTTACAATGTAACCGGGTGTTACAATGTAACCGGGAGTTACACATGCAACTGGATGTTACACATGTACGATACGTGGTCGTCAGAGTGTGCTTGTCGGATTTTCTCCGGAACTCGTCGTGTGGGATTTTAACACCAATAATACTCCATCCTTGGGAATGCGAAATTTATTTTGTCGTCTATTTGATCATTGATTTGAAGATTTGAGATTTGAGTTCTTTTGAAGGATATGGGATAGAATTATGTTGAATTGATTAATCTCCATCGAGCATATGGAGTCCAGGAACATACTTTAAAAGTTGCAAAAACTCAATACGCCATCATTAGGGATTGAATTTTGATCTTTCAATGGGCACTACGAAATCGGAGGAGTCTACTTTCGCATAATTTTGATGGCGGCTTGGATTTCCTGGATTCTGAACACAGAAAAGGGAGGGATTGTGGCGGAATTCCTTCGCCAGGGGTTCGAGGTGTTAGTTGTACTTGAATGGTGCTTATATTTTGAAATGATTCCTTTCCATGGATTGAACTTCTAAATGGTTCAGAGTAACCTGTTCTGAGTGACACGTACTTTGAAAGAGTGTTTCCCAATGAGCATTTTGAAATGGCATAAGGTTGAAACCCTCTTTGTATTTTTGATTTGAAGGAACTTTTGAGATTGTCATCAAATGATCGTTTCCGGTTAATGAATCTTGAGGTAACTGTGTTGGAACGTTTTGCACCCGTGTGAGAGAGGGGTGTCACAGAGTCTCGTGGTGTGGTTGAGACATGGAGGAGTATGTCATTTTCAATATTGCTTAGGTTTTCAACGGAGATGGGCGTCTTACCGTCAGGGTCGGTAGGCAGATGTATCTGCTCGGGACTCTGGTTGAGTGAGATGTTATCACACGTGGTATCCGTTGGTTCACTTCTATTATCGTCGCGATAAGGCATGATGTCAGAAGACATTGGCACTTGTTCATGGTTTACAAGTTCAGGCTGTCGAGTGGTGCAAATTTCGTTTGTAGTGTTAACGAGAATTGGAGTTGATTGGAGATCTTGTCGAATATTACTGACTTGAGGCTCTTTGGGCTCGGAAACGTCAGTTTTTGTTATTGACTCGTGGTGAGAATGGGATAAATTTTCATATGTTTTCAAAAAATGTGATAGCTCAGTTTTGGTTATGAAGAATTGTGTTGGATTCGAAACTAATAAATGCATTTTGTATAGAGTGGATGGCTTCCTGGCGATCGAATTTGAGTTTAGGACAAGGACAATTTGGAGTTGTGAATCAGGGGGGAGTTTGCTAAAGTAAAAACTTTTGGCAATTTCATCGAGATTTTTATAAAGTTGGTAGTATACTGGGTCAGATGAAAAGTGAGTACTTGTAAGAATGTAGTAAGCATCTTCAAGGATTGAGAATAGCCTTTCGTAGTTTGCATCACGATCATGACTGAGCTTTAGACCACAATCTAGTAATTTTTGGCAATATTTTTCGAAAAATGGGGTGTATAAGAAACACTTTACTATGTGTTCCACAATGTAGTTTACATTGGAGATTCGGAAGTTTTTGAATGCATGATATGCTGGTCCAAAAAGATTGCTAAGAATAAAGTCTACTAATAAATTTTCTTCGCAAGTAATGATAGATTTTGCTTCTGTGATTTTTTGTATGAAAAAATGTGGGTCAATATTATAGCCTTCAAATATTGGCAGGTCTAGATCAAAAAATTGGGAATTCATTCTTGTGAGATGTGGTATCATTGCATCTTTAGAGAAAATTCGTTCAGAGCCATGACTGGCAGTGGCGCATTGGATGGGAGAAAGTGCGGAATCAGCACATCAGTGAGTCGCGGTCGGTGTAGTTGATCGGCGTGTCTGTCAGGTGTGTCACAATCAGGAGATATGTTTGAGTCGGTAATGGTCGATAGTTCCAGTGTGTTGAACTTGGGAGTGAGAAGAGTTATGTGCAACTAAAACTGTTCCCCACAAGGGATGCCAAAATGTTATGACCCGAGCGGAGGGCTCGGGGTAACAAATAAATTATTTGAGTTCGTGTGAACAGCTTACGGGCGGACTGCCCAGTTGCACTTACCTATTCTCTGTTATCGAGTTGAGGCTTCCGACTGGATGTATATATATATATATATATATATATATATATTGCTGGTCTCTGGTTGCGTATGAATATTCCAGATTGAGAGATATTTGTTCATAAAAATTGGATCAAATGAATTTTAGTTTTAAAGAAGTGATTGAAGTGATTTTAGGAATTTGGAATGTAGATTTCAGAATAAATCATTGATTGAATTTGGATTTTTAGAAATGATCAATTTGACTTTAATAGTTTCAATATGGATGGAATATTCGATTGTAAAATCTTCAGAAAATAATAGCGTATAATTAGCAAATGAGTTCTGGATTTATTTAAACCAAATTATAATGTCTTGAACAAAAATATAGAACCTTAATATCTAAATACAATTTGCGTGACTTAAAATTAGACGAACTTACAGAATTACTCGAGAGATGATATTCCTCGAGGCAGGAACGTATAAGCAGGTGAGAGCAGATTCGGAGCTGGCCCTTTACAGCTGAGGCGGATAACGTCGGCCTACTTTTCGACGGAGAGCGAATTCGGAGCTGGCCCTTTACAGCTGAGGCGGATAACGTCGGCCTACTTTTCGACGGGATCAGATCAAGCTTACGTGTCCGCACTTTTAACTCGACTTTTTCGTGCGTTTTCTACGCGCACTTAGGTGAGTGTTTAAGTGAGTTTTGAGACGTACGTAGCCACTACTGGGCAGAGCTTTGTCACAGACTAAAATCGAAGAATGAATGTTGTTGTTCCAATTTATACGTGCGGACACAAGTTAATTTTGATGAT
This sequence comes from Eretmocerus hayati, assembly GCA_029851415.1. Taxonomy (NCBI): domain Eukaryota; kingdom Metazoa; phylum Arthropoda; class Insecta; order Hymenoptera; family Aphelinidae; genus Eretmocerus; species Eretmocerus hayati. The sequence continues at coordinate 2,432,976 of CM056743.1, read as the reverse complement.
TCGACTGAAAAAAAATGATTTTGAAAGTGTTCTACTTAAGATTGTAACACATGTGTTACAATGCTGGCAGAGCTCTAAAGTTGAATTTCTCATGGTCTGTGTAACACCCAGTTACTGGCTAATGCTTTGATTCTGCTGATTCACTGACCTGCTTATACGTTCTCTGCTGATCAAGTCGAAATAATATTTCTCCACGTTGAGAAATATTATTTCAACTGTTGCGTCGTCTGGGACGCCACAATTCACTATTTCATCTTCCGTTGGTGCTGAAGGCTCCGGAAATATATCATGATTTTTCAAGATAGTCTTCAATTCTTCTAGTTCTTTGGATAATGCCGTTACTCGACTGTTAGCTGCATTTTCACGCTCTAAAGCCGCATCTAATTGTTGCTTCATTTCACTGGTGGTTGCCATTTTTGGTATAATTTGTCTGATAGTACTGAGAAAGTTTATAGTACTGTCTATGATTGTCAGAGAGCTTTTTGGTGGCTCAGAATCGTTTGAATCTGACATAAACGATGAGTGTGTGGTATAAGATTACACACTCACCTTATACATTCTCCGGTGAAGTTGAGCTGTTGTCGTATCGGGATTCTTTGCGATTTTGTTCGCCGATGAGCTGCTTGTTAGAAGCGTCTTCTCAATTAGTGTAGACGAAATGATATCGGCCAATCCTTTCCACACTCTCCTTCTTTGATGTTTACTACACACGCTGCTCTTGCGTCCCCAGTCCTGTCACGGTCGCCAAAATGTAACCGGTTCACTGGGGCAAAGAGGAACAGTAGGAGTAAGATGACACGTCTTATCAGTTGCTCGTCAGCTGCTCTTTATTCGCACTCCCAATCTCAACTAACTCTCGCGGCCGTTTTATGTTCTCTATTTATAACATTACGATATTACAATCAATCGATTTTAAAGTGTAAGACTTGCTTTTGTTTTGAGTAAGTATGTGTATGCAAGTAAGTCGTGCGCAAAAGAAATGAGAGAGTGGTTTATTAAACAATGTGGATCGATGAAGAATGTGCTGTATGTTTGAATAAAAGGTGCTCATATTAATATGACATCTATATGACAGCCTCTTTGCATAGAAAAATCTCATCGGGCAGTCTTACATTTTTATTTAAGTCATAATTCACTATGTAAAACTTGTCAGCTTTTTTACTGTACTAATTACCTCTTTCAATACTTATTTAATTATAGTAATGTGAGACATCCTTTGTACTTCAAATTGCATGAATGAATTTATGAGTTCTGTACCAATTCCAATATTTTCATCCTTAGATAAATATCCACGAGTGGAAAAAAATTCACACCCAAGAAGTTTTTCTTCAAAGAAAAACACATGCTGTGGAATCCTCGTTCAGTAATGGAAAAAGTTCCATCATTTCTTCATTTACAAACACTCGTAAAAACATTTATACTTGCAAGTTTTTCATGATACTAGAAATTAGAGAAAAACTCAAGGCTCAAAGTTGAGAAATTCCGCGAATGAAGCATTTTCGAGAGTGGACATTTTTTCTGCTGCCAAGTCTCATTCTAGATAAAAGTTTGCAAGTTTGGCGCGCGGTAAGGTATAGACTCATTGGCGTTGAATGTGACCAATAATTTGACTCACTATGCAAGTATTTGGCATGGGGTAGACTGTGTAGCCAACGTGTGAGCTTGCAAGGTTCGGTGCGCATTCTCCCAGAAATGTATACATAAGCTCGGAGATACAGATGAAACACACAATTTTCTGTCGACTATTTGCAATGAAGCATTCCGATAACAGTACGAGGGGGGCGAGGGTGACGATGCAAGACAGAGAGGTGATAATTGTCATGTCACCACTTCAAAAGTGAGTTTGAGTGGGACACAGACAATCTTCGCCATGAAAATGGCTGAGTGCGCGGTGAGCTTTTAAGTTCAATATTGAGCTCAGACAAACAATTCATCAAAATTGTCGCAACTTCTTTCAAATTATCTCACGAGCGCTAAGATGCGAATGTGGGTGACAAAATTTTACTTAGAGCTTGAAGTAATTTTTTTATTTGCCGCAGAAACTTGTCCGTGGTGACGAAATTTTATTTGATAATGTGTTAGCTCCTACTCGACTTATTTCGATAAATAAGAGTACCTCTGCGAATATTCTTCCACGTTTCTCCTTTTAAATGTTTCAACAAATGTAATCCTTCTCGGTCTGCATTGTCAGAATCACCGCCAAACGTTTTGGAGTTTGATAAAACTGTAAAGATCTTAGCTGACTGCTTTCACTTTCTTCATTTCAAAGTGACTGTTTTTCACCAGATCTGGGAGGAAAGATAGGAAACAGTTTCGAGAAACCAAAAATCACATAAACTGAGTGTGGAAACGTATCAGATTCACAGAAATGAAATTAAGTTTTTGAATGTGAAGCAGTGCTGTATGTACATGTAGCTAAAAAAAATTATCCATCGGCATCCGTGTAATATTCAAGCTCCCCTTGAAAGCTCGTATCTGTAGTGCAAAAGGTCGCAGAGAAGGAAGCAATCGTTTAAATTATTGAACGACTTAGAACGCGAGTCAGAATTTTCGTCAGTTCATCTCTGAGATAACGGAGAAAATTCAATGAGAAAAGTAGATCTCTCGTTTCGAGTTAAGAAGATTCTAAGTTGGAGAGAGGCGCGAAATTTTTTTTCGCACTTACGCGCGTAAACGTGTACGGAAAGATTACTTTTCAGTACAGTTTTGCTTGTGAAAATGAATGGGAAAAAGCACGAGTTATGCGGAAAAGTCCAATAATTCTATTCACTTCTACAATACATGGAACAATAACTTATGAAGCCTCAAGTACGCAGCCGCAGCTCGCACTAACATAACAGTGATTTATAAGGAATTGAAATCAACTGCCGCAACAACATTGACATATTTCTGAATGCGCTCATCAAATCAATTTATTGCTTAGCCAAATTTCGTATTTGCATTTTTTTCTATCATATTTTTTCACCGGCTGAGAACCGGAAGGTCAATTTAATAATCATGACAGTTGTGAATGCCTTGAGCAACGCGAAATCATCCATTTTTGAATGGCTAGTATTTTACAGCCAAGTTTTGGAAAAAGAAAAAAAGGTTCAGAGATTTGTGATACTCGGGAGACCTTTGAGTTCGCTTCATCTCAACTTTTTCTACTCTTTGACTTTCTTTGGACTTGATGTACAGTAGATGATGGCAAGTGGTGTTGTTTCGCTAAACTCTGTTCAGGCATTTTTTCCAACTTTTCATTTTTGGAACGGAGTTCCTTTACGCTCGTGTGGGTGAGGAGTAAAATCGTGCGACCGACACCGCCCCGCGTAACGAGATTTGATGCAACCCGCTATACAGATGCAACGAAAAACCGACATACGATATAGGTATACTGCATGGGCTGAGGGACCGCGCGTGTATTCTCAGCATAAGATGCCAAGCCAATGCCAAGATCCGTCTGCTGTCTGCTCTGTTCTCCATGCACACAGCTCGACTGACAACAACATGATTCTTATTGTTATTTAGTATTGTTATTATTGCTGCATTATGCTGAAAAGAGTAACGCTTCCATCGCTAATTTTCGATTGCTATTCGGGTTGTATACGGAAGTTCCGATCGTGAGAGTTTGGTGGTGTGATCCCAATAAAAAGTGTGCAGTGTTGTGTGTGGTGGGTCCTCATTTTATGCCCTCATTGCGTGGGTGATGAGGGTTTTCTGAGTTTGAACAAACGCTATGTAAACACTATCCGTACTCCAGAACGAGAGTTTTTCCGAACTCTCTTTTGTACTGCTTCCTTTTAATTTAAAGTATTCAGCAAGCTCATTTCTATCTGTTCTAACCCTAATTTGGGAAGTTATTTCTTGAAGCAACCCATAGACATAATGTCTATGAAGCAACCAAAACATTACTGTTTTGGTTAAATATGGGGTCTTAATCAAAGATGTGGTTATTCGTGTGCCACCATTTTTACTTCATACATGCCACTTTTTCAGTTTCAAACATGTTCAAATCCCAATCTAAATTCACACAAAATCAAACATGATTTAACACAGATAGGCATACAACGCTATAATTTATTGAGTTGAGCATTGACTCACTTAGACGTTACAACAACAGTCAAAATTTTTAAGACCTCATTGTCCACCAATATCAATTGTAGCTAGCCCAAATGCATTCAACCATGGCTGCATACCATACACTTTTCCTCATTTTTTTAGAGCATGAACCTACTCTTTCCCATAAGGAGGTTGTTTAGAAGAATCTCAGCTTCAACTTGTGAAATTAAAATTGTTGTCGTCAAATCCCATAACCTGCTCAGATGAAATGAGTTTGTATTCTGTACAGCAGGTATACTATGATCTCGCTAATCAGTAGGATAATGTTTGCCACCCTGAGCTTGGTCATCTTTGGCCAAAAGCTTAAATATGGGTTACGCGTATCATCACTTCCACTCTACAGATGTTGTTATAGGCACTCCTCACATTAACATACATTGAATATCTATTAAAAATTAACAAAGTACTACTTGTGATACTCTATGGCCTTAAAATAAAGTGTAGACAATCTAAGAGAGTAGATCACTTAATATAATGTTGTAAATTGTTGAATAAGGGCATCGATTCAGTCAAAAACTTGAGACAAAAGTCGAAATTCCCCTGTGGTTTGCAGAGTTATCATTGTCAATTTCAATCCTTGTACTTGATAAATTGGTTCAAATAGATTCTCATCATTTTTCTAGAGCTTCAATTGAAAAGTCAAATGGTATAAGTGTGGGGAACCATTGCAATCTAAATTTTTTCAGAATACACATTCATCGTCGAAAGCCTCAATCAGCTCAAAGAAGATGTTTGTCTTCTTTGGGCAAAAAGTAGAGTGTAAATGAATCAGATATTGCTTTTCATGAGTACACGAATTCATTGGATCATTAAAAATTAGTCTCAATGATCCAATCAATTCCAATGAAACTTTATTTTCCACCAGCTTTGATGCCTTTCATGAACAACTCAGTGTTGATAATTGAGAATCACATTTGTTAACTACTTTTAAATATGTCTCCTATCATAACATTTTGAGGATTCCATCCCAAGCTAAAGTCATTCTATTTGGGTAATGGATGGTATATTATATTTGAGAAATTGATGTCAACTATCTCAACTACTCAAAGGCGTAATACCGTAATATCTTTTTCAAATACGGTTATGGCGAGCTTCAAAAATCCCGAAAGTCAGTTATAACTCATCCAAAGTTCCAGATCATATCGTTATTCATGGAATCAATCCAAAGACAGTCTTGGAACTCCGTTCCTCACGCGTTTCTCAAACGCACACGAATTTTCTTATTACATAACCGTAGTACAGAACTAGCCTATCTATGTACATAATATATATTTTTAGGCAAGGCAACGAAAGTACTTGATATTTCAGGACTGTACATGACTGAAATCCATAAAAAAACGGAGGGGAAGTTTACCACAATGAAGAGTGGGAAAATCATGTGTCATAATCTACGTATTGATTTCCATTCAAGTTTTTGTTCTGTATTTCCACGGCCATACTCTTGGGTACGAATTTGAGGCACTTTGAGATCTCGACGTAAACGAAAGAAGCATACCAATATCATTTCGCAGCTTGCACAATCATTCTTCCTGCATGTGTACAAAGGATGAGCGGTGATTCACCCCATACCAAATTTAAATGCTTTATGATAAGCTACTTTGCTCATTTTTCCACATGCCATTTGAAACTCTGGAAAACAGAGTCAGTGAATCTGATATGTGTTATGCGTTTTCCGCAACGTCTAGTTCAATGCATTGTCTCACAGCCGCGGATAGTTTAGTCTAACATTCAATGTAACATGTCTGATGTTTCGGATTTCTTGATAAGGAACCTTTTCTCTACCCAGTTGTCTAGTGATAATATCCTTTAACACATAAACCTTTGAGTTGAGCGGCTTCACAAATAACATGTCAAGAATTCAGAGTCGGATTCACAATTTACATCTGTCAACTTAGCAAGAACGTAATGATAAGTCAAGAAATAGAGAGCTGGTTAGGATAACCAAATTTGTACAAATGATATGAAATTTTTCCATAATTGACTCAACAGCCACAAAATTTCAAAATTCTTGTGGTCATCGATAAGCAATACACGCTACAGCTATCAACGAGAACAATTAATAGACAAAGTATTCCATTTTTCCTGGATAGATGTTGAAGTCACATGTGCACAAAATCATCGAGCCGAGCATCGAACGCGTATTGCAGTAAAAGTATGAAGACCACAAGATCATATTAAATGTTCCCAAGCTTATCATGAATGAGAATTCTCATGGATGAAATTGAGTCGATCGCGATAATTCGATTTCACTTTAATGCTACTGCTATCTTAATTCCTTTTTAACACATGCCGATGACTTCAAGAAAGCGCTTTCCATTACAAGTGGATCATTGAAAACAATATTTGAAAGAACCATCTCACTACGTGTGAGATCATCTACAGAACATTTGTAAAATGGAATACTGGTTCGCTTTGGTTCTGACAGTGACTTGTTATTCAAATGACTCGAGAACAATGAAGAATTATTTTTCTTCATATTACGAGTAGAATTTTTGTCAAAGTAATCATCAACTTATTATGAAGCACCGATTCAATGTCGATCGAGCATGAAAGGACGAAGTAGTTATTGAAAAGTATTTGCCATGGGACATTCAAGAGAAGTACCTCATGGAACACTCGCGTCTATATTCAAAACCATCCATGCCTGGTCTTGGTGGTTCAGCAAAAACTTCTGGTTGGATCTGGAAACCCTCCAGATCATATTGGTTTGGGTAATTCAAGTGCACATAGATATTCCAAAGAACAGCTGTTGCACGAATTGTAGCCATTGATGTGTCCAGTTTTGTGGATAAGCCCAACTTTATGCAAGGAAATTTCCTCTTCCATCTACCAAAGATGCTCTCGATGAAACTCCTTGTTGCTATCAGGCTTCCGTTGAAAGATTCTTCAGCTTCATTGACTGGATTTGGGATTGGTGTAAACAAGTATCTTGTACATGCATACCCTGGGTCACCCAATATGATACCTGTAAGTAAAGAATAAAGTTACAAGAGGAAATTCTTGCATATATGTATATCTCAAAAGATTTAAAAAAATCAGGATCATGTTTCAAATTACCTTCCACGAGACCTGTCTCAAACAATAATTTTAAAGCACTTCTGTCCACGGCTGTCTGATCATGAACACTACCAGGATGCCTTACATCCATGTACCGAAATGATCCTTTTCCATCAATGATAGCCTACAAGGTCCCAGTATAACTTTGATCTACTGTAATCAATTCATTCACATGACAAAGAATCAAATCCAACTACTCATAATTCTTAGATGCTTACCAATACATTGAGTGCAAAATAGCCATTACGGCACCTGAAGATTTCAGCAATTGCTTTACCCGGGGATGCTATTCTGATCAAAACACCATCTATTAAGGCATAAATACTTCGCATACCAGCATAGTTGTAGAATAGCTGGGCGTTTAATATTTGCTCTTCTCTACTTGGAAGCTGCACAATTTGATTGAATAATCCAGCAAGAGCTACCGATACTCTCCTTACAATTAGACATACTGTTGACTGAGAATACCCATGAATATCTCCATTGGCTTTCTGGAATTGAACAATTTCCATTTGTTGACAGGTGTAGGATGCTTAATTTATAAGATTCTCAAATTAAATAGATGCAACAAGCATTCTTTTTTCTTGGTAATGAGTTGAACAGTATGTTGTTCCATAAGATTTAGAATTGTTACCAACCTGAAATCTATTCGTTGCATAATATCTGAGTGCTATGGCCAATTGTATTTCTGGAGATACTGGTAAACCTCTGTTACTATTAGCAATGTCGAGGGCATCTCTAATCGAAGGTAGAATGTAATGCATGACAACGTGTTTGGAAAATCTGTATCGGTGTAGGAATTCATGCTCACGCCAATTCTCAAATGGATTTTGATAATCTCTTGGATAGCGTTTAGGTATTCTTCCCATGGTCATGACATCTTCTTCATCAACTTCTATATCAAACAAGCGATCCACATTTTCTAATTGAAATACATCCTAAAAGCAAAGAATGGAGCACTTACACAAACAAATACTTTACGACATTTCGTAGAGCACATATGTGCTTGCTGACAGTGGGAAACTTTCTGAGAAAGGAATTATCGTAGGGGGAGAGAGCGATTCAAGTGATTGACATGATCACATACATAGTGGAAACATAACCTTGATTTTGATTTTCCAAACATCACAAGAACTTACCTCATCAATATCATCCATGGTGGAGAGGCATCATCGACCAATTTTTTTTGTAACCCAAATATCAAAAAACCCAATCACAAAATTAATCTTTTGCAGATAATAATCCAGGCTGAAAATTTCTTCGATATGCACATGAGTTCTTCAGAACAATAACATCTAGCTGACACTTCGCGGTTATTCAGAGAATTCACCATTGACATCCAACATCCAAATAAAGAAATGACATTCAAAATGATTTTCTGGTCTAATAATCATATTTACGTTTCCAAATTCCAACCCTGATTGAAATACAAACTCCTGTGTCGAAGTAAACAAACTCACACGCCATTACGCTTCAGAATTAGCGGACGTGAACTATGCACCGTACCTAGATGGGTACCTTGCCGTACCGATTGTGGCGCCGCGGATTACTTTATCCGGACTCCGGATTTGGTTGCGACTATGAATTCGGGCCGTAGTCTGACAATCACCAAGATAGTTGTTTCTAAACCAAGAATATTTCGGAAAACATCTTAATCGCACTTCTGATATCGACATATGAGCTCATGGAAAGATATTGGAATGGTAACAGCTCAAAATTGTGATGATTAATACACGTTTCGATCGACTAGTTGGAGAAGATATGCATACATTGACTAGATAATGATTATCTACTCACCATCGGCTCAGCCGACAACAATCAGTTCTCTCAATTCGGGCAATAGGAGTTTTACTTTCTTGTCCCTGATCTTGCGAGTCCGAGAGAGAAGAGGGTCTGATAACGAGAACAATCGATCGAACAGGTCCTCATTCGTAGCTGCCCTGGTGAACAATTTGAGGATTCATCACCGTTTTGGTATTTTACATCATTTATCATTACGCTGGTGATTTTCGGCAGACCTTTCTTCCATCAAGCTGGCATCTTCCGATTGGAGTGATTGATTTGCAAGCGCATTGACTGGCAGTCATCTTACGCGTCTTCACTCGTAATGCACAGCGTCATTGTCAGAAATGTCGAGAGTTAACAATAACCGTAAAGTGTGAATTGGCCTACTATGGTAAATTTGCTATAAATTCAGATTTTTCACTCAGAGGAAACACGGAGATGCCATTTTATCCGGTTTTAAGATTAAATAGTCATCGATTCATCATCCGGAAGGATATACATTATGACATGGTGAATCGTATTTCTTATAGTTCGGTATCCCATTCACATGATCGCGTGAACACTCGAACGGAATTCTGATCCCATCAATGCCCAATAGGGTCTCACAATACAAGCTCGGACAGGATAGGAATTGCATACTTGAAAATTTTCTGGCGTGGTTCAGTCTGGATGACTTGAGGACTTCATCAGTGGTCTCAAGAGCCTCTTCGGATAACACTTTGATAGGAATAAAGGTAAAACTGCATCATTCTCCATCTATGCATTCAAATAGCATGCACTGATGGTGGAAGTTGGTTCCCTTGGTACGAACTTCCACCGCGAAGCGAGAGTGCGTAAACGTGTTCTTCTGGCTGTGCGAGAAGTTCCAAAGTCTGCGTGAATATTAACTTCTCGCACTCGTTTGGCAACTTGTGCGAGAATTGACCTTCTCGCACTTGTTGCGTGATATACTATTTTGGGAGAATTGGACAATGATCAAATCTGAGCCCGCCAGATTAACCTGGAGAATTCATAATTTAACACAGATCTGCAGTGCATTCGTGAGGCTCTTCGCCTCAAAATTCGCTCAAGATGCTCTCTAACTCCTGCAGGAATTTTTACGTACTCCTGGGTAACGGCGAATGATAGATGGATAATCGAGAGGTATACTAGGGTACTTTCAATGTGGCTCATCAGCGTTTACTACCCGAGAGCTCATGGTTTTCGACCGATTTGCAGTGATTCGTGTGGTCTTTTGCCTTTACATTCGCTCTAGACGCTCTCAAACTCCCGGAGGTGTATCCATGCACCGTAAATGATAGATGGATGATGTAGAAAGGTATCCCAGGTACTTTTGATGTCGCATGTTAGCGTTTACCTCCCGAGAATTTACGATTTTGCACCGACTTGCAGTGATTCGTGTGGTCTATCATCTTCAAATTCGCTCTACAAGTTCCCAAAGTCCTGTAGGTATTCCTACGTACCTCTAGGTGACGGCAGATAATACATAAATGATCTTGAAAGGTATTCCAGGCAGTTACAATGGGAGATATTTCCGTTTACTCCCCGATAACTCATGATTTTGCAACGATTCGCAGTGATTCGTACGGCCTCTTGCCTCAAAATTTGCTCCGACGCTCTCAAAGCTTTGCAGGTGTATCCACGCACTCCTAGGTCACGGTAAATGATAGATGGATGACGTAGAAAGGTTTCCCAGGTACCTTTGATGTGGCTTATTAGCGATTACACCCCTAGAATTCATGATCTTCGACCGATTTGCAATTTTTCCATGTTTTCTCATCCCCAAAGGGGCCCTGACCCTTGAAATGAGTCTTGAAACAATTTTCCAAAATACATATTTCGATGTAAACTCGTTTGTTCTTTCGATTGACGCAGCTGAAATTCCAGAATATTGGTAAAAAAAACCCTGAAATATCCAAAAAAACTCCCAAAAATATCAAAAATTAAATGTTGTCCAAAGTTCTATATAATCTCTCATATGTTGGAACCAATTAATAGACTGTCAATGTAAGGTATCAATCTGCTCGTTGACGTGACAAACATCTAACAATTCATACCAAAATTTGAATTTGCCGCCAGAGCACATACATGTATAAGCATATGAGATTTAGTTCTTGATGGACTCATTTATATTCAAGGGTTACCTTGAAAATCAACAATTTCATCCTATCAAAATAGAACTCTTTAGAATATTCCGGAAGCAATACCGTTCTTACTCAAAATGCTCCCTCTAAATTACTATGAAACTCACTCGAAATGTCTGGTCACAGTTACGATATTGTGACTTCTTGAATTGCACACAATACTTTAAAAGTCATTCAACGCGTATTAGCAAAATCAGGTTTATTCGCAACGCAATTTGTCGGATCGCAGCACAATGTCATGTAGCTTACCAATTACAGCACATCAGGAATGTGAATATTCTGTTGTCGCAGAGGCGCGAATATTACAAATTGCTCGTACCAGTAAAACTGACTGTAGACGTAGACTCGCAGATGATGGATTACGCCTACTTGATGCGCGTAATGAGCTTCCTGTAAGTATGTATACCTACACCATAAGAGTAATATATCATATAGCCATATGGACTGCATGCTGAGCAGTTTGTTGCTGCTGCTGCGAGAGGGAAACTAATGTTCTTCTCTTGTTTTTTGAAGTCAGCTAATCGTTTTGCGTATTATTATTTGCAGAACAATAGCTTAGTCGATGCAGATACACGAGCGCGTGGTGTATCGCGTATCTCGTTGGCAATATGTATTATATATATGCGCATGAGATTCCTTGGATTTTGAAATTTCAAATGGAGTAACGATCGATGTAGTATCACAATAGAATGAGCTATTGCTTTGGAATTGATGAATCAGCTCGAGAGCCGATATACATAAATTCATGATTATGAATTGTTAACGATATACGTAAATAACTACTCAAAGAGCCTACTTGTACGTCCTTCGCGTGCTAAAATTTTTGCGTAGATCTTGAGCTATTCTGAGATGCGAGACGGGTGTGAGTTATCAAAATGATCTTTGAGCCGTGATAGCAATTTTTGTAGAATAGAGATAGATAGGAAGGAAGTTAATGATGATGTGAAAATTAATTGAATGCCGGTTTGGTGAGCTTTATTTGCCGAATAATCGAAAACGGAGTAATGTTTGGTCATGAAGTTCACATCTTTCCTCAGAATATCTAGAAATTTGAATGAATGAGAATAGTATCTTTTAATCAAAGCCATTTTACGAGATCCAGCATTACACAATTCGAGACTATTTGAGTTTTATTTCATTTGACTGACATGTCGGGGTCGGGAGGGAATCAAAACAAAGTCTTGGTCACTAGCAGCTATCTAAAATCATAGACACTGAATACTCACCAAGAATTCGCCTCGATTTTTCGCTGTGCGACGCCGAGGGATCAGTAGAAACAGTCGGGCTACGGTAAGACACAACCTGATGGAATTTAGAGTCACATAATTACAAGAGACAAAATTCAAAATTAATTATGAAATCATATTCTATTCAGTATCATTGCAAGACAAATTAATCAAATAATTTAAATATTTTTATAGGTTTTGTAAACAAGGGTGAATGTGAACACCGGGGCACAGTGGGACCAGGGCATCTTTCTAGGGCTCAGCACCACGCAAATTCTCAACTTATTGCCGTGTCCGGGATCGAACGGTATTCTGATAACTGAGAGCAACATTCCTCGTTCTTGGACATGGCAATAAGTTGAGAATTTGCGTGGCACTGAGCCCTAGAAAGATGCCCTGGTGCCACTGTGCGGGGTGAATGTGTTTACTCGACTGCTTTTGAAATAGCTAATGACTGGTACGTACAGCCTGGGTACGTAGGAGAATATCTCACGAGGGCTCATCTCAAAAGTGAAATAAATAGCTTCGAAATGAGCTCCACCATGTCGTTATACTATCAATCAGTACAAAACTATCACAAAAACAAAAGCGGACACATTCACCCCGGTGTGGACACATTGAACCCTGATCACGATTTTGTGAGACTTTATCAAAAGTGCGTGTCCAGAACTAAAAGTTGTTATCTCACAGTCAGAATGTAATGTCCGTAGTATACATTTTTTGCCCTTGATTTTTCGCATTCGATTTCATCGTAACTTACAGTGTAACACTCTTCAGTAATCGTCATGCAAACAACTATATTTTATTGTGTGATCCTAATCCATGGGAATATAATATCCATGCAATAAATGTATGGGATATTTTGATATTTTTAGCAATTTGCTTCCCAAAAGTACCTCACGATCATTTTCACCATATTGTGTCTTACCATAGCCCGACTGTTTCTACTGATACGTCTCATCAGTTGAAATAAAATATGAGTAATCTTGAATTGAGCGTCGCTGGCTCTAGAAACATGGCTGTGGCTACTATGGAATTAGAACAGCATTATCCTGCGCATTCGTATCGATTTGATGATCTTGAGAAAACACACAAGTACGAATTTCCTATTCCAGAGTCCCAAAATATGGAAAGAATCAGTGCAATTTTAGAGAAGGTGAGATTCAGAGTTGGTAAGGTGTGTCTATGTATCTTACTTTTTTACATGGGCCCATGTAGGCAATGCCAATGTCATAGGCTGTAGCTTTGAACGAATTTGACGGTGTTACTCTGGATTTTTCATATTCTAGGTAGTGCCAAACTGTAAGAAAATTTTGGGGGTGATTGGTGACCCGAATGTCGTGGGTGCCACCTTGTTACTCTTTCACTCAGTTATTACTTCTTAGTGCATAGATTTTATAGATTTAGTCATCGGTAAAATAAACCTTATTTAAGACTGAGTGATGCCCCTCAACTACTTTTGATCTTTGAGTTAAAAAATTCCGAAGATTGACTCATGGGATATTATTGAAAGGTTCCTATTTTAGACAAGCAAAAATACCATGTTCAGAAATTGATTGCTCAATGCGTTCTTGGCATTCTTTTCGTTGGGTCTAAATGTTCTTCTTTCAAGAATCTCGTACCATCAAACTATCCTCGAATATCCACTAAGCCGTATAGCATTTGAAACAAAAAACACGCGATGGAATTTCAACGACACAATAACCATTTCGGTCTCAAGCATCTGTTACACAAAATCTTTCATCGTCAAAACGTCAAGGTCGGTTTACGACAATGCCAGATTCTTGATGTCTTTACCACGAATCTTGTGCAATTCTCAGACTAATCCTTCACCATGAGCTCTTACTATCAATTCCCACAGTCAATTATTATCCATCAAATCTGAAAATCACTTCACCGGTTATTTCATTCCATCTTACCTTTTCAATATCTCAACATATATGGGCATTATCATATAAAATCCATGTAATAGAGTGGCACAGGAAGTCAAGAGACTGCCTGCGGACAGCTTCATCCGCTAAAAAAACTGAATATATACAATGGGCGAGGTCCGTCCGCTCTTATACAGCGTCTCGCATCGACGAATTTCGTAATCTGTTGATTTGCACATCTCTATATGTACATCTTTCACTCACATGCACATCAAGTAAATACATATATATTTGGTTCTTGAGGTGATGCAGTATGCAGTATATGCGTGCAATGCATTGTGTGATGGTATGAAAGAGAAAAGAGTCGGCGCGAAAAGATTACTATCTCAGCGGGTTCGTAATTGGCGGGGCCCGTCGCGATACATGTATATACGGTATGATAATAATAATTTTGCGTGGATATATGAATATATGTGGAGGTTCATCAGAATCTTGTAGATTGGCTGACGATCGGCATTTGTGCCCGAATCCATGTAGGTCGTCATCAGACACACGTCTATTGTTTCTTCTGTATAGAAATTATCTTGAGTCTGTGATCCATGTCATAATATATCTCTATATATTATGTAAAAAAAGTGAAGACTGATGGGTTCGATCGATCGGAAAGTGATAGCCAAACACGTGTTTGCTTACCGATATATCGGAGGCGATTTAATATGCTAATAATATTTTTAAGTATTGCTGGGTGGATTATCTCGTTAGCAAGCGTTTATGCACGAGTTATCGATTGAATGTGTAATACACCTGTTAAATGATAGCCTCAAGTGATCAGGTTATTGAGTGAAGGCCGGTATTTCATGTTTGGACGATGATGAATAATAATAATCGATGCGGGTGTTGATTTTTTTTTTTTTTATTAGACTCAGAAACAGGAAGAAATTGAATTTAAAGTGATTACGAGCAGAGAACAATGCTAATGGGAGTAGTTGAAGTTGAGGTAACTGAAATTGAAAAATGTAGAGATTTTTCACTTTTATCGCACATTTATTTCTCATTCTCTGTTAAACGCGTTACATAGTTACATTATCTGCTGCACAATAGTGTGTACACGTGTTTTTACGCATCGATAGTTTGTGACTGAAATCAGCTGATGGTACATATTTGATGAGATGTAATCTGGCTATGATGAATGATTTTTTTGAGTATCCTACGGTAAAATGGTGAAATGGTAATGGTATTCTCTTAGATCTATGTATGGACTACAGTTTTGAGACAGATTAAAAAATTATTGAGTTCAATACGATGTGTATTATACAGCAGCCGAAATGTATCACGATTCCAGCAACTACATTGCATTATTTTGATCCGGTTCAAAGCCATGGGTACATGAATAATTAATAATAATCATTTTTTTTTCTCATTGCGTTATTGCACACTTTGTTAGACGGGGTGAATCTGCTACAGTTTGCAAGCTTTCATTTCGTCAAAATCATTCGGGATGTCTTGATAGCTGATAATCTGGAAAAAACCTACAATTTTGTGAGCATTTCTCACAAATTTTCAGCAATCTTAGACATCTACCGCTTGAAAATTTGATCTACTTACATTTTTCTGAATGTTAATCAAAAGCTTATTAGAGAATTTCTAAATTTCAATTCGCAATTTTCAGCTATTTATCAAGTCGTGATCTATTTTTTGTTGTATCGTGGATTGTACTGTCCACGATAGGCTCCGGTATCACCATCTTCTTCTGGATGAGCCGCGTTGTAAGCAAGAGCTCGAAGAATTTCTGGTGGAATTGGTGGTGGAGTCGGCAGATGGGCACCTCTCGCTTGGAATCCATTTTCATCGGCAACGTAGCTGACCTGGATTGGTGTACCGTCGGGTGCGGTGTAACTAAATTGACCTTGGACGACTTCTACAGGTCCTGGTTTTGCTACGGGACGGCCCTGTTCAGCTA
The DNA here is from genome assembly GCA_029851415.1 of Eretmocerus hayati. NCBI lineage: Eukaryota > Metazoa > Arthropoda > Insecta > Hymenoptera > Aphelinidae > Eretmocerus > Eretmocerus hayati. The sequence continues at coordinate 2,416,835 of CM056743.1, read as the reverse complement.
CAGAAATTCCATTTTCCGTGTCGTAGCTGTGGACAAATTTTAGGATATGAAACTGATATTCCGATACCCAGGATATGTAGGTAGCATCAGGTCTGTAAGTTATTTGGAGTGAATTCTTGACAGGATAGTACATTTCGATATCAGCAAGTAAGAACATATTTACGCGTCGGAGCGATGGGTTGTTGGTCCGAGTCGTAGACGAAGGCAGAATTTGTTCCGAGAGGGGGTGGATTAGTACATATCCATACAAGGCTGTAAGAACTTTTTTTCGCGTCCGAGTGATGGGTTTCGCGTCCGGACCGAGCCGCAGGCGAGGGTCGGAATCATCACAAGGATGCGAAAAGTAGTTTCTATCCAACTATACTTTTCGGTAAACTGTAAATAAAAGTCGACAAACTGTGCTCAAAGTACACTTTTCCGCACAGCGTGTCGAAGTAGAAGATTTCGCACCGAGATTATGAGGTTGTATAGCTATAGCTCGCTTCTGGGCGATTGGTTTTCGGCCCGAGCCGCAGGCGAGGGTCGAGATAATCCGCTCGGAAGCGGGGAACCTCATGATCGAGGCGCGAATGCTATTTGGTGCAATTTTGTAAGCACTTAGGCAACGGAAAATTGCATAAAATAAATTATACCCTCCGAATTCAAGTACATTTTTGGATTATCTGTGAGTAAAAGTTGATTCGCTGTGCGTAATAATACACTTCGATATGACGGCGTTGAAACTTTTTTTACCACACTGTGCGAAATCTTTTTCGCACTGATTTCCCACTTTCTCTCCACTTCCACTCAGTTTGTCAAAAAATACCGTTCGATACACGGGAGTAAAACCTATTTTTCGCATCCTCGCGATGAAACTCATTACTCGGACGCGAAAAAAAGTTTTTACAACCTTGTATGGAAATGTACTAATTTTCATCCGAGTGATGGGTTTCCGTTGCGAGCCGTACGCGAGGGTCGGAATCATCACGAGGATGCGAAAAATAGGCCCAACCCCCATGTATCGAACTCTGTTTTATGACTAACTGCGAGAGAAAGTGGAAAAACAGGACAAAAATAGATACTTCCGCGCACAATGTGTCAAAAAGTGCCTTTTTTACACACAAAGTGTCAAATTTATTTATCATTACTCTAACCTATAAATATGTCACGTTTGAACGCGATTTTAGGTTTCCGCGATGAAAAAGTCCATCCGCACTTCGTTTGTGAGATCATTTCGGGCACTGGAGAACATATTTGCCACCTTAGAGATTGAAAATTTACTATTGAAAGAATGTGATGATTTTCAGTTGGCAGGTACTTAATAGTTTTTGCTAAGAATGGGACGAGATTCTTGAAAAAATGTTGATGAGAAAAGTGGACACATTACGGATTTGAATTTTGCGTACGATATTTTTTGGACATTTCGTATTCAATCAAGAGTAGTTTAGTAATAGTAGTGCATTCAGTTTCGAAGGCATCGGAAAATCATTTCCCTTCCTTGGTCAACTTTGAGAGCTTCCAGACAATTTTTCAATACTGAATGTGCCACGATAGTCATATTAGAATACTTTGTAGTACATAATGGGAGCTCAACGATTTACTTGATGCGCGTGCTTCTGAGACTCCGAAATCAATTCCTAGTTGCTGTTTTACCAAATGTGTTCACGATTTGGAAGAAACTATGGCCAAAAATGTGATGTTTCTTCTGTAGGTGTGAATGTTTTTCAATTCATGACATCAAAACTCGCTAAATCAATAACACCGCAACTTGCGCGATCTTCTGAAATTTAAATTTGTCTTGACTTGTTTTGCATGAATTCTTAAATACCGAGGAATACCTTAAGATAAAATGTCGATAATTTTGGGTCTCAAGTATTTTCATCTGTTCCTCCCATTCGTTAGGATAACCTGAAATATTGAAGGCTGCAATAGTAGCAAACATTGAATGGGTAGAGCAATTAGAAAATCGAGCACGAGTTCTTTCTGTTCCGACGAACATCCAGCTTACAACCATCTCAAGATGAAAAAAAAAACTACGTATAGATTTCACTATATATCAGATGATCAGAGATCATTGATTCAAAGTGGGCATTTCTCAACGTACTGTCGAAAAAAAGCCTTCGTGAACATCTCCAGATCTAATGCTCTCTTGGCATCAGCCTTAGGAGCTATACAGTCGATAAACAATGGAATGGACTTTGCGCTTATGAGGTATTGTAATATTCAGCCGTGCTACGTTTTTTTCTTCTTTACATCTTTGATAGTTTAGGATATAATCGGGTCGGGTCAGATGTGGTAATAGAACGGCCCAAATTTCACCACTATACCATTACTTTGTATGCATAGGCATCTTGAAATGGATTCTATCTAAATGACTTTTGAGATTACTACATGCCACTCTAGGCATCCATATGCAAGTTCATGAATGAGAGATGATGTTACTAACTATTTCTTTTCATTTGTCCTGATGCATAGATTGGAATTCCGTTGGCTCGTATTGAGACATATTGCATTATCAAGATCAGTAACATGGATAGAACCAGGTCGGTGTCAAAAAAAAAAGAAAAAAAAATCAGACTGATACGTTGGGCGAAAGTTTCAAGAAGATGGACCTGCATTATTTCATCATTGGATTCATCACAGGGTAGGTTGGAATTCGATCTCCCAGATTTATGAATGGCTTAGAAGTCACCATCACGAAGTTGGGGATTTAGTTATTCTGAAATTATTCCCACACTGATGAAATTCGAAGTACGGGTATGATACGGATGATGCTTAAATCCTATCTAAATCCAAACCCCGCACAATTTTATGAATTATTCATAAAAATTAATAAAATATCGCGTTGCATTTCAAGGTAATCTCAGATTATAGAGTGGACTAAAGTACCGATGGAGACATCCAAAGCTGATATTGACCTTTCACTGATATCGTTTAAATGCAATTGGTGCTGGGGCCGTGAGCGATGATTACAGGATTATATGGTGAATTTAATTCATAACTGAATAAAAGTTATAAAAGAGATTTGCTGGACTGTGTTGAAAACCGACAATATCTGATGGTATGTCTTGAAGTCAATCGCCCTGCCGTATAGGTTTTGCACAGTGCATTTTTATTGTGCAGTTTCCACATAAGACAATTTCAACTTCAAATAATCACTGGATTGGAGATTGGTTAACTTGAACATGTGCCATCCATAAAAGAGACGATGATCTGAGCAAAGTCAATGGTATAGTGCCTGGCAACCAATAACTTTTTTGTTTCTGTAGCAAGAGTTTAGAGATATGCACTAAGATATTGGAAAAATTTACCGGCAGTATGGCTAAGTTTTTCTTGAAAACAAGATGAGGTTCACGAAAAAGTATACTTTCAGCTCCAAATTGGCGGGCCTCAGATGTAACATACGTAATAATTTAGCTGAAAGAATCTCGATGGTGACACGCGGGGAATTTTCATTGAGTCTATAACGATGCGGAATCCAACCGAGGGGACCAAGAGTTACAGTTGTTTTTTTTTTTTAGGTTTATTGCGAGAAAAGGAGACTAATTGTTCCTTTGTTGACGTTTTCTCTCGATGATGATGATCACGAAACAGGTGATAAGTATTGAGTTCTACAATGTGCGCTTTGTTGGAATTTTCACGTATTGCACGTGTGTTACAGAATTCACACTGATTTTTGCAAGATTGTGAGAAAATAATCAACGTTGTTTCATTTTTAGTGTCTCTAATTGATTGGAAGACTCAAATGTAAAGCAGTAACACACAATTGGTGCTATTAGTTCTTCTTGGCAAAAACATTGAAATGGTCCTATTTAAATTGAACTATCATTATCATACGGTGGTGCACTCCTTTTTCGTGTGAAATTTCGTATAATGGAGTCCGTTTTTAGGATTTCATAATAGATCCTGTGAGTTTAAGAGCGGCTGTCTCTAAACCACAAAAACTAACATTTATGCACAATCTTTGTATTACGGATATTGCTCCAGTATGAGGTACAGGATGAATCTGAAAGGCGATGGAATGATTCTAATGATGAAGGAAATCCAGGCTCGTTATTGAATCATATATTGATTCTTTCAATATTTCACATTCTATTCTTGCTTTCGTTCCGATAAGCACCACCTCTGCCAAATTGGATTTAATATTTAAACAACGCCCGGACAAGACTTTTAATATTTTCAAACCGTAGCCGAAGCAAACAATTTTCTCGTGAAATGAGCGTATACTTGATCGAAAATTTCTGAGAACAGCCGAGTCATGAAATGGAGCTACAAGAGTAAAATCGCGGGTTGATCGAGATCTTATTATCAGCATCTGCTCTGACATCTTTATTACCGTGGAACGGGGTTTTTCTATAAGCTTAATCGCAATCTTTCACTATTAGGAGCGCAAAATAGTAACAAAATCTCAAAACGTATAATTACTAGGAGTAAGTTTGGATGTATCTCATCAGAGCTCACCAATTTTGCATCTCAAAAATTTTTTTGGTTGTAATTCGGGAACCCTTGAATAAAGATGTTACAACGCCGTATAGAGTCTCAATGACTGACCCCAAAATTCCGAAAAATCATTTGGTGCAAAATATTTCCACCAGAATTTGCGATTCCTTACATGAAAATGGCTTCAGCAAGGATTTTATGTGATTTGAGGGGTTGATATAGATGAACTAACGGCACAAAAAATCATCACAATTGGACGATAGTTAGAGGAATCAAATTGTAAGTTAGTGAATCGTGGCGGTCGGACTTTAGCGGTTTTCACATCGTATCGCTTTTCGGAAATCATGTGGGGTCTTTCCGACCCCGAATCAGAATTAAGGGCTCAAATACGAAAAACACACTATTTTTTAATAAAAAAATACGATCGATTTACCTGTAAGCGTAAGATCCATCGATGTCCTGCTGATGATTCTGTCTCAAGATAGCGTATCTTCTCCCATAGTAATCCGGATTGTAACGATTCTGAGGATTGTACGGGAATTGCGCATCTATTGCACCCAAAAACGACAACATCATCACCTAAACAGATAATGAATGTATGTTTGATAAAACTACAATGTGAGTATGCAGTGAGCAATAACAACGCACGAACGATCACAATAGAGTTCTCACTTCTGCAGGCGGTGATGGCGCCTCGTACATACACGACGACGCCTCTTTCCTCTTTCACTTTTAAATATATGTCTAATTTGTCGTGGGTATCATACACGTGATCATTGGATTATTGCACACGAATCAGATAAGCAAAATTGAGACGCGAGCATTGTGGCGCAGAGGAAAAGAGACCCATGACCTTGTATGTATGTTGTACCTTATACGACTCTTTTCATTCCCGTTGATAGATTCTATCTCAAAGGATCTCTGATGGACTGTTAGCGAAGGATTTTTCTTTCATTTTTTTTTTTCTACTTGGTTGGAGAGATGCTCATTTCCGTTTATACGGGTGTTTATTGTTAAATTCAAGCATTTTCTCATAATATTAATTGAAATCTGTATGCATATAAATCGTTTCGAAACTTGGGGGATTGCGGTTTTTGAATATATGAATTGGCGATTGGGAACCGATAAAATTTTTGAAGCTGTATGGAATACCTATGAGTTGTTTCTGAGAAGAATTATTGCTTTACGGGGTGGAATTCATTCACAAAATTGTATGATTCCGGATAATGAATTATTCTAGAATAAATCGAATAGTTATGAAATTTTGCTATTGCGCGAATCGGAATTGATTAAAAGTTCCCATACAATTCCACAAGGGGCTATCCATTAATTACGTGACGGAAATATTTATACGCTCAGACCATCGACCCACCCTTCGAAAGAGTTTTCTCCATTCGAATAACAATTGTTTGTAAAATTTTCAACACCAACCATGCAAAACCACCCATAAACTCTTAAGGTAATTGATGGACAGCCCTTGACTCTACTGTGCATTATTTGGGAGAATTGTAAGGAACTTGGACGAGATTTGGATCCTTGTAATTATGCGTTTCAGGTATATTATTAATTCGAATGAACCTGTTGGATTTATCAATTTTTAGAGCTTGTAAAAAGGGCCTGGTGAGAGACTGACGTATTAATCGCAGTAAATATCTGATTATTCCACGAAAAGTGTTTCATTACTCACTTTTACAGAAGGATATCTAGAATCTGGCCAAAACCGAAGATGGATACGATCTTGGGTCTTATAAATCAAAATATATTCACATTGTATAGGAGATATTTGATCATTGATATGTTTGATTTCCTACACCAATGAAAAAATATAGACTCAATAACACGTTGACTGCAACGGGACCCAACGGTGGGTCTCGCAGTTTTCCATCTTCCAACTTTTGCCGATTCTCAGTGGCTCGAAAAATATTTGCAAGAATTTTTTCAAATCATTTATTTTGTCTAGGGCATGAACAACAAGCTGAGAAAGAGTTTACTCTCATTTAGACATGTTCACCATAATACGGAGGCCCAGTTTGTATCCGAGATAAAATTGTGAAAAATCGGCTTCGCGCAGCAAACGTTTTAAAAGGGTTGAATAAAAGATTAGTGAGAGAAGACTTTTTGAAAGAGGCTTGGTTGGCCCGACTTAAAATCTCATTTCTAAAATTTGATCTTGCCAAAATAAACGTACCTAATAGAATTTGGATTCCGCTGAAATTTCCAAACTGGAAAGAAGCAGGGTTTTACACGAAATCGATTCTGATTTTTGTTTCATTTCGTATCTAGGGGTCAAACTCCTGTGAAAATTTTGGAATTAATTTCCATTCATCTTGAATACAGAATACGAAACGATCGGATGCATCTCCAAAATTATGACGAAAAGATTAACTCTTCGATACGAAACAATAGTTTTATTTCGTGTCAAACCCTTGAAGGAAGAAACGGTAGGGATTGAGTATAAAACGACCAAAAAATTATTGCTCCTAACAATGAAGGAGAATTTATCGTGTTTTTCATTCTCAGAACTACCATCGATCATTTTTCGTTCGCAATTCATGCTGCTTTCGATTATTTACAAAAAATTTTCTCCAATTGAAAGTAACCATCGGGATCAAATGGATAACCTCACAAAAAAACTCATCATCCTCGTCAGGTTCTCAGTGATTACATATCAAACCAGAAAATAGTCCAAATCACCATTAAACTCACCGTGGCAGCAAAGCTCTTCATGATGAACAGCCCTTTTTTGCAACTCAAAAATGCAACAGAAAGTCCAATCACCAGCACCAAAAATTCTCAAATTCCAAACAACCCCCGAGCAATTTACACTTTCTATGATTACTAAAAGTTCAGAGGTGTACGGGGTGAAAAGCTTCGCGAGACTACGAATTAACACTGTAGAGTAAGATTGGATCCCGCGCGAATTTATAGCGCCTCAAAAGCATCGTATACAAGTTCCCCGTTCATATATTGCAAGCCTTTAGTGAGTAAGAGAGAGGAGGAGCCAGTAATAAGGCCCCCATCGATTCATTCACCAAGATGAACGTGATGTCTCGATGTATTCACTCGCTAGAATTGCAATTTCACATGATATTTGACCTTTCTCGATCGTAATGCAACTCACATATATAGCTCATCTCTTTGATAATAATCGCATGTTATGAGGCTGTTAATAAGTCGGTCTTTGATTTGTAACGATTTTGTGATTTGTACAGGCGATAAATATGGATTAGAGTGGAATTGAATGGAGAGGGAATATCTTTTGGGGATGGTAGTTCGTGGTTTATGGAGAGCAGAAGAATTTTGCAAGGTGCTGATTGTGATGGATCATGGAGTGAGATCGATTGAGATCGGAAAGGATTTTCCATGCTTGGTAAAAAAATTTCGAATTGAGGCTTTCAACTATAGACTAGTCTGATTTAATGTTGAGATATCAATGTGAGCTGGTTAAGACAATGTGTAAGGTGAGTTCAACGAATTTGATCTTATTATCTGAGACGTCATGATTTCGTCATTTTGTGACAAATCTAGGTAGAAGAATCGAATTTGAATTTCATGCTATTGTGTAGGTTCTTGAGTACTATTCAGAACAAACTTCGAGGGTGGACAGTTGAAATTTTAATGACATAGTTAACTAAGAATCTTCTGTATTTTCAGAGTTCTTTTGGTCAATGCAATCGAGTTGAGGATAAAGGTCAAATCTGCGCCTCTCATTATTTTCGCCATCGATTGATGACAAATTTCATCAAAAAAGGGCATAAACAAAGACCTTGATTATGAACGTGAGCACATGTCACACATTATTTAAATTGCTCACTTTGTTTCGTTGCACAAATTAGTAGTACGAAACAGTGTGATAGTTTCTTATTATTTTAATTTTTTATTCAGCTAAAAATGATGGAGAATCATCAATTCTTATCCACTAATTATCGATTTTCTAGTTTTGCAGTACCATTGCGATTTCAAAATGATCTCATTCACGGATTATTGGATCAACTGAATATGAGTTATCATAAACCCTTTGTTACATTTATTGAATGATTCTAAGTTTGTGAGTATTTAATGCCAAATTTTGAATTTTTATTGGTATTTTAGGCCATTTGAATTCATGATGGTTTCGATAGATATTTTTATTGAAAGTTAGTTGTCGTATCTCATTATTAGGATGTCTTATGATAGCCTTGATCATAATTCTTCAAGAAAATACTCGGAAACTAGCCATTCTTCTTTTCTAAGAGTATCATCCTATTGTCAGCTTAATTTATATTCCAATCGCATCTTTAACTCGATTTTCATATAATTGTGCCAATCCATCATAGGAGTAAAAATACAATTTTCTTAATTGAGCCTTAGAAATTTAAATGAAAAATCTCGTATAATTCAGAGTCCGTAATGCCAACACCTATCACAATAGACACAAGCATTTTCTCGATCATATGGTAAAGAAATATGAACAATGCGCTCATCCTGTCTCTCAAATAGAAAATATGAGACCATCATATTATATTATGATCTCAGGTGTTAATTTTTCTGTAGCAAGTAATAACAGCCCGATTGAGTCCTTACAAAACAGAAAATGCCTTACGATACTCCTTGGGATTATTTAATTATAGATATAGCTCGATGAGATGTCAGTCATACTCATCTATTTTTGCACACTCGAGCCGCATATTCAAAGTGGCAAATATTATGCTTGGAATAGATATGCCTATAACCTTATGTATGTACTGGGTGGTTGCATCTTTGAGTCGCAGGTATACTATTCTGTGCCACGCGTGCAAGCAATAAACATTTCGCGAACTTGAAAAAAAAATGATTGCATGTCGAGAAATCACTTAGACGCTCATCTCTTGATGGCAAGGCAAAATCTATGCAAGAAGTATGAACACGCCATCGATACGTTCGACATGCCGGGTTGATCATCATTTTGAAGTGTTATGCGTTTATTATAGGTTGAAAAGTGGCTGTGGATAGGCTTATGCATGGCGTGTGCCTAACCGGTGCTATGATGCAAGAGGAGTTTATTGCAATTTTGCTACAGCAATGTATGAAATTCCATTGAGATGAAGATTGGACTTCCGCCTTATCAATACTGATCGATTTGCATTCCCAGATTTTTCAACGTTTGAGGGTTCTAGGTATGTACGTGTGAATTGTGAACGGAACTTTTCCTCTCATATCATTTCGGTGAAGTTTTGATCGATCATGGATCGAATTTTTTTAGATGCTTTATTTGATCCGGAAATCAGGAACACGTTGGAATACTCAGAATTGCAGCCTGAGGTCAACTTCATCCCTGAAAACCGATTTTTGCACACAAATTATTTTTTTCCCTCGAAACTATTTGCCAGATGACGTTAAAAAGTCATTGATTTAGTCAAAGAGGTCAAGATACACATCATAGAATTTTTCCCACCAGATCGATTGCTGGGAAGGCCTAGGAATGGGGCTTGGACTGAGAGCGAAATTTACTTCTACGTCAATTCTCTGGGGGTTATGGGTCGGAGACCGATCAATACTTCCAGGGTATATTTTTCTGTTGGAAATACACGCCCATAAGATTTTTCAAACGGATCGATCGCTGGGAACATCCAGGCACCAGGCAATGAGAGGGCCAAAATGGGGGTTTTTTCTCTGAGTTTTTGGAGGTTATGGCCGAGAGACCGGTCAATACTTTTGGAATGAGTTGCTTGGATAGAAAGACATGGCGCAGATTTTCTTCAACTGGATCGGTCGCTGGGAACTCATACGAATGGCAGGTTGAGTCACGTGACTTCAGGTTTTCCTCCAAAATTTATGGGTTATCACTAGGAGACCACTGAATCACCCTGTAATGGGTTGTTCGGAATACCGAATACATTCAAGAAATCGACGGAGGGGTGAAGACCGCTGTCAGTACGAGCTCCTCTTCTAGGTCTCCCCAGCAATCGAACTTGTCCAAAAAACATTCTGGGACATGTACTCAGGGTCGAGCAACACATTACAGAATGATTCAGTGGTCTCCTATTCATGACCTATATATTTCGGAGGAAAGCGTCCAGTCGGGAGACTCAAAATGCCATTTGCATGTCTTCCCAGCAAACGATCCGGTCGAAAATAATCTGGGTTATGTCTCTCCATCCAAGCAACTCATTCCAAAAGTATTCGCCCGTCTCTCGGCCATAACCTCAAAAAACTCGGAGAAATCCCCCATTCTGGCCCTACCATTGCCTCGATTTTGGGTGCTCCCAGCGATCGATCCGATCAAAAAATTATGTGGGCGTGTCTTTTTTACCAAAATAGAGTATTTCCGTACTGAGCGAGATAGCCCATTTAAGGCACTAGGACAGGGACATGGACATGTCCTCCAGTGCCCTCTAAATGGACTTGCATTTGCAAGCGAAGTGCGGATATATATTCTTTCGTTACGAGAACCCTAAAACCGCATTCAATCGCGGGATTCTGAGGTCAGAGTAATGAAAAATATATTCCGGAAGTATTAATCGGTCTGCGACCCATAACCTCCAAAGAACCAACGTAGAACTGAATGTCGCTCTCAATCTGAGCCCTATCTTTAGGTCCACTCAGCAACCGATCTTGTCCAAAAAAATTCTGGGATATGCATTTAGGATCGAGCAATACATCACAGAATTATTCAGTGGTCTCCTAGCCGTAACCTATATGTTTGTGAGGAAAGCCTCAAGTCGGGAGACTCAAAGTGCCATTTGCATGTCTTCCCAGCAACCGATTCGCTCGAAAAAAAATCTGGGGCATGTCTGTCCATCCAAGCAACTCAGTTTAGAAGTAAGGGCTCTCGGCCATAACCTCCAAAGATTCGACGTAGGAGTGAATATCGCTCTCAGTCCAAGCCCCATTCCTAGGTCTTCCCGAAATCGATCTGATCGGGAAAAATTCTATGATGTGTATCTTGACCTCTTTGACTAAAACAATGACTTTTTAACGGCATCTGGCGAATAGTTTCGAGGGAAAAAAATAGTTTGTGTGCAAAAATCGGTTTTCAGGGATGAAGTTGACCTCAGGCTGCAATTCTGAGTATTCCACCGTATTCCTGATGTTCGGATCAAATAAAACATCTAAAAAAATTTGATCCATGATCGATCAAAAGTTCACGGACATATAAATGCGAATATCAGAACGGTGTAAGCCCATTTTTTATTGCAAAATAACTGATAAAATATGTAAGCAACCGAAAATCATTACGCCTCATGCACAAACTGTCGTAAAAACATACTCATTACATGACAAATGATGCATTAATCACTAAAAATGGCAATCCAAATTCTCTATGGTAAGAAAACTTTGAAGCTCGTTTGCCAGAATGGCCAAAAATGGACTTATACCCCATTTTGGTCGGGAGCCGTCCATATAATGACTATATCTGTCTCATTATCCTGGATCTTAACATGGTCTCAGACTTCCTTCATTATGAAATAAGCATTTTGAAAAAGATGATGATGTACTCAGATTCGGAAGGGGCCTCTGACTGACCGTACTTATTCGCTTTAACGCAACTCCATCGCGAAGTTCTGTACGTACGTAAATATAACTGCAATCGCATTACACCAAGTATACGAGAGGTATAGGTATCGATGAAATCGGCTTACATAGCAAACCCAAAATTAGCTCATCAATCAATCTTAAAAAGCGCTCAGTATTAATACCCGTCTACGATACATTTGCACGCGATAAGTAGCCAATCGAGTTTCGTAAGATCAGCACGCGATATCACTTCGGCGGACGAAATATTCTGCATTCATGTTAACAGCTTATCGCATGTCTCAAATGACGGTGATGCTATATTATTTTTGAGTGCAATCGACCAGGAACCCGTAGTCCTCTGGGAAATCAGACTTTTTTCATATTCATTATCATCACCTTACATTTGCTCATGAAACCTATCGGCTAACATTTGGTAGAAACCCTTAACGTCTCTTCTAAATACCTCCGGGCTAAAATACTCAAGGATCGAAAATTTGATTTCTTCATCCTTCTTTCCAATCTGTATGATGATGAACCACATGTATGTGAGTTTTCAGCTTCTATTCATACTTCTCAAGGATTCCCGGCCATTCTCTTAAAAGCAATATCCCGAACGACGACTTCCTCGAATGACCATTACCTCGAATGTCAATAATCGCGAATGATTTTTTCCCCCGAATGATCTTTTTTCCGGAAGAATTTTCCCCCGAGTTATTAAATTCTGACATTATTGTGATCATTTCATGCGTATATAATGAACAGACAATGGACATCGACGAATGTATAAACTGTAGTGACAAAAGGACAGCATCCCGTTCAAAGGTAGAAAATTATATGAAAGTAAACACCCTTAGGTCTACATACATATAATCAAGACAAAGAAGCTCAAGTTTTTGCCAGAGTAGGAATCCCGATCACATTCCAGCGGCACTATCAAATTTGACAGAAGGCTTGGATTCGAAACTATTGCAGAAACTATTCGTTTGTCCAACATAGCCCACGATTCGTGTTTTTCCCGAAAGATCCAAAATCGAGACTCTACACATTTTCACTTGTTTCATTGCTAGTTCCTTGAATCCAAAATATCGTTAGGAAATCTTCGAAAGAACATTTAGAAGGTCTTAAGAGTATCTACGAGTTTTCGTGAATTTTTCCACATTACCCTGCATGACTCGCGTTAGGCATTGCGAGCAGTTAACAGAAAATAAGACTCAGGAATACTTAGCCTCAATAATCACCATTGGAATTTTTATCAAAAACGATCTCCAAGGACGTGAATCGATTGATTTTTTGTAACCTTTCCGAAGATCTTTCAAAAATTGACCTAGTTGTTCAACATGAGGTATTCGTGTCCCACTTTTTTGCACTTTTTTCGTATAGGACAATCACTCAAATACCACGACGAATATGTTGTAGATATGATTTACCCAAGGCGTGTCCCATTCACTTTATTTCTCATATTCTACGCATTGTGCGTTATTATTTTTCTTCGCGCGCAACAAACGAATAGGTATCACAATACGCAAGGCCTCATCTCATAGATTTACGAAAGACGCATGCATGGGAGGAGAGAGGATGCGCCTCTGTTATTCAAATGCTAATCGTCGACGCCCGCCTCTTATTATACCATCCATGTATCACATATTTCGCGCGTCGGCCGAATTTTCCAAACAGTTTCGCAAACTGCGCGCTTTGGGATTTGCATCGAACGATTTAAAAGCCTATGTGTTTAATACATGTATATATGTGGGTGTGTTATTATTTGGCTATTTATGAAGACTCGTGTATATTTCGGGCTGAAAATTGATGGAGAGTAATTGCCACTTATCGATTGCAAATTATGGGTAATCAGTTTGAGAGAAAAGGGGATTACTGGAATTATTAGATGAATTCATTGGTGTGGCTTAGGGTTTGAGGTGAAGGCTAAGATTTATGTAGATTCGGTTTTGTGCAATTCAATCTCGCACACTTGATTCAATGCGTCGCTTTCATTAATCAATGAAGACGAGAAGTGAAGTGAAGTTTGAAGTATGTTAGTGAAAGAATTATCAGTGATAAGAGAATGGTGGCCTGAGGGGATTTCTTTACAGATTAATAATTTTGAATTTTCGCGCGGGAATGTGTGTCGACTTATACGACCGATACGCTCAATGAGGCGTGATTTAAAATGCATCAATCATCAATCAATTAGAATAAGTTTGTGGAATTTTCTTGATTTTTGGAAAGTATCCTCCGCGAAGATAGCCGATTTTTGGGTTGATTAATGGATAAAAAGTAGTCACACAATTTCGACTGTTTATATTTGTAATGTCTCGATTTTGATTGCTCAAATCCATACAAAAGGACTATACAATTCAACAACATGATTAGATCAAATCATCATTGATGGATGTTCACTTTTGTTTTCATATCCTCAGTCGAACAATGTAATGCAATTCTTTCGTTACCTTGAAATTCGGTAAAACAAGATATCATCCATAAAATAATTCAATACTTCAAAAAGCTCATAAAAATCATCAGCCTGGGAATATATTTTAATGAGAAAAGAATGCAGCCCACCCAATGATAATACTTGCAAAAACTCTACAGAATTACATGCATGTAATCCCCTACAGAATATTAGATATTTATGTATTTATTGCTCAACAAAATATAACATACTTACTATTCATGAAGATCATTGGATTTAGATCGTGCAATAGTAATTGCACACTCTTACTCTTCGGTGAATCTGTCACATCTCTAAATACTTGTTCAATACTTGCAGTCAGCAGAAGAAAGAAGTAGATCGGAATTCCAAACTCATTAAACAGCTCGTCTTTATTTAATCTCCTATCATCACCGCTTGAGAAACTTGCTTCACTTTGAAAAGAAGGCCTGGTAGATAATCCTGGCAACTTCAATAAATTGCAACTACTTGTCAAGTCATTTCGTACTTCATGTGATGAGAGTCTAAGGATCTCAATTGACGCTCTTTCGTATTTCTCACCCGTACAGACCCGCCCACCTGAGCATTCGCACATTCTTCAGACGCAATTTTCATCAGTTGCGGAATTCAAGTCTGATAACGGGTATTAGATGTATTGTTGTAGAGTAAAAAAAACTTGAAATTCGTCGCTTCCCAAAGGGATTGGTTTTGATGCTTTGTGGTTTTTCTGAAAAGCTCACATGCGTACTAAAATTATGTCGGAGATAAGATACGTTCGGAGGATGAAAGTAGGCGCGGATTTTTTTCGTTACTCTCGTTGAAAAGCACAAAACATATGTTTCTTAGGGTGTATCCAGGATGATGTGTATGTGTTACGTGCAAAGTCCGAAACTGTGCACTCCGGGGAGTGCACAACGATGGTTTGTGCAAAGCCCGGTGGATCGGGCTTTGCACAATGTGCAGGAGTGTGCAGAGTCCGATGCATCGGGCTTTGCACAGAGAATTCTTGTACAAAGTCAGATCCACCGGACTCTGCACCACTCTTGTTGTGCAAAGCTCGATATGCCGAGCTGTGCACACAGGATTGGGCTGGGATCTGTAAATTTCAGAGGTGAGTCGGGGAATCTCTAAGAATGATTGAAATAATGAATATGGCAGCCATGTCTCACGAGGCCAATCTCAGCAAAATTAACCCGGAATACGGAACTATGGATCGAAAAAGCACCGATTTTTATGCCTGAAATTGATTCGATTGTGTTGAAAGATGATGGCGGTTTCATCAAGAGCGCCGTAGGCTATAAAAATCTTATCGCGGGTGTCCTGATGGTTACCAAGTGAGTTACTCCTCGCATGATTCAGGGAATTTTGATATTCTGATAAAAATTCACGTTGAAATTTCAACGGACATGGAGGATGCCATGAGATTAATAACGCCGTGAAAGTCGAAAATACTAGTGTAACGAGCGAAGCAACTCTCGTGTTTCGAAAATTCTGTCGTGCACGTTTGAATGAAATAATGAGAACGAATAATTTGAGAGATTTGCCTCCATGTAACCTTGAACATACTCAACATTACATGAAGTTACCCGAGTTGTATCAACATATTTGATGGAATCCTCCATGTTCGGTTCCAACGTGAATTTTCATCGAAATATCAATTGAATCAGTGCTCTTTTGATCCATGGTTCCGTTTTCCGAACATCCCGAATCAGTCACTCTATGATTGGGCTCATAAGACTGACTGCTGTGAATATTAGTTGAGTCATTACCACGGATTTTCCGACTCTCGCCTGAAGATTACGGATCCCAGCCCGATTCTGTGTGCACAGCTCGGTATATCGAGCTTTGCACAACAAGAGCTGTGCAGAGTCCGCCGGTGAATCTGACTTTGTACAAGAATTCTCTGTGCAAAGCCCGATGCATCGGACTCTGCACACTTCACATTGTGCAAAGCCCGATCCACCGGGCTTTGCACAAACCATCGTTGTGCACTCCCCGGAATGCACAATTTTGGACTTCGCACGTAACATATGCATGCATAATATGCTCACGGCTCACAGCGCATACCCACGGCTCACGTGCGCCATGCGCTACTCCATCGGATTTTAGCCTGCGAGTGATATGGATTTCCCTTGTTACCGGCTGGATCAAATACAGAACTTGAGGTTAGCGATCGAGAATGGATGACGATCTTCCGGGAAATCCATGTCACTCGCCGGCTAAAATCCGATGAGCAGCGCATGGCGCACGTGAGCCGTGGGCAGTGCGTACGCTTCATTTGTGGACACACCCTAATGCATATGCAGTGCACATTGCGCATATGCACTGCACACGTGCACCATGTGCAGCTCATATAACTTGAGCAAAGATAGAAGAGCTCACATCAGAGAATTTCTGATTTAAATCAGTTCGTGTCTTTGCCCCGTTGCCAGTTGATCGAGAGAATAGAATTCGACGAGTTCCGTCTGGTTTCGTCTAAAATTTGACGAGTTGCGCATGTGCACATGTGCAGCACTTCATCGAACTTGAACAAAGATTGAAGGGTTCACATCAGAGAATTTCTGATTTGAATCGTCTCGTGTCTTTTCTCCGTTACCGGTTGATCGGAAATAAGAGTTGACGAGTTCTGGCCCATTTTCGTGAAAATTCGATGAGCTGCACTTGTGCAGTGTGCACTGCTTATGCAGGCACATGCATATTTGTGGACGCACCCTATAGGCCCAGACCACAGCAATACGTGATTGGGGATTCGTTATTCATTCATAAGCTTCCATATGAAACATCTAAGCCCTTCCAGCACGAAGTTGTTTTGCCCTGCTGAGAATAATTCATGGGGAACCATGTGTGCGGTCCAACGGAACTATTCTCGGTCGGGTGCCTTTTCAAAATTTTTTGTATTCCATGACTGTTTGTCGTTTGGACATAGAACACGAAAACACTGGAACTAACGATTTTCAGAACTTTGTTAACCGTTAATTACTCATGAGATGTATGAGTAGCTCTGTGGAAACTTTGGAATAATGTGTGCCTGCTTGTACAAAGCCCTGAAACGCTCGAGGAAAAAATCTCAACGGTCATTATCGATGTAATTTTTGTGCTCTTTTTGGCGTAATCGTTAGTTGTTTGATTCAGCGCTACCCAAAAATGTTAACATCAAAAAAGGAGTCAAATGTCAGGTCCGTGTGATGTGGTTTTTCCATTTTTCGGTCTTTGCGAGTATGTAGCGCCACCGAGACGGTCGGTAGAGATTCGGGCGAGCAAATTTATCGAAAATAATGATATGGAGTATCAAATATCATTGTTATGAGAGCCCAGAGACCACTTTTTGTGTATGCGCTGAGCACATACATTTTGTGGCACAGTTTTGGCTAAAATTTTACTCGCTCAGTTTTCCCCGATAAAAGTGAATTTGTTCCATTCCAGGCCTTTCCGCACCAATTTATTTTTAGTGAATGTTCAGGCGCAACTTTTCCATATCCCGAGGTATCGAGATAATTGATTTTTACACTTTGGGGAGTACTTTTCCCCGAAAATCTAGTTTTTCTAAATTCTTATGTCAGGTACGGACCTGACATAAGAACGCCAATACCACACGGGTGATATTGGCGTGACCCTTGACGCGAGACTACAGAGGTCCTAGTCAGTTTTTTTTTCAAAGTATTTGATGCTCAAATAAAAATTCCTAAACCTCAAAGCTGTAGATCAAACCGTTTGTCTGTGAGATCAATTTTAGTGTCGAAATGTCAGGTTCGTGTGTCGCTACCGCGTCTCTCCATGTTATCTTCATGGTACTGATGAGTGGGAAAATTCACATTCTTGTGCGAGTTTATTCATATTTCATTTGTTGCAAAAAGTCGAAAAATAAATCTTAGAATCTTCGAAAGAGAGGTTTAGCGCTGGCACGTTGTCGACCCCAAAATATCGAAGTTTCCGCGGAACTACCGATATACATAATTTTGAAAATCTTGAATCATTTCAATGAGGTAACAGATTTGAATGTCTACTGCCACAGAATTCTAGAGTAAAAGCTACAGAGAGGCAATGCATTGTTTTTTGACATTTGATTGAAGAAATTTCAATCAGCAACGATATTAAAATGTGCCAAAATTCCACCTCAGTAATTAAGGGTTAAATTCTTCTCGTGCAAGCGTTTTGAAGTAGATTTTGGAATGTATTCCGCAGAAAGTTGAATCTCGTATGTCCAGATAATTTTCAGATTTTTTTTAGATTTTATAACCTAATCACTATCTGGGAGCTTTAGACACTCGGAAACGTAGTTCCAACGATGAAATTACATTATTCCGATGGGAATAGAACGACAAACCGCAAAATTAGAATTTTCAAACTTTTTTAGATTTTTCCTTTTTTCTCCCACACAACCAGATATCAGATATCAGATTCTGGCTTCGG
Organism: Eretmocerus hayati; assembly: GCA_029851415.1. Taxonomy (NCBI): domain Eukaryota; kingdom Metazoa; phylum Arthropoda; class Insecta; order Hymenoptera; family Aphelinidae; genus Eretmocerus; species Eretmocerus hayati. The sequence continues at coordinate 2,398,102 of CM056743.1, read as the reverse complement.
CCTATAGCTTTATCGATTCCTCGTATCAATATAGACTTGTATGAATTTTCACAAATATTTCTGAAGCAGTAAAAAAGAATTACCACCGATTGTTGGAAATCGATTTAGAAAAATTTGTCCATCATATTGGATATTGTGTTTTGTGAGTGAATGGGTTTTACGGAACAACCGTGCTGACGCATCTCTCATCAGACAATAGAAATTCTATAAAAGCAACATATTCTTCAAGCTCGCCATTATCTCCCAAAACTTGATTCGAATCATTCTTGCTCTTAAGTTGAAGGTTTATGACCAGGAATGATGTAAACAAATTAAAACACGAATAAAGTTAAAGAGGTGGCTGTTTATTCTGTGATTTGGAATAATTCAGTAGTTGCACAATATTTTTTTGAACATTGTACACCATTGAACGTTTAGTACTGAGTATAACGAATTATCCCTAATCAATTCATTACAATAGGAATATGCATATAGGATTGTATAATTTCCCACTTACGACCGGTTTGATTTGATCAGTTTTGCTTTGTCTCATAAATTTAATGCTGTTCTCTTTCCTCTAATTTGATCTCTGTTGAATGAATATAAAGTCTGCTCTTACATTTTTGTACATATAAATGTGCTATAGATTGTGAGACTTCTCAATCTAATATTTCTTATGGTCCACAAGGCACTGACACTATATACACATTGATGTATTTGTAAAAATAACAACAAGAAGGTCAATTCATTTTCACGAGGCACACGAAAGTGAGCCACTACAAGTTCTGTTTGCGTGATTATACATATAGAAGTAATACTCAAAATTCATATAATTCTTTGAAACAGCATAACCATTGGCGCAATTTTCTCTTTAAGAAAATACTAGATATTTGTTAGTAGTAAATATTCAAGGATTGAGCAGATCTATGGGCATATTATGAAAAAAATATACTATTCTCAGCCACGTGAGCAACTCAATTCAGAAGAACAAACTTGGTTCGAGAATTCAAGTAATAAAAAAATTCTAACATTGTTGAAAAACTACGAGATTCATATAAGAGATTCAGTATTCTAGTGTGAAGTAAATGGAGGATAAAAATTTTTGGTATGAAATTCTGGAATGCAAATTTCAATGCACAAGATTAGAATAACAAGTTCTAAGATCTATCCAAGTAAACAACATTCAGTGGTGATTGTACGATTTTCTATCGACTAAAATGTTATAGAATCTTCACCGAAAATTGCAACATATTTAATCGTACTTCAGAATGTTTCCAATACCTTAGTGGAAACTTAGACGTAAAAAATGTCTCAAAAAAATGGACAGCGTAAAGTTTTGCGATGATTCTGATGAATGTACACTATAAAAAAGACTTAACTCATAAGTAAAGTCAATTGCTCCGCTCGCATTCTTAAGAATAACTTTGAAACTTATGATAACAAGTATGTAAATAAGAAGTAACAATTTGCCCAAATTCAGAATTATTCAATGTCTGTCTCACATCACTAATAATTCTTACATTTTATCTATACAATAGAGAAGTATTGAATGTTGAGTATCACACTGCTGCTTCTCTAAGCAACCTTCGGGAATCCTCGCTCCACCCTCTGTTTTGATCATACAATGAGCTCATCAATAAATTGTTGACACGAACGATTTCCACGTGTTTGTAATTATTGAAAGAGAAAGGACATTCCTCTTTCGTTTTGATTCAATGCCTAATTCACGGTTGGAAAAATCAAAGAAAATAACTCATCGCGTTAAAAATTACATTCTGTGCAACAAAAATGTGACAATATGGAGCGCTCGCACTCACTTTACTTTGAATGCTAATTATTACCGATCTGATAGCTAAATAGTAATATAGATGTGTTTATATAAAAATATATAGCTATTCGGTAAAAATACATGAATGTAAGTACAGGAGAATACGAGGGGGGAGTCCAGATGGAAGAACAGAAATCGAAGGTGCTATAGCGGCAGCACAGGAGGTCTTGTTCGGCATGTTATTAGTTAACACCAATTTCTGATTATATATATTCTTCATTTGCTGAGAAAATACTATACTCCAGCGGAATGATTACTCGGCCGCCTGATGACGATTTTCGATTTATGATTTGGCGAGTCGTTAAGTGGCTGGGAGTCCTCTGATGTAGATTGAGGATATTTGTTGTCTGGATAATTCCAAGGTTGAATTTCGGATGTTCCAAAAATTTGATAGACGACGTAAGTGCCGCACGCTACACATGCCGTAAGACCAAACACATTCTTCCACGCATCTAGGGTTTGCTGAAATAGTAATCATTTGTGAATCTCCGGATTCGTAAGTCGCTGATATTTTTAAATAATTCGGTTTATTGAGAGTGTTCTTCAAGTTTTTGAAAAACGACGGTAGAAAGGAAAACAATAGTAACGTCTCCTGCGGAATATTTTCTTCTCGATTTCAAAGAAAATTACAACGAGATCGGCGCAGAAGTGAGCTTACAAAGTCGCGGAAAAAATGTAAGAATGTTCAAAAATTCTCTGCTGAGATTAATTTTGCACTGATCTTGATGAAATTTCGTTTTAAATCTGCCGAAAAGTACTTCGCTGGTGGCGGCTTTATTGGTTCACGTTTTGTTTTTCAGATTAGTTATTGGAAATATACCAATTTTACCGCTAGAGGTACCCCAATCGGTTTTGAAAAGATAGAGAGTACTCTTGCTAAGCTGACAAATGAGTGATTATCTCATGGATCCGAAAAAAAATTCTAATTGATTGAACATTGCGGGTAACTTACGCTGTCTTCAATCAGCAGACCCGCTGCAATTGGCGACAGAAAACTTGCTGTCATGTGAATAGTTTGTGCAAAAGCGAGGACTGGACCTGATTATGAAGAAAGAATTCATGATAATTTGTTGAATATGGTAGTGAAAATAAGCCCGGAACGGGATACTTCTCACTCACCAGCATAGTTTGGAGCAATGTCGATAATATTAGCCATGGCTCCTGCATATGCGGCAGTGATTAGTGTTACAGCAATTGACCACGCAACTAACGCGAGGACAATATTACATCCCAGATATCCGATTAACAGTACCAGTACTCCAGGAATCACCTGAGCTGTAAGTATGAAGTTGATATGGAAACTGAATTTATGCTTCATTTGATTGTGAAAAAACTGATTTTATAGAACAGAAAGTATGACATGTTGAGCAAGCTTTTCATTGGACAAATCGAAAAAAGTCAAGAACCGAAATAGTTTTACTATTATTCACTTCAATTTTTGATAGAATATTGGATTCGAATCGCAAGAAATTGGAGGGCAAACTTACAGAACATTGTGAAGAGTTTTCTGACATTCGTCAAGGACATCAATTGCTTCCTGACAAGTACATCAGCAACGTAACAGAAGACTACAGAGCTGAAGTAACTGAAGATGAAGGGTGCACCGGACAGAACACCATTCTGTAAAAAATATTAGAAACATGCCATCAATATGAGTATTTTATGCAACGGACATATTTTGTTCCGTTTTCGTACATATAGAAATATTATCATCTTCAATTATCATTCATTTCAACCAATTTCACATTTCCCGGAAACCATTTACAGGAATTTTTCAGATAATGCTATACTAATTAGTTGCCTGACTTATACTATATTTCAAAGGCGACTTTCCATTTGAACGAAACATTCGGTCGATTATAAAAGACCAAAGCTGTCGACAAGAGAGATTCCACAACATACTTACAGCTTCGATACTCAGACCGAAGATTGTTTTCATGTACGTCGGTCCACCGACGATGAATACGTAGTGGACCCAGATCCTACCGAATGTTGTTATCCCTATCGACCATGCTGGCATTGACTTCAGAATGGACTTCCATGGCACCGATGCTCCCTGTAATTCATTTAGAGAATATGAAAATTGAAAAGGGAGAAAAAAGATTCATGATTCGAGGCTTTTAGACGGAGAAAAATAGAAAAGACAATCTAAAGAGACGAAGAAAGTGAGGAATGTGATTTGAATTGGAGAATTACGCAGGCCCAAAGAAAGGTCTTTTTCCTGAACGAAAAAACTCCCAGATGAATGAATGAATGAATGTCTTTATTTCTGATCAATGTAAAATCGAGCGCTGAGTACATAAATTAACATCAATTTTCTCCGGACAACTCCCAAAATTTCGAGGGAAGCAAGAAATATGATTTTGCAAAGCCAAAAATTGAATTTTTGAACCCGAATTTAAGGAGAGGGGGAAATTTTACGTCTAAATGAGAACTTTCTAGTATTTCGATTGGGAGCGTGATCCTGATCCAGCTCTCCAGGTGACCCTCGTGATCGAGAGCTCGAGGTGACACGCGTGATCCGGTACTCGATGTGACACTTGTGATCCAGTACTCGCGGCGACATTAGTGATCCAGCAGTCGAGATGACATAGCGGTCGAATAGTTGGAGGTGACGCTCGTGATTTAGTACTCAAGGTGATACTCGTGATCGAGCACTCGAGGTGACACTCGTGATTCAGTATTGTGTCAGCTCGTGAACTAGATTTCGAGTTTCACCTCGGTTACTGGATCACGAGTGTCACCTCGAGTACTGGTTGCAAGAGTCACCTCGAAAACTCGATCATTGAATCACGAGTTTCACCTCGAATACTGGTCGTGATACTCAAGAGGAATATGATGTAAGTGTCATCTCGAAAACTCGAGCACTGAATCACGGGTATCACCTCGAGTAATGAACCCCGAGTGTCAACTCGAGTACCGGATCACGAGTGTCAACTCGAGTAGTCGATCACGAAAGTCACTTCGAGAAGTAAATAACGAGGATCACCTCGAGTACTAGATCACGAGTGTCTCCTCGAGTAATGGATCACTAATTTCGCCTCGAGTACTGACTCACGAAAGTCACCTCGAGTGGTGAATCACGAGTGTTACGTCGAGTACTGGCCGCAAGTGTCACCTCAAAAATTCGAGCATTGAATCACGAGTGTCACCTCGAATACTGGTCGTGAGTGTCATCTCGAAAACTCGAGCACTGAATAACAAGTGTCACATCGAGTGATGAACCCCGAGTGTCAACTCGAGTACTCGATCACGAAAGTCAGTTCGATAAGTGAATAATGAGGATCACCTCGAGTACTGGATCACGAGTGTCTCCTCGAGTAATGGATCACCAGTCTCACCTCGAGTACTGACTCACGAAAGTCACCTCGAGTGGTGAATCACGAGTGTCACCTCGAGTACTGGCCGCAAGTGTCACCTCAAAAATTCGAGCATTGAATCACGAGTGTCACCTCGAATACTGGTCGTGAGTGTCATCTCGGAAACTCGAGCACTGAATAACGAGTGTCACCTCGAGTGATGAGCCCCGAGTGTCAACTCGAGTACTCGATCATGAAAGTCACTTTGAGAAGTGAATAACGAGGATCACCTCGAGTACTGGATCACGAGTGTCTCCTCGAGTAATGGATCACTAGTTTCACCTCGAGTACTGAGTCACGAGTGTCACCTCGAGTACTGGCCGCAAGTGTCACCTCAAAAACTCGAGCATTGAATCACGAGTGTCATCTCGAAAACTCGAGTACTGAATAACGAGTGTCACCTCGAGTGATGAACCCCGAGTGTCAACTCGAGTACCCGATCACGAGTGTCAACTCAAGTACTCGATGACGAAAGTCCACCTCGAGTAGTGAATCACGAGGGTCACCTCGAGTACTGGATCACGAAAGTCACTTCGAGTACTCGATAGCGAGTTTCACCTCGAATACTGGTCGTGATACTCAAAAGGAATATGATGTAAGTGTCATCTCGAAAACTCGAGCACTGAATCACGGGTATCACCTCGAGTAATGAACCCCGAGTGTCAACTCGAGTACCGGATCACGAGTGTCAACTCGAGTAGTCGATCACGAAAGTCACTTCGAGAAGTGAATAACGAGGATCACCTCGAGTACTAGATCACGAGTGTCTCCTCGAGTAATGGATCACTAATTTCGCCTCGAGTACTGACTCACGAAAGTCACCTCGAGTGGTGAATCACGAGTGTTACGTCGAGTACTGGCCGCAAGTGTCACCTCAAAAATTCGAGCATTGAATCACGAGTGTCACCTCGAATACTGGTCGTGAGTGTCATCTCGAAAACTCGAGCACTGAATAACAAGTGTCACATCGAGTGATGAACCCCGAGTGTCAACTCGAGTACTCGATCACGAAAGTCAGTTCGATAAGTGAATAATGAGGATCACCTCGAGTACTGGATCACGAGTGTCTCCTCGAGTAATGGATCACCAGTCTCACCTCGAGTACTGACTCACGAAAGTCACCTCGAGTGGTGAATCACGAGTGTCACCTCGAGTACTGGCCGCAAGTGTCACCTCAAAAATTCGAGCATTGAATCACGAGTGTCACCTCGAATACTGGTCGTGAGTGTCATCTCGGAAACTCGAGCACTGAATAACGAGTGTCACCTCGAGTGATGAGCCCCGAGTGTCAACTCGAGTACTCGATCATGAAAGTCACTTTAAGAAGTGAATAACGAGGATCACCTCGAGTACTGGATCACGAGTGTCTCCTCGAGTAATGGATCACTAGTTTCACCTCGAGTACTGAGTCACGAGTGTCACCTCGAGTACTGGCCGCAAGTGTCACCTCAAAAACTCGAGCATTGAATCACGAGTGTCATCTCGAAAACTCGAGCACTGAATAACGAGTGTCACCTCGAGTGATGAACCCCGAGTGTCAACTCGAGTACCCGATCACGAGTGTCAACTCAAGTACTCGATGACGAAAGTCCACCTCGAGTAGTGAATCACGAGGGTCACCTCGAGTACTGGATCACGAAAGTCACTTCGAGTACTCGATAGCGAGTGTCACCTCGAGTTTTTGGCCAAGAGTCACCTCGAGTACTGGATCAGAATCACGTCTCTGAATGGGAATTTCGGAAAGTTCATATCTCGAAGTGATCTTAAGATATTCTCTCTGAATGCAAGTTCAAAAATTCTATGTATTTTTGAAAAAAAATTTCTTGTTCTTTTCGGAATTTTGGGGGTGTCCGGGAAAGATTGATGTCATTTTCGGACTCAGCGTTCGATTTTACATTCAGTCAGGGAACATACCTTTTTTCCAGCTTATGAGCCGATGTAGTCAGTAAGATCGATAAGAATAAAATGATGGAGCAATAAAATGAGACAATATTAGATTTTGGAAAACCAAGTTGGTATGATTGGTTAAAATTCAGTTGATAATTATCAGCGATCTTTAGAATCCGCAAAGATAAGATCATATTTGCTGGTGAGACTCACAACAGATATTTTCATAATGATTCATCTAGGCCACAAAGACTCAGAAAATTTGTGCGAGAATCACTCTTTGATTCATTTTATATTACCTCTGAAAGTCCAGCCGCAGTGCCAACGCTGCCTTGGATGTACTGAAATTCTTGAGATGATATCCTTGGATGGGTTGTTGGCGAGTCGAAAGCGTAGAGATACCAGAAGAAACACCAGATGATTCCGATGCTACCGGTCGTGTAGAATACCACTCTCCATCCAAAATTAGCGATGATGAATCCGGCCAAAGGATACGTTATACCGATGCCAAAGCTGAATCCTGTGTAATGAGAAAATAATGTCTTGGCATTATGATATGCTCACCCTGAGCGCATTGTAATCCCGCGTCAAGTCGCTCTTTTTCGCACAGAGTAGTGTCGCTTATCATCGCTCGGGGGGGCTCGATCGCGAGTGTGTGATGTAGGTATGCGGCAATGATGAAGATCGGCTTCCTGATGAAACTGCTGATTTCTGCTGCTGCTGCTGGAAACTCGACGTCGAAATCTCGTCTATACAGTCATTCGGATAAACGATGATGATTGTGGTGAGTTTTTGGGTGATCGACTTGTTGTTCTCTGATGTTACAGAGTAACTCTTCTTAAACGATCGACCCAATTCTGTAATGCCATTTAAAATGAAAAAACAGGGTATCATTAGTTTTGATACTTTTCACCCTTGACTATCTTCGTTTTACCCTGTACCTTCTACTTGTCACTAAACGTTATGATCTCGGTTTAACTTTTCTGCTCAATTTTTAGAAACATACCGACCGACTCGGAATTTTCGTTCATGAGTGGTAGAGTACTCTAGTACGTATGTACTAGAAGAAAATCGGTGCGAAGATTTGAGAAGGAGTCGAATTGTTCATGTGAGGATATAGTTTGGGGGATCAAGTTGAAGGCTCAAGAGAGTGGATGAAGAGTGTTGCCAGTATACGGGTTTGGGTGACGAATTTCTCTGATTAATATCCGGAAAGGAATATGATGTAGTGAAAAGATAATGTATTTGGGAATTTTTATATTGTCTTATCAATAAAGTGAATATTCAACTCAGCAAAGAAATGTGAGTATTTGGTGGTATTGAATAATTAATCCCCTCACTTATATTGTCCACTTAAGACATGCCCAATTCCCGGTGTCCGTGATAACTTTCGATTGTCGCATGATAAAAATCGAAAGAAAAATCAGATGGGTTGCTCGCTGCTATAAAAATACAGGATCACGAGAATCGAATCTCCACAATATGCGTAGTTGGAAGATAAATGGGAAAAATCTGGTTTTTTCATCGTGAATTTGAACATTTGAATTTTTTCATCATATCGCGTCCCAACTATTATTGGCACTTTTTGCACTAGGAAATTTTTCTGATGCTTGAAAATAAGGTTATGAGTGCAGGCTTGCATTTTTTGTGTTTGATGATAATGAAATTGTCGATACAATTCTCTGATCTAAGGGCATACTTCTATGATGATTGATGGAAATGAGTCATATAACAGAAATATATCTAAGTTCTCCGATGTATTGGCTTATGACTGAGGGTGCTTGGGACATCCGATAGAGCTACAAAGTTTGATTCCGCCAATTCCATCAAATTCTCCGAGAAATTCTCGCTCCAAACCGAATTAAATTATGTGAGATTTCGTTTGCGAAATTGCAGCTGCTTACAGTATGATGAATTCCTTTCATATTGCTACTTCATGCATCATAATTTGGGATTCTCACTGTGTCACCAATTCCAATAAATTTTTTTTATGAGAGCTTGATACTCCGTATTTCATAGGAAAGGTGGAGACAACAATAAACATTGCGGCTTTGTAACAGAATATTCGCGTGATTATTGGGCCCAATCTTTGTATATTCCGAATGTCCTCAAGACTCTCATTTTATATAATTTTTTCTTCAGTAGTGTTTGGAAAAAAGGTTTTAAGCGATCCAGTACAAGCGGAGATCAAATCTATTGGAAGATAACCGAGATCGACAGGGATTTTGATGTTGCATTGATGAAAGTGCCAATTTATGTTATGCTCAAAAATGTTTTTCCAAACACTGACATGAAGTTATATGGAATAGTATATTCCACACCGAGTTAATGAGGTTGTAGCTCACTTTCGAGCGATTCATTTTAGGCCCAAGTCGCAGGTCAGGCGCTAAATGATCGCTCAAAAGCGGAGAACTTCATGAGCCAGGAGTGAAAAGTATTTTTTGCAATTTTTGAGCCTACCCAAAATTGCAAAATTGCGAAAAATACTGTACTAGAATATGTTATAATATTCAACGCAGAAAGCAAAATTGAGAAAAAGAGTGAGATGGTGAGTGAGACAATGAAACTTCTATACCTGAAAGAATGATCTGAACATTCCAACAGAATGATTCAGTAATTGTTCGTCATTTACGAATTCATTATTACCTCAAAAAGATTTCAGTTATGATAAATGACGAGTGAATAGTTGATGTCTTTGAAATCGTATGAGTGGTATAACGCTTTGGCAGTTTTTGTATGATTAAAGAATTATTCATAAAGTATACTCGGCCTTTCTCATGCTGTTGAGTGGTCACTGATGAGTATACTCCGATAGCATTTTGCGATGCTCGCACGAGATTACGAGCAGTTGTATGTCGTCTGTGTACGGCTGCAAGTTGATCTAAACTTAGAATCTTCAAGAATTGTGGAAGTACAAGTAAAATGGCTCATGAAGGATGCACTATAGTCTCAAATCGTATAATCTTAGGCTTAGATGTAGCTGCTAATGAAGAGTACGAAATAGATTTTGCTTTCAAATAATTATTTTCTCCGTTATGCTCGACTACACCAGTATACTATTCAACTGACTTCATCAACTGACATTGAATTTTAGAAAATATTGAACAGAAAATAGTGGTACATAAGAGTGTATTGTGTGAAAAACGTTGACAAAATCAATTAAGTAAGGCCGATTTTAACGTGATTCAAATCGGCTGGTTTGACTCCCAAAATTTAGGTTCCAATTAAGTACAAATCAGAGAGTTTATCATTGCGACTGAATTATCGTTTCCTGGAATATTGTACGCGTTTTTGCAGTTCAGTTTTTCGCCACTCGGGGTAATACGTTTTTCTTCTCGAGTAGTCTGAAAAAGATTTCAAAATCGAACAATTAAGGAAGAGATCAATAAATGTATATGAATGTGATCCATGTGAATTATTACATTAGCTGAGAATTTGCAAACCTGAAAATAATTCAAAATAGGGTATTTTAGCAGAAACAAACATGAAATCGAGTTTTAAATTGTAGAAACTGGAATATGAAAATATTATTTGAAATTAGTTAGATAAATTCAGAAGAACTGTAAGTCCTGGAAAAATTATAAAACGCATTATACACATGAAAATCATCAAGACAATTATGAATTGTGGACTTTCTCAAAGTAATGCAATTCCTATAAATGAGAAAAATTGTGTGCATTTATTCACAAACAGGAGAGCTGATTGTCGCATTCAATCAAAATTTGAGGGATATTTTTGTCAATTGAACGACAAAGCAAAAAGGCCCGTACTTTTTGAGGTGTAAGCATAGACCTCTTGACTTTCAATCTTTCACGGGTCAAGCATAATCTGATTGAAAATGACAACGATAGAACGAGCGACGTGTGCATGTCTCCTGTGAGACACTATCATATTGAGTCGGTCCTAATAGAAGAATCAACCGTGATATGAAGTTGTTTCTTGCTTCCAATAGAGAAAACGCCATTTTTGCCAGCTCGAAAAGGCGTTTCCTCCGTTTCCATTGAGAAAATAGTCATGCACCTCGTTCGGGAAAGCGTCTTTTCCGCAACTCGGTACATAATATACTATTGGAATCTCTCAGAAACGAGACTAGATCAAACATATCTTTGAGAAAGTGCAGGGTTTCACTCGGGTTTTCGGTGGCGAATGCGATAGATTCATGAATTTTTTCCACGCTGTTTTCATATTTATGCCTATATCATACATTGTGTGAAACTGTTATGACAGTAGGATGAAGTACAATGATTATTATGGTTCAATGATTAAGATAAAAGTATCGAAGTTTCACTGTAACACATGAACGTTGGTTAAGTAACTCCATGGGTCAGGGGGGGAGGGGGAGTGTCCGAGAACAAAAACTTCTTAATGCACTTATAAAAAAAAATGCAATTACCTTGAAAGGAAGACATGAACCGGGACCGCTCTACAGTTGGTATCCAAAGTCCAACCATCGCGTACATGGCAGGCCACGTTAATCCCTAAAATAAGGGGTTGATTAAATATTCATGTTTCTAAGCATTTCTTGCATTTGAAAGATTGGTGTCTTGATTGGGTATAAGTCAGAATATTGCAGTAAGTTACAAAATTTTGTACTCGAGAAATGTATCTTTTTCTGGGATGAAGATCAAGATCCTTTTAAATATCTCTACCTTTGGAAAAGCGATGGTGGCGCCTCTGGCGGTCAAATTAGTACATTGCCAATAATAGTTTTTAAAAATGAAGAGGAAGGAAATCAATGGCAACGCACCCTGCGGCTTATTTTTCTACAAATTTCAAAAAAAGTTTCATCAAGATCGGTGCAAAATTGAGCCCAAACATTTGCGGGAGAATTTTTTGTGTTGCTGAATTTTTCTCGCAAATTTTTGGGCTCAACTTACACCGATCTCAATTCACCTCTTTTTTAGATTTGTGAAAAAATAATCCACAGGGCGCGTTAGAATTAGTTTCCTTCCTCTTCGTTTTTAAAAGTTGCTATTGGCAACATACCAATTTGACCGCTAGAGGCACCACCATCGCTTTTAGAAAGGTAGAGGAGCAATTGCATAAAGATGGTCAAAAGAAAGTAATGAGCAGCAAAGAATAACAATCACGAAAAAATGTAGTCGAGATATTTTCTGACACGAACTTACTACAAGGGGATTTCATCATCTTGCGCAAAAGTCGTTCGAACGATGGAAAAATAGGATATATTTCAAATGAGGAAAATTCACATTGCGCCCGATTTCGAAGTTTGTAATAAACATTCGTTTCAAAACTCCAAAATAGGCCCAGATGAAGAAGAAAATTGATATGTAGAAGATATAAGAAGATATGTATGAAATGTATAGAAAATGGATGAAAAGGAACCCCTAAGATAAAGAGAAATCGGTCAGCATTTCGGATACTTACACTGGCAATTCCTTGGATACTCCTGAGAGCAATTATTGCACCATAATGAAAACTAGCTGCAACTGGTATTAAAAGACTGCAAATGGCTGTGATAAGTTGAGATCCACCAAAAACTGCCTTGGTGCCGAAATGCTGAGTAAGTACACCACCGACTATTTGAGAGAGAATATAACACCAATAAAACGATCCAATTATTGTCGATTGAACAGTAGGGCTCCAATCGAACTCTCCTTCGTCTGCCTAAAATATAATTGTAAATTGATCGATTAACAAATTTTATGTGAAGGAAAGATACGCAAATCCGCATAAATATCATCCATCTTATCATTATGAAAATACCTTTGTCTCCCCATCTTTGGGGTCATGAAATATAGTATTTTCATCAGATGCACAGATGGCAGAGGGTGTAGAGTTGCTCGTTGAATTATTCTGAGGAAGGTATTTGACCATGGATACCATGGCTATATTTATGTCCATCCTCATCATGAATGACACGACAAAGCCGGTAAATGAAAGTATGTACAAAACTACTCGGGCAGGAATCATGTCTGAAAATGAATGAAATATATTTGTGAATAATTTTTGTATTACAGTCATTCGTGGGGGTACTAGAGGTAAGTAGTTATGGATAGAATCTTGTCACTGAAAAATTAGTTTCGAATTTTTATTTTGAATTTGATTTTGAATTCAATATTGGACTGATTCATACTCTCAAAGCGGAAAGTGCGTACAACCCGGAAATAGGAAACAAAAATTCGATTATTACAAGTCGATCTTTTGAAAGAAATGCAAAGCGTAGGAGATTCGTCTACTATACTCCAGATAAGGGTACCGTCAAATTGGGTAATTTTGGTACGTTTTCGGTGCTTTTCATTTTGTTTGGCTCTGTATTCCAACATACATAGACAAAACCCTCTTCTATTAGTAGTCAATCTAAAGCTTACAGTCTCAGCTTTCGGTTGATGGGCTACAAAGGTCAATTTGATCTGTCTGAGCTGGAGCTATTAACAGTTGAAAAAGTGTACCAAAGTTAGACCCCGATGGGGCAACTTTGGTACACTTACAGAATATCTCAATTCTAACCACCACCATGCGAGTGAATTAATTTTAATCGTTCAAAAGTTTTATCTTAAGCTGTTTGAAGCATTTTGAAATCTCAGAGACCATCACTCGACTAAAGATGAAATGAAAAGAAGCTGTCATAGGAAGATGTCTTTAAGTTACCCTATCCTCGTGCTTCTTACCTAGAGTGGGGTAACTTTGGTACACTTTTTCATGTTTTTTTTTGTTTTTCATTCATTAAATTCCAAGTGCTGTAAATACTTCAATATAACGATGGTTTCTTCAATATGAAGATATATGTGATGAAAATGTAGCATTATACACCCGTAGTTCGTTCCGGAACACTTCTTGCCAGGTACACTAACCAGACCACTCGCGCATCGCTGCTAAATCAGCCTTTTCGGAAAAAACTTCGATAAACTATTACAATCATCCACACGGGATCTAAGATAGCTCAACACGTTGTTTATGCGTGTGTCAAAAAAGGAGAATAGGTTTCAGAGCGATAGAATCATTTATCTTGCCGAACCCACCTTTGAAAGTCATTTTTCAGGGGTGTACCAAAGTTGCACCCACTGTACCAAAGTTACCCAATTTGACGGTACGCAATTTTCTATTTCAAACTACACTTAAATTTTGTTGTACTTGCGGTGGATAGAATGCTTATCATGCCCGAACTATGATTAGGCAATAATCGAATAAAAATCTAATAAAAACTGATATCACGTGACGAGATACGAGATAATTTTCCAAGATGTCACAAAAATCTGATTTTCAAGAATAAGCAACATAAGGATATTTGATGAATTTTATATTGCAAAATATGTTGAAATAAGTACCTCTCACTCTGCCAAAATCATACACAGATGATTCTTTACAAGTTGATGAACCTTCATACCTGAAAAAAACGTATTTTTTGAATGTCACGATACACCAATAAACGGATTCTACTGAAAAGAGAATCAGACTAGAAGACTGTACGTGGAAAACTAAGAGTCATGAAACAGAAGTATGAAAAGTGATATTCGTTCAGCCTAGAAGTTTGATTGTTCTGCTATTACACTTCGAGTGATTTTTCGAAGTTATTATTTGCAAAAAAATGCGACACCGATGATTGCATCATAAAAAACTTGTTTCATTTGCGTCTAATCTTATATAAAGAATAATTATTTGATGACCGGATCACAGAGAGTCCGCGATTCTCAGTGTTAATAATCGAATCAAGTTCAAGACTCATTGATTACATATTCGGGCACCTGTTACATCTCGTTTTTCAAGTTTGAATATAAATGCATTTATCGATCGATGTAGTGTATATCAGATTACAAGTATGTATACTTCCTATACAATCTATTTAATACCTGAATTACTGAGTGATTAATTCGAATCTTCTCTGGGTTTTTTTTTTCTTGAGTTTTGTGCAGAAATCAAGTCGACTAACCTCTCCGTACTCGCCATACTGTTTGTTTGGGAGTCTCCTAGGTACTCAAACTTGTTCTCCATTTGACCAGGCATCTAAAATAATCACCTGGAATTCTGAAACATATAAAAATGTCAAGGATAAGTTCATGATTCATCAAACGCTTGTTGAGAATGTTTAGGAATTTTAGTGAACGTCCATAAATTACGCAAGGGAAAATTTCATGATTCCAGACCCTTCGCCCCTAGTACAATTTTTCTAATGGAAAATTGCTGACTCACATATGGAATGTAAGGAATTGGAAGACCCCTCCCCCCCATGAAAGCCTCACGTAATTTATGGACGTCCCCTTAGCATCAGTTTGAAGTGGTTTGAAGTTATGAAGAATATGTCGGCAAAATCTATAGTGAGTAGATATGTATTTTTGCTCAAATCACGCAAATCACCATTCATAACCAAGAATTCCACAGAAGTCAAACAGAGAAATATATCATGATAATATAAATATCATAATAATCCAGAACTGATCAATTCTAGGCAATTTTTTTGCATTCTTCACAATGCTCTCTATACTTGACGTAATTGTGCTTAGGGTCATTATTCATAAGAGGCCATGAATTATTATCGCAATAAAATTTCTTTAGATCATAAATACTAATCAATAATGGCTCTAGTTATGGCAGTTGATGACGGTATTACGATGTAAATTGCGTGTGGAAAATGGCAATATTATTACACACGCCAGTATAAACTTGAGCACTTCGAAGATTCATACGACAGTCAACGAAGAGGTTTTTCAGTCATCGTCGCTGGTCAATATGATTGTTTTCAAAAGCCATGCGAGGGTAATTTAGTGTATTGGTATAACGTCTGATTTTTATCAAAGAGTTTTTTTTCGGCAGTCTAACAACGGATCCAAAACTGTTCATTCAAACGGAAAAATTACATCTGTGATGAGTCCATGGGCTACGATTCCCGCGTTATAATTGAATAATGATTATTGGTAGTTGTTAGTATTGAACAATGATGAAGCAATTTTACTGACAATGAATATAGGAAAATGAATAAGAATTTTTGCTGGGTCAAATTATTCTCGGATAAGGCTCGCCAAGGTGACCCATATATTGCGTGCAGAATATAATGTGCGATTCGAAGGAGTTTAATGAAAAATTCCAGGGATGCTAAGGATTCTCGACTTCTCCATTGATCGCATCTAAACTATTCCTCAACAATAGAGTGAAAAAATGTTTCCAGGCCGTAAGCATGATCACTCTTCACGACGACACTAACGCACAAATGATCGGATGGACCAATTCTACATGGAAATATCTATGATTCCCAAATGAATAGTCCTAGACAAACCAAAAATAAGAAAGAATATTATCCAGCTACTAAAAAAAATTATAGCGAGGATTTAAAAATGATCATAGTACATCAGTGCCAGTGGCTTGCAAAAATCTTTAACAAAAGTCATATCTCTGCCTTTGTAGTGTTATATGCGACGATAAATGATGAGTCGGCTATATTCGAAATCGCTAATGCAGTATTTGGTCGTCTTTGCCATCATTGCCATGTGTTATGCGGTCGTGTATGCATGAATATAAAGTAATGAATGCGGACGATTGTTTCTGTATACTATAGAACTCTATTCGCAAATGTTGCGTTGTCGTGTTTCGCGCGGTGTGTCGCTGTAGTCGCGAGTTTTTAGTACACATTGTAGATATTTTATCAATACTTTAACCGATAGTCACAAATTACTTTTGTATTTCGGAATTTTTGAAAGAGAAGTACCGGTTTTGTGTGGAAAATATAAGAGGTCCAATGTCTCATGACAAAATGTTTACAATGTTATGTCGATTAAATTTTGGGAAAAATTTCATTGGTGTCTGACAATCCTTTCAAAGTTATCATTTTTCTGAGTTCACGTCGTTCGCACCAAAAATAAGAAGTACATGCATAGTTGATGTACTTATTATTGAACACGTTATTCATCAAAATGACGTATTTTTATGAGAAATAGTACATTTCGATACAACGGTATAAAGACTTTTTTCGCGTCCAAGCGATAGTTTTCCAGCCCGAGCCGTAGGCGAGGGTCAAAATCAAAGCAAGGGTGCAAAAAATAGGTTTCACTCCCGTGTTTCGAGCTATACTTTTTGATGAAATGTGAGTAGGACAACAAACCGTGCAGAATAATACATTTCGATACAAGGGTGTAAAAACTTTTTTTTCGCGTCCGAGTGATGGGTTTCCGGCCCGAGCCGTAGGCGAGGGTCGGAATCATCACAAAGATGCGAAAAATAAGTTTTACACCCGTATCACTTTTTGTTTTGTTTTTTTCTTGAAATGACACGAAACAGCTCTACTGCTAACTAGTTGTGATAATCGATCGCAATGTTGATGTACATTTTGAAAAACCTTCCCTTCGATTATTTCAAGAATCATTCACAAATATTCGATTGTATAAACACAGTTGATGAGTCAGATTTTCACTGGTCTTCCATACCGTACATAAAATATGACAAAATAATACACAAAATCTTGAAAACCGTTACGCAAGAACACTATCGCCACAGTACGCAAAAATTTGAAATCAAGTTACCATTATCGAGTCACTGGATAAGAGTCAAATTTCTCACTTGCCGTCCCAGGATAATTTCAAGAACCACATCAAAATACATATTCACAAATACACTATTTGATCACAGTGAAGAAAATCAAAATTGAAAAATCGTTATTTAGACACTTTACTATCATTTGTCCCTCACCTTGATGTACGAACCGACTGGTGGTAGGAAAATAAGCATGTAAACCGCCATTTGATAATAATTAGTTATAAATTAGTACCAAGTGTACTAATTACTTGATAACAAACCGGAGCTACTCGAATTTTGTACGAGTATAATGAGCGCGCCACTTCTTTTGGCGCCGCGTCCGAAACGCAAACTGATGCCGATCATGAAAACTGCCACATCTATCATGACCACTATACAGACAACCACGAGACCGGCATCAAATCGTATCCCACTATGAATTCAAAATCGCAAGACTTGCGCGGCGATTTTGCCGGCTTCTGTTGCGCCTCAAAATGCAACTATCCATATGTAACATTTTTTTTAAATTTCAGAGGGTAGTTTTTTTTTGTACACTTCATTTAACATCAGACTGTTTGACTCGGTTCATTTGTTACACTAACAAGATTGGTGTAAGTAATTCACGTGTTATAGTGTACGAATGCAAATTGATCGAAGTTCAGATTATATACCGGCTATCGATTTGAAAATATAGGTACACTTTGGTATACGTGTACAAAGTAGATATAGTGACGACGACGATAATAGGAGTCATGATGATGATGAGCCGTGTGTGTATATACGCGTTACCTAATTTGCGTGCCCGCGTATAATGTTATATATTTACGTAACGTCCGAATGCGATATCATTTTGTGTGTGAATGTGTTCTTTCTGATCTGTGTGTCCATTGATAGGGTCGATAGATGAGATATAACACGAAGGGGGCAAAAAATAGCGGAATCACTCGCGCTAATTTCGACGATTGGAGCAGCATTTTTTTTTTTTTAGTTTCTTATTATTCCGCCCTGTTTTATACAATTTGCGATTGATAACGTAACGACTCAGTGGGATGATTTCTATTGTTTCTTTTGTCTTTTTGCAACGTTTTACGGGTGAGCCAAAATTGTCGAATTTGACGTATATCACTGCTTCTATCATCAATTTTTTGAATGATATGGCATCGAGATTGAGCTTCTGTGCGACGTTTATAAGAAACCGGTATTTAATACAAGCATTATATCGACCATATATAGTCACGTTTACACACCCATGTACATTTTTAATTCTTTCTTCTTTATCCCTCTTTCTCTTTCTCTTTTCTTGTTGTTTCTGCTCGATGGAATGTCACGTGCTCGCTGGCAACGAGGAAAAAAATCGATTCGGTTTCTCCGTCTTTTTTTTCGAAACTCTCAGACTTGAGCTTCTTCTCATCGTTTACCGCGAGGCCGATGTGGTGATGTCACCGATGAGCCATTTTTTTGAACTTTGAGAGAAATGGAGATTTGTTGGAAAAATTTCGACACGAATCGGTTGAGAAACGATTTTGATGAGAACGGTACCGATCAGTCAATTTTGTTGGAAGCACAGTCAGAAGCTGTTTGGTAAGGAATATTTTAAAAGTTGAACATTCTTCAAGATTGATATTTCGTCACAAGTAGAAAAATATCGGCTTTTTGAAAAAGTGTCAATTCCACTATGTTATTAATATTCCGATAACTTCGAAGGTATTCTTTTAGTCGGAAAATGTGCGGAGGGCTTTGTGTAGGACTTCTCAGGGTCCACAAAAATGATGTCCTGACAATGTTCCAAATGATGGGTTTCTTTCATTTTATGAAGTTATGTAATGTCCTGTGTTCCACTCTATTTCCATGAAACATACATCATATTTCATATTTAGTATCCTAGTATGTTCAAGAAAGACGGTAGATTATCCGGGACACTTCATGTAGATCTCCAATGAATATATGAAAAAATACTCAAAACAATCTATTGACGTCTCGAAATATGCTGAGAATGTGAAATATGAATTAGGATGTTTGATGAAAATGTAGCGAAATCTGGAAGGTTTGGAACAAGGGAGCTCCGTTAAGTGGAATAGACGCACCATTTGGAAAATTATCGATACATCTTTCTTGTAGATCTCGACAAATTTTACACGAAATTACTCCACAGCCTACACATGTTGTCACAAAATGGATACCCACGAAATTTTTGGAAAATTCGTGAGATAACATGTCAAAATAGGTAGTTTTCCGGAATTTTTACGGATGAACCGATACGATTTTGGTCGGAACGATTTCTCAGTGTGTAGGGGCTCCCGAAACCGAATTTTGGAGATGTTTTCATGACCCTTATTGCATCTTGAAGCGAAGTACATGTGGGAGACTTCGATCTCAGCGAGATGTGATGTTTTTCGCCGTAGAAATTCAAAAAAATCCGAGCATAAACTCGGAGTCGCAACTTATTCCAGACTGTCATTAATTTCCTGAAAATTCCAGGTCATCTTTACCAGCGCAAACTAATTCCCCGATGATTCCCGGTACTTCCCGGTTTTTCCAGATGTGGACACCCTAAAAATCCCAATTCTTGATTTTTCGCTCAATTGTGTTTTTTCAAATCCGTCCTGGTGTATAAAGAAATTTGGACTGCTTATATCCATTATTTAAACTTCCAGGTACTTTTGAGGATTTTTTCAGATCGAAACCTCCTACACGTGAAGGGTCTCGGACCAGAGGGGTACAAGCCCCTATTCCCAATTATTGGGAAATTCACCTCAAAGTTTTTTTGCAATAGAAAATTCGGATTGTGATTCCATATGATTATTCATCATTCACCATGGAGTGTGTTTTCACGTGTTTTGTTATATGGGGGGGGGGGTGGTGATGACTTAATTGTTCATACTTTTACGCAATAAAAAATGGACTTCTACCGTTCTGGTCCGCGAAATTTCTCGACTTTTTGTCAGACCAGAGCGGTATAAAAAAGACATTTTTCCTAAAATGGTTATACCGTTCTGGCGACCGGAAGAATTGAAGAAACGAATCGAGTTCTACTGTGTTGAATCCAAAAATGATGAAAAACTATGAACTTATACCGTTTTTGTCGGAAAAAAATTGAGGGGTTTTGGAGGTATAAGTCTATATTATTTCTTCAAATTCATGACTGGGAGCATGTCTCGGTTTCGGCAAAGATATTTGATAGTTTTCATGAATCAATGTTGGATTATATCGTCAGATTTTATCGAGTAGGTTCTATTCAAGAGCCTTATCAACTACATTTTTAAGATTGCGGTAAACAGAGGTGTATTTGAGGTCTTGAGTCGAGAAGTAACTGTTCAGTCAGCTTTTGGCTTATAAGTGTTACGGGGGTCGTAAAGTACGGACCTTCTACTTAAAGATTTACGTGGCTATTGGAAAGCTCAGGGTCAAAATACTTCAATTTCAACGTACGGCTCGAATAAGTGAATTCTAATTGGATTTCTTCAACTTAGCCATCGAGAAAAACTCATATTGATGAACAATACAATATGATTTAAATTGGTTGCATATATAGCTCATGTCAGGGAGTATAACATTTTTGGTCACAATTAGACATTCACCACTATGAGATTCAGTTGTGACTAACGTAGGAATCGAGCTGGCAGTCCACTAACTACTCATATTAAAAGTACGAGTTGATAAGTTCCAAAGTGATTTCTGGGAATGTTTGTGAATAAGACATGTCTATTTGATGATGAGACTAGGTATCCCTTGTCGGTCACGTTGTTCATGAAACTATATGGTTCATTGAACTTGTCTGTACCTCGAAGGTAACCACTTTTGGTCTTTTTGGCAGATCCCTAAGAAAACAATGAAAAATGACAACCATGGCCAGTTCAACATGGAACGCTCTATCCGTCCATAGTTTCTTCGAGTGACTACTGTCAATGCAGTCTCATTACTGACGATATAGGATAGCAAAAACTCAATTTAGAGCCCCTAGAATCATCCCAATAATTTTGCAGACGACCACAAAATGTTGCTAGGCAATACCTTACATTCAGATGGGGCTTTTTTGTATCCAAAAGCGTGAATGAGAGAGCGACCAATTTCGGCTAGCGATCTCTCAACGACTCGATTCAGCCTCCTTTACAAAATAGTGACCCTAAATTCCACTTCCTGGCCGGGGCTAGTACCACTCAATATAGTCCTGAAAAGTGCGGTCACTGAGGATAGAAGGTGCCAGGACAGTGTTTTAGTGCTCAAGCATAGACTCCGTTCTGATCCGGAAGAAAATCGAAATTTTTCTCGGGACAAAAATGTACTTGGGATGTTTCGAGATCCATACTCACTTCCAGAGTTGTTCATACGTACATGTTTTCACATCTATACTCTATGTTTTCCGGTCAAAAACTCAATTTTCATCAAAATGGACTTATCCCGCTCTGGTCCGGAGCCCTTCATATGTATGTCATCTATGAACAACATGATAAGCGAGGGAGGAACATTTATGGTTCATAAAATTGAATATAAATGATAAGAAAATGATCCGAGACATGAATTCTTTTTCCATGTGTCGTTTTTGAAATGAAATCACCGAATACCATTTGTTTATAGCATGATCCATGGATGAATCGCCATGGGAATCCACTCTTGGAAAAGTTGTACTGCGAGCATTATTTGGAGAATATGGGTGCGGGGTCTGGAAATTCGAGCTGTTACCGTTGACCGTGACACTCCTATCTACAAATACTGCAATGATCCATGGGTCGAGTAAATGGCTATGAGTTCATCCGATACTCGGCACTTTTACTTATTAGTTTTTGGAAGAACAGGTTGTGTATAGGACATTCTCTGGAAGATTCACTGGAATATCGAGGACTCTTCGAATATAAAAATTATAAATTCAAGCATGTATTCAATGGTAAATTCTGTTCTGCTGCTAGAAAAATTAACATCGACAGTCCATGCAATAGAAAAGTGTTTGAAGAAACACCGAGGGAAACACAAACACTCCCAAGCTGATGAAGTCATATTTTGACTCCAAACTAGGAACAAAATAGAGTTTTCTCATACTTGAGTTCAATCAGACTCGAATAACGCAACAATATAGCATTTCACCCGACGATTAAGTCAAAATTGATTGTTTGTATTGTGTCGATGGAATGGTTGTAGGTTAGCGCATAGTCCCAGAATAACTCACGAGTTCATTCATGCAAGTCGCACAAATCTGATTCCAAGTATGAGGAATTCACTTCAACCAGTTAACACGTTCGCTGCGCGACAGGGCCCACCGGTGGGCCCCGCCGCAACTGGGGAAAGATCATCGATTCCAGACTACGCAGCAATAGCTCGTGTGATACATATCTCTTTTGATTACAACCTTCAATTGATCTTCTTGTTTTTTCTCTAGAAATGGCTGCTTTTCGAATCAATAAAGCATTTTTGAAGGCTCAAATTTTTTCCTACATGGATTTTCTAAAAAAATTTCCTTCATAGAATCCGGCCCCAGAAATTTCTGAGGACTGTATAAGAAAAATCAAGAACATTCCAAGTATGACAGGATCGAAAATCGGTTTCAAGGATGATTCAAGCTAGGGTATCAAAGGTCAGTAGGCACCCTGAAAGAAGCAAAATGCTTACAAGGGAATTCCTTTTCTCGAACTTCGGCACAAAAAGAAATTCCAAACTCGCAAGTCATGATATTCATGAGATACCCATGGTATAAAAATATTTCTCGTTGGAAATCACATCATCAAGATTCTACCATAATTGTGTGAAATCTTCAAACTCCATTATCGATTTCGATTACTCATCACTGATGTAGACAAAACGTACAGAGAGCATTTCCCGAGCCTCATATAGTGCTCAACGATGCCTACTTTCAGGAAATTCCATCGTTCTTATTTCAGTTAGAATAATTTCGCCTTAATTACTTACACTTTCACGAGGATCGATTGACCAGCGAAGGCTCTGAATTTTGATAGAGAAAAGTGCGACAATTACAAGTGATGCGTACGTATGAGAAAACTTAACTTTTCGCAAAATTTGAACAGATAACGAGCGGGAGAACATAAATGTCTAAGCAAGTGTTAAAGACTAAACATTGAATTATCTTATGGAGGTGAGCAGACATGAGAATTTACATATACATGGAGAAGAGTAGCTTTCTGAGATGAAAGATTAATTCTTTGCTGGTCGTTGAGACGGAAAATATCATTCAGGATATTCTCAAGTTTCTATTTATGAGCTCTGCGGAATTCCAGTCTAATATATCAATGGAAGTCATCTAGGTGTAAGAAACGACTAAGAGGTCAATAACATAATTTATTGTGGTACGTAAATCATCGTATTGAATTTTTCCATCGTCTCATGTTTCAATCATCGATATTTATTCAAATTGCGGATGTAATTCGAGTGAATTGACGGGTAATCGAATTAGAGGGTGCTGACTCTAAACAAAAATGTATAAGTATATCGATCTCGCGATGACAACGAAGAAATAATTGACTCTAATACTCGGTATGTAAGAAACTTGCGGGTGCTGGTGATATGGGATATCAAAGAAATATATTTGGGTTGTTGTCAAGAATTAATGACCGAGAAATACATCAATTGAGATAAGTGATGAGAAGCGGGAAACTCAATCGAATAAGTATATCACATGTTGTGTCTTTCTCTTATGTATTTTTTTGTCCATTGCCTTCAACAATGGCAATGCAAGCTTTGATATTATGGTCACATGACTTTGATTGCGCGCGTGATCGATCCCGATCAATAATCATTTATGTCGCATTTCTCATCAGCGATTAAATATTCCGAGAACTCTTTTTGGAATCAAATTTAAACGAGAGTGCATGGATTGTGCGAGCTTTCCTTCAGTTAAATGAAATGGGAGATTGATGGTTGAAAGCAATTACACTTCTCTTTCATTTTTTTTCCTTCGTATCATTGAACCGATCAGTTATAGAAAGTTCAATAGCATGGACGATCTTTGACTGCATGATGATTTTGCTAAAAGATGGAGGAATTCAGGATGGAATATGATTCATATAAATAGTTAAAAGTCTTAATTGATGTTTTGATGTCTATGCTTTAAAACTTTTCTGTGTGTCTCGAAGAATAATTGCTCAATTCTGGCGAATGAGTGAATGATTGAGAGCAATGAGTAATCATGGATGTGGAAGCACGCAATGTTGTGAAATTTCATTTTTGCCGCGCGTGAAAAAAGCTCTGTATAATAATTGACAGAGGTCTTTCGTAATTATGTCGGTCTTTTCAATAGGCAATTCGCATGATTTGCACAAATGGACGATATACCCCCTTCTGAGACAATGCGATATGTAACCACGTGCTTGTGAGTAAACGATGATGAATGTGCAAAGAAAAACTGAAAGACTCGATGAATACGATCTGTCTGGAGGATATTTTTGACAAAAGTGTTACTTTTGTTGTCTGAAAAAAATACGTTTCAGGCATTCTGTTTTCTCGGATTTCTCGACTGCTTTGGGATACATATGTATAAGTAATTTCGCGCGAAAAAGGGCCACGATTTGCAAACATGTCTCCGATTGTTTTTTCACCATCGTTAATCGATTCTATCGTCCAAAATATGAACTTCTTATTCCCTATTGATTCTAAGAAAACTTTTTTCATATCCCTGAGAAGTATTTTTATGATAGTGTTTGGAGGTAAAAATATCAATCTCGTCCCAGTCGAAAGGATAAGGTTCCAATTTGACGCAAGATACGAACACGCGGTTCGCCGCATCCGGAGTTCTTTAAAAAAACCCATCAAAATATTCATTACGAAGTTTTGAGGTTCGAGCGTCCCAGTAAGTAGAGCCAGCAAGGTAAGAAACTGGGAAAATTCAATTTTACAGAATTTTTTTAGAAATTTCAAAGTTCATAGATTGATGTCAAATGTTATGTTCTTTTAGAAAAAATAGTCCCGAATTTAATTTATGGGCTTACACCGTTTTTTCACGTTGAATTGATGTTTTCAGCCTCCTTGGTTGAAAAACAAGTTTTTCTGCATAAGCCCAGGGATTTACGCTGTTGAAACCAATTTAAATTCGAAGCTAAAGGGATTTACTTCAAACTGGACACTTGGCAGAATCAACTTGATGTACTGGGATCAGAGTTACAAGGCTTAACACGTTCGCTGCCAAGGATGAAATTGGTGATCTTTCCCCAAGTGCGGTGGGGCCCACCGGTGGGCCCCGTTCAATGTTATTTCCCATAAGGCCAAATTTTTCAGCACCGGGAAAAAGATACCCGGAGCCTACCGGTGGGCCCCACCGCAGCGAACGTGTTAAATCATAATGACACCTCCACCCGAGTCGCAACCTGAATGATTAATTTATGCAAGTTTCGCATAGTTTATCTTCAATACGTTGTAACTTGGGTTCCAGTGCATCAAATTCACTTGACCAAGTGGTAATTATGGAATGAATCTTTATGGTTTTCCATTATTGAACTCAGCATCCTAAATCCCTGTCCATGCCCAGAAAAGCTTGTTTTTCAACTAATAAGGAGGCTGAAAACATCAATATAACGTAAAAACGGGTTAGGATAAAAAAACTAAGGTTCAGACTATTTTGTTCTGGTAGAATACAACATTTTACATCAATTTACGGATTTTCAGATTTTTGAAAGGTACGCGTTTCGGCGAAATCCAATTTTTCCTGTATTTTACCTTTCTGATTCTAGGGAGACGCAGATAACCTCAAAATTCTGCAATAGGTTTTTTATAATGTTCTTGAAGACCCTCCAGATGTTGCAAACCGCGTACCCATATCTTGCGTCAAATCGAAACTACACCCGTTCGACTGAAGAAAGATTAATTTTTTTTCCTCCAAATACTATCAGCAAAATATTCCCCAGGGATGTGAAGGAATTTCTTTTGGTCCCCATTAGGGGGTTGAAAGTTCGTGTTTTACACCATAGAATCAATTAAAAATGGGGGAATACAATCGGAGACATGTATGCAAATCGCGGTCCGCTTTAGCGCGGAATTACCCATATATCTAATTGAAGAGTAATGAGTTGATCCAGTATTCCAAGAGATTACGGTACCAAGTTGAGTTCAAAGAGGGGCGCTCGGTCCCAAGGGGAAGTTCATAAGAAGGACTATTTTTGCATTCCACTACGAATTTCCAAACTATTACAAAACAGATCCTTTCAGATGCTTAGATTGGGAATTTTTTTCATGAAAATATGGACGATGAAATTCCAAAGAAATTTGTAGCTCTCTATAACTTTTGATGGAGATGAGTGTCGTGGCCAATGACAGTCCTTCCTCTTCTCTTGTCTATGATCTGTTCTCCGTCATTCGGATCAAACCGAAGCAAATTCCTCTGTCGACTAAATTAAAGTCATGTCGGCAAGAAATTTGACACGTGTGCGTTTGAACACAATCTCATCAATGAGGAAGGCTATTTTTTGTACCAAAAGATTGATCCTCCGAAATCCAACGCAATAACCATTCACGAAGATATCATTCTTGCAAAGATCTGATATTTCTATCGACTATAAGACGTGATCATGTAGAATGTGTCATATGTCTCATCGAAATTCTCATGAGGATTCTAACTTTGTGGAATTTGATGGACCAAGTAAAATAGGATCTCCATAGTTGAATAGGAAATTCTCAAGCACGAAGTTTCAATCAAACGGTTTGGTCTAAACTTGAAATAAGGTAATAAGTATACCCAACCTAGGGTGTGTGCAACTTTCTTAATACACTCAAAACTTGTTTATCACGCCAAAGAAAAATCGGAAATATTGATTTAAACCAATAAAAAAGCTTCAAATTTGATTTTCCAGAGATGAAAACGATTCCATGCACTTTATTGTCAATTTACATTGTATTTGAGGATGGGGGCATGTTAGATACATCCTTTCGCGAACTCGCAAAAAATCGCTTGGAGAATTGTGATAGCTCGGCTCTGGTTGGTCAAAACTATAATCGCTTCAGCTCATTTTGAAGGCTTTGGAACAAGCTTTGGTGCGTTGAAAAATATTGAAGTGGGACAAAACTACTGGCAAAACGGATTAACACGTTCACTGCGATGGGCCCCACGGGTAGGGCCCACGCGTCCTTCCCTGCGTGCGATGGGCCCCACCGGTGCGGCCCACTTGTTATTGAGTTGCAGCTTCCACTGCATAGCGGAGACATATCCAGTGGCTTATGTACGGATTGTTTCTCGTTGTTTATGTTGTAATGAACATGTGTACACAGCAGTTTGGGTATCGGACTTGATTTCGATGAGTTTTGCTCGATCGCCGTTTTTTACATAGTTATTCATTAATCAAGTGAGATCAATTGATGAGTAGCAGATCACTCCCTATGAGGTCGGCGGTTTTCAACGTGTTTTAGCTCGTTTGAGAGCTCATTTCAAGACCTATAGACTGAGTCGAAATACGTTGCAGAATGTTGAATCCTACTCGGGCAATCTTCGATTTACGTGAGAGAAAAGTTTGGGAAAAATCGAAAATCGTTGGGTTCTTCTAAGCACACCCTTGGCTCCATTTTACCTGTTACCATCATACACTGTAACTCTCGAAATTTGAACTAGAGGAGAGATTGCTCTATTTGAATATCTGTCTTCAAATGCTGCAAGCATCGGAAGTACGTCAATGAACCGCAGCCTAAAGATCAGGATTGGCAATGCATGTGAATTGCAAGACAGCAAAAGTATGGTCACGATTATTATATGCCTGGAGAAGATATTGAAGCGCAAGCCTTTTTAGAGGCTGATAACATCGACTTTGACTATTTGGTTGGTACCCCTTATGACCCTGATGGATATTCTCAGCGTTATAGAAAATTTTTTGGGCCACACCGGTGGGGCCCACTCAATTTCACGATGGGAATACTGTAAATAGATGCCAAACTGATGATTCTCCAAAAGGTTTGGCTTCCGTAACTGCTCAAACGTGCATTTGTACTCTCTCGCAATCTAGACAGGAATCGCGATTTCGCCTTCGCAGTGAACGTGTTAATTAAGGTGGGGGCATGTTCAGTACACTTACCTCATGTGTCTTTTTTTGAGGAAATGATTCAATCAGTGTAAGAAGTGGAAGGAAGCGAATTCTATTAAACAAGCTATTCTCATCATCGACACATTCTACGTAAGAATTTTGTTCATTTGTCATAATCCGAAGAAGGTATAGTTCAGGTCAACAAAGCCAACAATTTCGTCGGAGCCATCGTACACAACTGAAAACATGTTTAAATCTTCGTTACGAATTACTTGGGAATTTGCACTATGACTATATTAGAATATCAACAATTACACAATCACGTGGATGGTGGTAACACGTGTATAAACCATGCATGGAACAATTCATTTTGAGGACTTCAATTTGAGAGGAAAGAGAATCGGTCAAAATAATAGCGGTGAAAGTTGAAAATTAGCCGCTGCTAAATCGATTTGGAATCTTGCTAACAAAATTTCTCAAAATTGAGTCATACAGGCCTCCGCACTCGTGATACGTAAATAGATTAGAGTCTGTCTGTCTCGTCTCTTTGGTTTGTTGGAGGAAGTGTATAGGAATACTATATAAATTATCGCGGGCACGCCGCCGTATTTCGTCACGGCCGCGAAACAAAGTTGGACAAAACTACCATGGGTACAATTTGAGGAGAAGCATCGTTACAGTGGCGGATGTATGGTTTATAAATAAGTAGGTATATATATTCACCGTCAAGAAGTGCATCGTGAGTACTGTGTGGAAGGCCAAAAATTGCGCGTGTAAGCACATGCAGAAACCTCAAATATGAACGATGAAGCAGAATTCACGCGACATGGTGGTGCTTTTCCACATCAGGCTCATCGTT
Organism: Eretmocerus hayati; assembly: GCA_029851415.1. NCBI lineage: Eukaryota > Metazoa > Arthropoda > Insecta > Hymenoptera > Aphelinidae > Eretmocerus > Eretmocerus hayati. Next base: position 2,368,783 of record CM056743.1, on the reverse strand, counting down.
TTCCATACGCGAAAGTAGATATTAAAACTGTTTATGTATGTACAACCATCAACGCTAGTTGTTGCAAGCTCGACAATCTCGATGTCACAGAGAAAACACCACATTTTCGATTGTATATGCAAGCAAACGCACTATCATATAATGTGGATAAGGAATTAAGAGATTGTCGTATTATCTATCTTTCGAGCGGCATCAGCAGTGTCCTCGTTGTTTGATGGCTCATGAAAGCTTTTTTAAACGCTCAAATCTGTGGTTTTTACTCCATTTGTCCTTAATTCACGTGCAAATGATGCGCTAATGAAAATTTGATGAACATGATACATTCTTTTGATTTTTTATAAATTTAGTCCCAATTTTAATTTTGATTTCAATTGTTCTTATTCGATTTTCAAACCCTTGTTATTGTGTAAAAAATTCAGAAAAGCATGCGAAGAACGCCGAAAATTATTTGGTACGACTTTCTTCCTTCCAATCGGAGGGAATATTGCCAGAATTCCAAATCAATTTTCAATTATTATAGCAAAGCAAAAAACCTCGAATCAGAAAATTTGGATTAAACCAAGAAATTCTCCCTGGACTGTCGATTCTCTAGATGAAAAAATATAAAAGTATTAGCGAGACGTTGCAAAGCCATAATTTACTTATGCTTCTACTATTCAGCTTTGAAAATACCACTCAAATCTTGTGATTTCAAAAATGAAGTGGACAACGGACAACAAAATCAAGCTCTTCAGAGCATCAAAATTAAAAAAACCTCAACAGCTTCATTGCGCAAGTTTTAGTACTTGCTGCAAGCTCGCCAATTTGGCGTCAAGAATCGAGCCCTAAAAATCTTGGAACAATATTATCCCTCGGTGTGTATCGATTCGTGTATAACCCAGCTGTCGTTCACTCGAAATTGTCCAGCTGGCTCGATTCCACGAAATTCCAACCACCAACAAAACTACAAACTGCAGTCAATTTTCATTCTTACGGCATATGTGTAATACACAACCGTAAAGTGAACTGCAAATCGCATAATTTAACGATCGAGCAACACGGAAGGCCATCAGTACCTCACAATCAACTACATTCTCAAATCTACACTCTATTAACATATAGGTATATGTATAGGTACTGTGGTTTTCTATGATAGGTATTAGTTAATGTGATGGTATCTATGAGGGCTGTGTGACTCTCTGCATGCGGGAATATTATCGAGGAAAAGCCGGCGGGGCTGCGCACGCGCTTTAAAAAAAAATCACCATTTTCGTCATCGCCGACCTACACGATAAGCCTACACGATGTTATATAGATACTCATTATTATTTATCCACGTCATACCTATGTTAGTAATGAATATAGAATTCTTGACTTACCCGAGTTTCGTATAAGCTAAAAGGGCAGCTCTCGATGAAGCTGTTGGAATAAAATGGTAGACTAATACGAGGCGGGCCGTGATAATATTGTTGATAATGCACTACGGCGACGGCCTCGTGGACAACAGCGTAAATCAAAGATGACATGCTGCGCCGACGACGACCGAATTTTCTTTTTCCTCTTTTAGTAACACCTATCGACACCCTGGATTGATGATTACAAGGATAAATTGATATTTACGGTAAGGTTTTGGATTTCATTGAATTGTGTGATGTCGATGTCGAGGTGTACATTGTTGAAAGACAGATGAGGATGAGGAGACACTTTGGAGGTAAGTATTCGCGGAGGGTTCCGTTGAAAAAAAAGCTCTCTCGCTTTCTCGATCGATTTGGACGGCCATCCGTTCGGGACGGACGTTCGAGCCGGACTGACGGCGCATGCGGCCGCCCCAAGATTTTCAGGCTCATATCCGCGTGTGCATGCGGTTGTATTTGCCGCTTTGACGATTGAGAGGAGCTTTTGCATATGCGCGCGGTGGTGGTTTCGTGCTTTTGATGCTGTGGCGAATGTTCGAATTTTTAGAACGTTCTTTTTTAGGATTTGAAACGACCGTTAGATTTGTGCATGAGCGAATGTTACGTTTCATGGATTTGCAAGTATTGAATCTGGATATATTCTATATTTGTCGATGAAAAGACATTTGGAACAAAAGTATCATCCTACAGCTGTCTTAATATATATTATAATAGAAGTGTGTGACAAAAGCTCGATTTAACGTTTCCAAAGAGTTGCATCATGATGAAACCGACTACGTAATTCTCGTCATTTCATTCATTTCTGTTTGAGATTATGAAGGAGCTTCTCTGAAACTCTTTCAACTCTAAAAATCCTAAAAGAGCCGGTGAAAATCATCAGTTCGATATTATTAAATTTCATACACTTTACTCCTGAAATTATCCATCCCCAAATGGGTGAGCTTGCAAGCTCAAATCAGCATTTCCATCGGATTTAGATGTTGATAATAGCTATGGGATGATAACTTTTGTTCACATTGCCTGTTATCAGATCAGGAATCTTCAAATTCTGGTCGAAATTTATCGTCAGTAGAGCGGATTATTTTTCAGATTTCGTGAGCATGGTTTTGATTCTAATCACTCACCTGAGTTAGATTAACGGAAAAAATTTGTTTAATCTGAATGAACGTAGACCTATAAAAGACATACAGGCGAACGTAGATAATAAACTTTGGTCGAGTTACACTTCGATTTATCGAATCTTGCTTGTTTTATAGTCTTAGACACGCATAAAATCCATATTCATAAATATCAAAACTGAAAAATTGTTCACATGTCACATGCACTATTGAGCTGCAAATGAATTGAGTTATTCTATCGAACAAAGCTTGCGAATATAGTATAGTCAGACACACTCTAGATCCGGATATTATGCGGTCACGCATCCAAGTTACTTTTTTTTACAACTGCAGTCAATATCGTTGCGTTACCTACTTTGATAATTGCCTGAACTATATGGCGTCCGGCAACAACGACCATTGATCGAATTGAAAATGAGCGAAATGCAAAAAAACGCATTCTTATGAATCATTTTTGGTTCACGGATAATATTGCGCTCTGACTACTTATTTTGATTTCTGAATTGTAATCGGTTAGATAGTAGATGAATAACCGTTAGTCTTTCGAAGTGTCATTCTTTCAATTGCAATGCACTAACAGGTAAATATAATAGCCACCAAAGTGTCAATCAATTCGTTATGCAATGCTGGCTCAATGTCAGCTCGAAAAGAAACTCGTACTCACACTTGACTGTCCCCTCAAGTTGTGCGTTTTCCTATTCTTCAAACGTAAACAGGGTTTCGCGTGAATTAAGCTTAGAAATCGTACTTAATAGAAAATCGGGAAAAAATATACAAGTTTATGATTGAAATTTGTGCTATTTCGATGCTCAGACTTGGTCAATTGAGCTTGTAGAGTCTGATTTCGAAATATTTTATGTCTATGTGGTTGCTTTTACTTTCACATTGTAGTGGATATTGAATTGGCAGATATTTTCCAGATTGAACAGAATCTAGTGGTCATCGCGATGATGTGAGAATTGAATTATTGTGTGTGAGAATAAGAGATTCTTTACTATATTGCGCGAGACAAACGTTTATAGCAATCAAAACCCTCAACTACACTGTAAAAACTTTTTTTGGCTAGCTCAATTTTTAACCAAAATGGTTGAAAATTTAGTCAGCTGATTGAAAATTCAACCTATCTTTCACAGTGTACTTAGCTTGAGACAATTTAATACTACTCTGAAGAGACGTGACGTGAGATCTTCCAATTGCGGCAGGATTTCTCCAAGTCCCAGAAATTACTTGAGGTAGAGCTTCGCTTTTGGGATGAAAATCATACATTTGTAGGTGCAATCGAGAAAGGCAAAGTATCTAAATCATTCATTTTCGGAAAAGTTACAATACGAACTGTAAAATAAATTGAGAAGGGCAGAAATCTAATACCGTTTTCTTTAGTAAAAATTTGATTTGCGTTTTTATTATGTATGGATCAATATACACCATAAAAAAACGTTTTCGTTTCTTTTCCTGCAAGGTTGGGGGGTGATGAGATGTTCAATTGCATGTACTTCATTATACAAAGTAAATAAAACATTTTTCACGCTACTTGGCGCATATGCATCCTTGAATATACAATTTGCGTCCAACTCAAGACTCGCACGAAAAGACACTACGGCATTTTTGAGTTAGCTGAATACACTCGATCAGAAATAAGTTATCAACGTCGACTACACTTACGACGGTAGTTCATAATCTCATGATGAATCAATTATGTAACAATTGCTTGCGACCAAGTACCGTTACTCCTTCTCTATACATTATATTACTTGATATAAATAAATTTTTACAATTCTCTTAAATAAACGATGACAAAATGGATGCATAACATATTTACAGTAGGCAATGATGACAGATTCCGAGTTTCCCCATTCCCTTTCTTAATTCATCTTTCTATTCTTTTCGCAATCCAACTTTTCTATCCAGTGATATCCTCTCCTCAAACACACTTTACTTTCATCTATCATTCTGATTCGTGTACAAACCCATATTCACTCATTATCCGCCTAAGACTCGCACGAGTCTCTTCCGTGAATGATTCAAAATATCGCAAAATTAGTACAAAGACTTTTCAATCACAGAAAAGTAGAGTGGTTAGATTTCATCAGGACACAGTCTCAGTAAGCAAATGACACGGACTTCCGATCTATAATTTGATCGAATTTCATCGCCTGATTGTGCATAAATGGTATTTTTTCCATATGTAAGACGTCTTATTTAGATGTAGAGCGGCTTTACATCTCAATGCGTGGCTCAGTAACTCATGCGTGCTCATTTTTTGCGTATTATCATACGGAAAAGATGTCAACTGATCTCTGATCGATTTTATGGTTAATTCTTGATAGAGCGAAATGTGCCCAATGCAGGTTTGAAAAATTCGGTCAACATGCAGAATTAGACTGGAAGCGTGAAATCTTAATCGCGATATCCATCTGAGTTTCACCTCAGTGGTTTAAAGTTATTATTCATTGCGAGAGTAAGATTCAAGTGCCAGCACTCAGTGAAGTGAACTGATTTCAGCCGAGAATTTTTTAATACATCACATTTTCGATGAAAATAAGATGTAGAGTTCGATTCTTGTTTAGCCTTCAAAACTATCACGTATATGCATGTATATTTTATATTTACAGTCTGAATGTGTATCATGCTGCACACAGATACACAAATCACACGTAGATACACAATATAAAGACATACGAAATTTTGTTCATTAAAAAAAATTGACTTTACTCGGTTTAGCCCGGGCAGTCGGGTTCGAGTACGATCAACACTCAAGCATTCAGTTGTAAACTGTTCGATATAATTACAAATATTTTTTTGCATAATTATCAGTTATTGTGGAGTCTGTTGATACAGACCTCTTGTTTCCTCTCTGTCTATGCTCATGATCTCCAAGTCGTCAATAGTTCTTCGTTTGGCGATCCTCGATTAAAAAATCGATAACTCCTGTAATAATTACGCTGTTGCACGTAATAACCAAAGAAAACAGAAACTAATTCACAATGAGAAGCACTAGGTGCATCTTCACTACTCCCATTCAGTCGTGCCCGGTGGCTTGGACGTAAGGTCATATAAAACACGAGAAATTCCTGGGACGAGCAGTATTTCACTAACCATTTTTTTTATCACCTGTGAAGAAAACAGTATAACAATGGATCGTTGCTTGAAGTAATTATTGGCAAAGACCAAAGAACCTAATATAATTACCATCATCGGCAGTTCGTTTCCGGGAACGGCCGCTGTACCCGTCATGAAATCCCGCGAACAGAAAGGCCTGAGGACTACAGATCTTTGGCAAGGCGGTGCTCGTGAGGCATAGTCCCGGTCAAAATGGATAGGAATGAGTACTATTGGCATTTGGCTTATTGATCCCATACAATTATTGGCAGTGAGGACCTAGAAGACAACATTTTTTTATTGACGTGAAAAGTTGTGATGAGGAAAATAATGAATGTTTGATGAGTTTTATAGCAAAGGGTACCTGATTGGCTACATGATCGGCTTGTCGTAACGTCGATATAACATTTGGAGTTAAATGCGTTGGAGTAACATCCATAACAGGGTGTTGCACTTTGTTTCCGAAAATGTAGCATACTCTGTTCACGTTGTGACAGATTCGAGGAATGATCTTGGCAAGGAAAAGTAGATCTTGCCACTCATCCGACTCCGAAATATTATCATCGGTTGAAAGACCAGCTACGTAACTATAACTACGTTTGTCGCCCTGTAAAATTCAGTAAGATAAAAATTGTCGTTTAGAACCGAATTACAATTATTCATGAGGAAGAATTGTGTACCTGAACGCCAACACTGCGGATGGGCAATAATGTTGCGGTGAGATTACGTTGACTCGATATTCTTCTGAGCTCTTGCCGCTCTGATTCGCTCGTCGCTCCTTCGACACGATTTAATAACGCATGGTTTTTTTGGAGCATTTGTTCATATTCTGCTATAATTTTGACCAGGACCTGGTAAAATTTATAGGAAAAATTAAAATAATGATCTTGAGTTTGCACCTCTTGACGAGCATTTGGTGATGAAGGTTCAACTGAGTAACGTCAAATGTTCATGGAGTATAGATCTATGACACGATATAGTAATTCCGGAACTAGTAAGAGAAACATTTGTTGAAGCCCAGATTGTTTGAAAAGCGATCAAAGCTCGAGAATTCCGAACTGATGTATAAGTTCTGATATGAAAGAGATCAAGTCTGTTTTGTATAATAAGACTTTTAAGAGTCTTCAAAATTTATGAAAAGTGGGAAGGTATGCGAATCTCAGAAGTACGTTTTCTAATCACTATAATTGTTATCAATCGAGACACGACATCCAAATTTCAGATATGGTTTTACTATTACTTATATCATATTTACCCGTGTTTCCGAGAAATCTCTATCCATGTATGGTTCCTCTGCACAAATTATTCGAATAGCAAGACCAGGTCCTGGGAATGGATGCCTGTATATGAGTGGTGCAGGTAGCCCCAGGTCACAGCCTAGCTGCCTAACTTCGTCTTTGTGGAAATCTTTGAGTGGTTCCACAACTCGACCCTTAGCACGGAGTTCTCGCACGAGTTCGGTGTCGTTGTGATGTGTCTTTATAGCGTCTGCTTTGCCACTAGCTAAAGAACTTGCACTTTCTATTAGATCAGGCCTAAGTGTGCCCTGTCCAAGAAAAACTTCTTCGGGTTTCAAACCCATTTCCACCATTGCATCGTTGGCTATCTCAACGAAAACGTCACCAATGATTTTACGTTTCTCTTCTGGACTTGTCGTTGTGCACAACATTTTGGTCAGTTTTGGTTTCGGAAAAATGCTCACTTCCCGATTAGTTTTGCTCACAGTCACACAGTAAATCGTGTTAGGGTTCTGTAACTGACCCTCTGGAACGGTTACCTTGTCACTGTCAGGAATAGCACTTTCTGGTATTGTGGTTGTCCCATGAAGAAAATCGTGTGTCGCATTGATTACTCGCAACTTGATTCCAATCTGTGCTAGACTCTGTTCCACTAGAGGTGTTTCACCTGGGGATAAAACAGATCAATGAAGAGTAGTCTTGAATCGTGTATTATTTTGTATTACGAATGATTTGAAATTCCAATTTGAATATTTCACTCTAATGAAAAATTACAGATGCATTCTATTTGCTATTCAGTAAATTTACAAAATAGAAAGTTCTGTTCAGTTGATCAACAAAAATCTTTCATCAGTAGTTTTTGAAGAATAGATTGGTGCTGTTGAATACATATGCTTGGAGCAGTACAGGTGATCAAAAACAATATTTATTGAAATGGTGCGGGAACGCGACACGCCTCGCATTGAACTTATGCAATCGATTTCATTCAATTTTGGAAAGACTCCTCAATCTTGTTTCCCCCACCTACTGTTTTCCTACAGGTGACCGCTCGTATTCGCGGACTCCATATTTGCGAAATTCGCTTATTTGCGATCAGGGAAATTACCCCTATCTCAATATTCCCACGAGAGTAATGCTTCGGTATTCGCGGTAAATTTTCTTGGAACGTAACCCCCGCAAATACGGGAGGTCAACCGTACTGGTATTGTACTAAAGATATTGATCCGCGAATTCTCCTCTCATGAAATTGAAAAAATTTTGCTATTAAATAATTATTGATTAGCAATTATAACTGGACAGCTGAGAGCGATGTGAGCACCTTGATATTCAACACGGATTGTTGATTTAAAATGTCCATTATAACTTGTGTCAAATATTGTGTCAAGTTATAAAATACAAAAGAATTTGGATGGATTTGCGAACCAAACCCATGTATCAAATATTTGAATTGAGAAAATATACTGTGACACAGATAAGAGTGAGATCAATATTTTTCTCAATAAGTCTGTTGCATCAAATATTTATGCAACACAAGGCCATCAATAAGTTATGTGATAGCTCAGATGCAACCATATACTATTGCATGTAACATTTTAATTATATGCAACCTGTATCAAATATTCTTCAACTATAAATAATGCAAAACAACCTCGCGACCTTCACAAGATGCAACTCAAGTAGATTACCTGTAGCAACGCTGGTGCGATATTCAGATAGTTAATTGATTCATTCATTAGATAATCTTATACTGATTCAATGAGGATCATGACTTGAATGTTTATATTTTTGAGTCCTGACAAACAGTAGAGGCTTTGGGGATTAGGAATTTTTCAATAGATTACTCTAGTTATTAGCGATGAGACAAATTGAAACTGATTTTATTGGTAGGACTTGGGTGGTAGCTAAAGAAGCAAAAAGTTATTGAATCTCACCTTTTCGCATGAATCCGTTATTAATGTGCACAGCTATAACTTGATCTTTGTTCAATGCTTTCTGTAACAATGCAGCACAAACGGTTGAGTCCACACCCCCACTCACTAGTAACAGAACTTTACTATTGCCAACAGTTTCTCTGATGTACTGAATGCACTGAGACTCTCGATCTTTTAATGTGTAGTTTCCAGTGAGCCCAGCAATCCCAAAAAGGAAATTATGAAGCATGGCTTTGCCATTGGAAGATAGATCTACCTCTGGATGGAATTGAACACCATACAAGTTCAATTTGTCATTAGCAATGGCAGCAACAAAGTTAGAAGAACGAGCTGTAGTACGAAAATTTTCAGCCACCCTATCTATGCTATCACCATGAGTCAAGAGCACCAATTGTTCTTTTTCCAAGCCCCTAAAATACAATAAGCGAGTTCCAGATTATCTATCTTTAAAGACATTCTGATGTAATTATCCATTTCACAATCAACTAACTTGAATAATAGGCACTTGGTGTCTACTTCTATTGGGAATTGACCATCTTCTCGACCTTCTTTCCTTATTACTGATCCACCAAATTCCTTATTCATCATCTGCATTCCATAACATATGCCTAAAACTGGCACACCTATTCGGAAAATGTCCGCATCATATCTGGGGGCATCCTCTGCATATACTGAGTTTGGGCCACCAGAGATGATGATAGCCCTGCAATGTGAAATTAATATTGTAGAAGTGAATCAAGATGTTCACACTCGTGCCAAAATCTGATATTTACTTGTAGCCTTTCTCTTTGAGAGTAAAAGCTGGTGTGTCAAGTGGCAGGATCTCACTATGGACATTGAGCTCGCGTACTTTTCGGTCAATGACTTTTCCATACTGAGCGCCTGCATCCAAAATTGCTACACTTTCATCGGTTCCAACTAAACTCATATGTGCATCCTCAGAACCGTTGTTTTGTTCAGAAAATGGACGAGGACCATCTGCAGACTGATCCATTTTACAAGGCAGACAAACAGCAACTGTACCACTGAGCAGCTTGCCCTGACCGGTGATGCTGAAACACAAGTGAGCTATTGAAAAAGGAGAGTCTTGCAAGAAACATGATTTATAAATGCATCTGGAGGCCTTCACTGACAGGCAGGTGAGTAGGGGAATGACAAATCGATGCAATCAAGATGAGATTATCTGTCAATACGATCCAAGTTTGCGCAATGATATCAAGTGTTCCATGAGGCATTGGCCTTATCACAAACACCTGGAGAGTTTACACATAAAAGCTGGTCAAGATGTGCTCTAAATAGATCATAAAAACGTATAAACATCATCTTGGCGGCTTTTAATTCTGTCTCGTGACAGAACTACATAACGCATCGAGTCATTAGAAATTAAAAAAAGTTGTGGTAAAGCAGCATCGTGGAGATGTCGAGGATCGACGAGGGAATCATTGCGGCTGTTTTGCAACTAAATAATGCTTGATAATTTGAAAACAAGGGCAAGTAATCATACTATGCGGTTTGTGTACAGGTTATGTAAAGCGACAGGCTCAATAAGATATTTCACTGCACGGGGATGGGGCTGATGAAGGTTGAACACGCACCGGCGCGGGTGGCCGCGGATAACGAAGCCGACGAGTCTCGTGCGGAGGATTACTGTGGTAGCCAGATCCGCAGCAGCAGTTTGACTCGATGTTCACCAGGTTCAAATGGACGTCGTCTACGAGGATCTGATGTGAGACTCAAGTGAGGAAACCAAAGGCGCGCTGCCACCACAAAAGCGGGTGATTCTGCTTGTCCAAATAAATTTGGCAATTTCGCTCTTTTTTTTGCACGGGCTCAGCAGCAGACTCTCTTCACGCGGCTGCGCCCCCTACCCCTCGCGCACGCGGCTTTTCGACACACACATATATATATTTATGTATATTTTACACCCAGGATGTTCGGGAAGCATACGATTATACCTTATTGACGGTGATTATGATACTACACTTTATCTTCAGGAGGGCATTGATGCAATTGATTGAATTTTTGTCAATTAGTATTCAATTGATCGGAATCTCATGATAATATTGATTGACAATTCCGGATTGCAGGTGTACTCAAAATACATGGAGCAGAAGCTGCGCTGCGCGTCGCGACGATAGCGACGATGATCATTCAGCTCGGCAGCACACGACACCACGATAGCATCATCGGCATACCTATCATCATTTCCTCGAAGAAATCATTTTGCTAGTTTTCCATTACTCCTGATTCAAGTATACGAACGGTTCAATGAAAAAATAGCGTAGCTAAATTTCTGAGTTTCCGAGAAGATGACAAAGGATAAAGAAAACCGACCCGGCCAGTTCTAGGGGTTAGGTATGATACACCTTTTCATTTGTAGGGCGGGCGCGAAATTAACGAGGCGGTGGGTACTCACCTCGAATAAGTCGATCGGTCGTTTGGTGATGGAGTTCATGTACTCGTCGTTTTCGAAGGGATGAGCCGGATTCCGTCGACGCGGAGAGGCTTCCCGTTGTTAAGCTCTTATTCTGAAATGTATCCAGGTCGTCGTTGATGGATAAATCTGATTGACAAAAGCTGCAGTTTATGCAGCAGACGGTGATGGTATATATGAGCGCGCACGCACAGCACACACTGCACTAAAATTTGCGACAACGGCGGCGGCTTCGGCCCGGCCCGTCAAACACAACACCCGCGAATACCAGCAGAATACCGCCACATACCTTTATTTATGAAATTTTGTGTTTGACCGTGCGGCGCTTTTGGTAATGCACCTTTTAGCCGATGCGATGCACTGCCTCTGTTTATAATAACGTGGAAATTTAGAAGAGGCTAATTCACAAAATTTTGGTTTGAAGTGAGTACACGTCATGAGTGACGTCTCGGTAAAAACATTTCACGTGATATTTCACGTGAAACAGGTGAGATATTACGTGATATTGGGCCATAATATCACGTGAAATCTCACGTGATATTAGATTTTAGAATGCGTATTTCTGCATATTCGAGTCGACGATGAGGGTTCTGCTTAGTCCTAAATGATGCACCGAGGGTCAATTATTGGTTCGATGCCTTAAATTAATCTAAAAATGCGAAATATAAACCGAATAAAATCCGACAGTCGAGGCGTCTGTGCCGCGGGCCGGCGACTGCTGCGCCACCATACTGCGCAGGCGTCTCTCTCGTTTCACCTGAAATTTTACGTAGAATCTCACGTGAGATTTTACCTAAAATATCACGTGAGATTTCACCTAAAATATCACGTGAAATTTTCCGAAAGACATTCATGCCACGGTCAGCTATTCCAGGAGAGCAGAAGGCAAAATCTGACATGTATATATGCCTCGCCGAGGTTATATGGTTGAGTCGCTCGGTGTTTCCTGGCTGTGTGTTCAAGTTTTAGGGTGTTATATTGATGTTGGAGAAATTTTGCTTTCATCTTATTTCTATGCATGGGATCTCAAAAAAGAACGAATAGTGTCCGCACACAGTGTTCCCCGATTTTCAGAAAAATCTGTGAAATGAATTGCCTTATAGAAATGTGAGAGGTAAATTATCTAAGAAAAGTGTAGCACTCGATAAGAGATTTGTTTTCGGAGTGAAGTTTTCGATGAGAAACAGAGTGACAAATGAAAAGACACTGATCGATTCATCATTCAGCTTGGTCTTTTTCTTCCATACATCAACCTGGTATGCCTCAGTCCAGATCTCAAAGCTCAACATTGGTACATGGAATGGACTGCTCAAGGCGAAGAAGTGACTACTGTGTCTTGTGGTTTGAATGCTAGTTTATTTCTGCTCCTAGACATAATACTCATAATTTCCTCCACAAGACTCAACAATCTCTTCAACATCATCATCCAATTGTTTCAAAGCGAAGTGGAATATTGTTAGTATGTGTGGATGTGGAAGAGGACCATTTACTTTCTCACAAATGTCATCGGACAAATTGAAATTAGGCAACACATAACTGTTCATGATTGAGTTTATTCCTTACTACAATATCAGAAAGTAAAGAGATAGATACACGCTTATATTCCTTCTTCATATCCTAAGAATCTTACAACAACTTGTCAACTTGAAACCAGAATAGTCGGTTCACCAAACTAGTATTTAACGCCTTACATATTTCATATACTACAATGTGAAAAGTTTGGTAAACTGTAGAAGCTGCATGGAATATTGTCCTTGGACAGACTATTCACACAAATATAAATACGTATAACTTACATCAGCATCTGGGGAAAATCTATATACTCATATGGAAAAGGGACAAACATAACATGTAGAGATATTAGATTATTTTATATATTGTTAGTACCAGAGATCATAGATATTCATAAAGAATATTTTCTCCAGATGTTGATTATATCATACGTATTTATTTATATATGTGAATAGTCTGTCCACGGACAATGTTCCATGCAGCTTTTACAGTTTACCAAACTTTTCACATTGTAGTATATGAAATATGTAAGGCGTTAAATACTAGTTTGGTGAACCGACTATTCTGATTTCAAGTTGACAAGTTATTGTAAGATTCTTAAGGATATGAAGAAGGAATTTAAGCGTGTATCTATCTCTTTACTTTCTGATGTTGTAATAATGAATAAACTCAATCATGAACAGTTATGTGTTGCCTAATTTCAATGTGTCCGATGACATTTGTGAGAAAGTAAATGGTCCTCTTCCACATCCACACATACTAACAATATTCCACTTCGCTTTGAAACAATTGGATGATGATGTTGAAGAGATTGTTGAGTCTTGTGGAGGAAATTATGAGTATTATGTCTAGGAGCAGAAATAAACTAGCATTCAAACCACAAGACACAGTAGTCACTTCTTCGCCTTGAGCAGTCCATTCCATGTACCAATGTTGAGCTTTGAGATCTGGACTGAGGCATACCAGGTTAATGTATGGAAGAGAAAGACCAAGCTGAGTGATGAATCGATCAGTGTCTTTTCATTTGTCACTCTGTTTCTCATCGAAAACTTCACTCCGAAAACAAATCTCTTATCGAGTGCTACACTTTTCTTAGATAATTTACCTCTCACATTTCTATGAGGCAATTCATTTCACAGATTTTTCTGAAAATCGGGGAACACTGTGTGGGGACACTATTCGTTCTTTTCTGAGATCCCATGCATAGAAATAAGATGAGAGCAAAATTTCTCCAACCGCAATATTGAATATAACACCCTAAAACTTGAACACACAGCCAGGAAACACCGAGCGACTCAACCATATAACCTCGGCGAGGTCATATATACATGTCAGATTTTGCCTTCTGCTCGCCTGGAATAGCTGACCGTGGCATGAATGTCTTTCGGAAAATTTCACGTGATATTTTAGGTGAAATCTCACGTGATATTTTAGGTAAAATCTCACGTGAGATTCTACGTAAAATTTCAGGTGAAACGAGAGAGACGCCTGCGCAGTATGGTGGCGCAGCAGTCGCCGGCCCGCGGCACAGACGCCTCGACTGTCGGATTTTATTCGGTTTATATTTCACATTTTTAGATCAATTCAAGGCATCGAACTAATAATTGACCCTCGATGCATCATTTAGGACTAAGCAGAACCCTCATCGTCGACTCAAATATGCAGAAATACGCATTTTAAAATCTAATATTACGTGAGATTTCACGTGATATTATGGCCCAATATCACGTAATATCTCACCTGTTTCACGTGAAATATCACGTGAAATGTTTTTACCGAGGTGATTGTGAATAAGTGAACTTATTGCAATAATCTCTAGATACACACAAGTAATTTTGTTTTGAGTTTTGAAACACGAGTCTGGAATCGGAATTCTGGCATGATCAAGAATTCCTGACATTCTGAAATTTGAATGTGATTCAAACACGCGAATTCGAACGATTTTGTTGATTGACATTTTGCCCGCGGCTCGAATTACTGATGGAGTGCGTAGCAATTTCACCAAGTTGGCACGAATTGATAATTTTTTTGTTGTGATATCGAGCTTTCATTCAACGTAAACAACGTAATGACCGTAACGAAAAATGTGAGAAAATTAGGCTTCATAATAAGTAGTGTCAAAAAACTTCTGGCACTGAGAAAGTTCCTGGCTGACGAGAAGCCTTTGCCACTCACAATTTTTTTTTCCAGTTGGTTTTCATCACTTTTTGTTGGCGTGCATAATTTTACAATCTTGGAAAAAATGTCCCTCATACTGTTAAAAGATTTCTTACAACCGTAATCACGCAACTTGGGCAAAAATACGCCTCAATGTGGAAAATGTTGAAAAATATCTGTACTAAAAAATACTCTGTGTATGGTATCTTAGTAAGTAGTAACAGCCGGGCACTGACAGACATTTGTCGTTGGTGGAAATTACGGGCTGGTGAAGTTTCTGATGCGGGTTGACGAATTCGTCGCAATGGCCGAAATCACAGTGTAGAGAAGAATAAATACTTTCCAGATTTTGATTATTCCTCCACAAAGTTTCTCTATAAGTGATTATTTTTTTCGAGGATGTGCAAGATTATAACATATACATCTTTGGAACGATGGTATGGCATCTTCCCCTTTCTACACATTTCCTCTTCCTTATTATCAAATCAAGGGGTCCATGAAGTTAGCGGACAAGGTAAGAATCCCGTTAAACTCGATATTGCAATCGTTTGTTATAGCAAAACTAAGTATTTTATCATCAGTGACATTGGTTTGTTAAGTTCTTGGTTTTTGAGTTAATCGCGAAAAAAGTTTGGCTACAGCGGACAAGCTCGAATCTTCATTTCCTTACCAACTAATGCCTTTAAAAATATTCTGTAAAGAGGGATCGAAGCAAAATCGTTTGTTAAAGCAGCGGTCATGACCAGAGCCGAAAAATTTTCAATCCTCGTGAAGAGCTTTGCGATTCTCTAAAAATTGTTCAAATTCGCCGCGCAAGCAGTGGTGGGAGAAGGTATACTTGTCCAATACTCGTGTCAGGGCCGTGCCGCGTGATTGACACCCCGCACCCGGACCCCGCACCGCATCCCTCAGCGACCCTGGTCCTTATTCTTGTCGGGTTGCCGCATGCATGGCGCGCATTAAACTTGAAGAAAATTAATTGATTGAAATAATTTATTAAAAAATCGCTCCGGACGTGATGGATGCGATCAAGTGGTAAGAGAGAGGAAAGTACATCATATCAAGGATTTTTTTAAATCAATAAACATACATGGTTCAATCATCTTCGCGTTATTGCCGGTATGATATAAGGATGGAATCATCAACATTCGGTAGGAAAGAATCTATTTATGTTTTTCCCTTGTTTCAACCAGCAATGTCGATCACTATCACCTAGAGAGTTGTATCTTTTTGTACAGTAAAACCTGTCCAGTTCTAGCAAAGTTTTGCTATTTCGCCCAGCATTGTTGATAGTTGTTGTTTAAGAGTTCTATATCTTATACATTAAAACGTTTCTAATTCGGGAACTCTTAGATCCAATACAATCTGCCGATGGCGACAGTCATAATCACTAAACATTCAGTATCCTGCGAAATTAATGAATAATGGATAATTTCAGAACATCAACAATATCTCCGATGCGCTTTGTCGTACGGAAATTTTGAGTGAAGCATTTTGAATATCATAAAAAACCTATGGATTGATGTATATTAAACACTAACGCACTCTTTACGTGGTAAGAATCTACTTTGAAAACTGAAAAAAATTACTCACTAATCAATCACCTGTATCTTTGACGGGAGTTACTCGATCACACAATTTTTCACGGGATGTTGTATAGCTCGTCAAAAAATCTATAATTATGATCTCTAGAAGAATTTCCCTACGGCCCTTTCCGTCGGAGCTACGAGCATTAGCAGGAAAACTTATTATTACAGCAGGCCCCGCTTAATGTGATCACGGATAATAGAATCAATCGGTTAATGTGATCAGAATCGCTTGGCCCGATTCGCCTCTATATTGAAGAATGTAATACAATAATTTTCCGGATATAAGAATCACCCGCTTATTAGAATCAATTTTTCTCGGCCCGATGCGATCACATTAAGCGGGGCCTACTGTACATGGAGCCTTATGAGGACCCGCAGCTCGCACAAACTTCTTCAGGGTCCATTGCAATCCCAAATTTGGTTCTAAAACTTATTGAGCCTCTCGATTTCTGAGTAAAATTTTCCGTTTTTCCAGGATATGCTATCAGATTAATCTTTTATAATCTAAATAAAACAAAATTTTGTCATAGATGCAACCTACATGCTTCTCTCAACTTTTTCTCGGAAAACAAGGTTCGCTTCGGGGTTACTTCTCCAGGTCACATCCGAGACATAATCTAATTGCATAAACCGGTGCAAGCTTCGGATCTTCATGAGGATCCATGCACGTAATGATAAGTTTCCCTTCCAGGGCTCGTGACGGGAAGAGACGTAATAAAATTCTACTACGGATCAATCTTATAGTTCTTTTGATGAGCTACAATATCTGATGAGCATTTTCATGATTGAGTGACTCCCATCAAAGCCGAAGTTGATTATGATTGGCGAATAAATTTTTTGAATATTTAACATGTAAAAAATGCGTAAAAATTCTTGTAATACATCAATCGATTGATTTTTTGTGATCTCCAAAATGTTTCCTTCAAATTTCCGTATAACAAGGCACACTGGAAATATAATTGATTTTCTGTGCCGTGATTTTCACGGCATGAAGAAAAATTGATAACCGAAATGCCGTTCGTCGCAAAAGCTGGTATTGTCACAATTAGGCTAAATGAATGATTAGAAATATATATTCTTCATTATTTCTCCGAAGTTGACCCGTCGCGATTTCAGTTCCGGCTCCATTGAATCATACTTGAAGATATTTGAGTGAATTCCAATCGTAATACTACGAAATTACGTAAAAATACCAAAATATATATCAATATTACGTATGCTAATAGAACTGTTTCTTTGATTGAATAAATCTATGTTCATTGCGACGCTCCGCTTGAGTATAGTGGCAAAGACCAGGCTTTTCAAGTCATTTTCTGATAATCATTCTTGTGACCCTCAAAACTTTCAAAAACGTTTGCGAATATCATCATCACGCAGCCTGATACTCTCAATACTTTTGACTTTGTAGTTGCGAAAAACAGTACTGATACTTCTCTCTTTTTCTGCATCCTTGTGCAGTTTCCCTTTTGTATCCAATGCCAACCTCTGTTAACACGGCAACACTTATACTAACTACTTGCATTACGCGTCTGGAATATTCTGCTTGTTGTTTCAATGCACGTACAATAAATTTTTTGAAAGTTTTAAAACATGTGGAATCGAATCTAATACAACTAACCATCTTGAGATCAACTTTATAGTCATTTTAGATCAAAATCAGTCATTTCATATACGAATGAGGTAAGTATGCCTAATTTGGCCCCATGCACTCAAGATCTCTTAGGCACGCATTCGCAGATCTTGCTGCGCAATTTTTCTAGTTGTGTTATATTACAATATGAGGGAATGAGCGCTTCGGACTGGAGGTCTAGAATGATTCCGGCGTTTTCTCCAGCAAATACATAGTGGTTTTCACACTTCTGAATTTTTCTGTTAGTCACTCAAAGCCATACTAAATAAAATTAGCACAACCATTTGCAACGCACCTCAACTCATTTTGTTGATCTTCGTCTAAACTTCGAAATGCTCTTAGCGAAATTCCGAAATTCGATCTCTAAGCAATTTCACGAGCATATCGCTAAGAAAGTGCAGTGTGCTTGAAATTTTCTGGATGACCTTTTCCACGATTCTTTCTCCACTCCCATGGAATTCCACTCATGAACTATGCATGATAAATATGATAAAAGTCAAGCAACAGTACTGCACGGAGATTTCGAATCATGTAAGATCGGTGTCAAAAAAGTACCTGATTGTTGCAAATGAGCCCAAATCCGACCCAAGTAGTTAGATCCCAAAATCATGCAAAAGACCTGTGTTGGGTGTCTGAGTATGCTAGTAAATTCATTCCTCATGAGACTTACTACTGATAGTAACAAAAAACCGTTTTTGCCACAGACAATAATAAATCTCCTGATTTAAAATACGCACGTATGAGGCAATTTTTTGGCTTTGTCTCGGAAGCCACCAAATCTCCTGCTTCCACCTAGCGGAAAGATCATTTATTAACGATAAGAATTTTCATCCCTCTTCATTTTTTTTTTTTTTTTTCGATAGAACGCTTAAAATCTGAGATAATCACGAGAAAAAAAACCGAAAATGGAGGTATTAACTTTGGAACGCGAATTCCTCAAGAAATCAAGTGGAGATCGTTCTTCATTTCAACTCAGAGAAGGTTAAAAATGAGGGTAGTTAGGCCCAAAAACAAGTGTCAAATGGCCTGACTTTCCTTTCCACAACTCGTGAACGAAATAACGAAGGATTCCAGAGTCTCTCTGTGAATATTTGTAGTGACGACGATTACGAGGTCATATATCAAGATCAGCCATGTATGTTTATTGATTTAAAAAAATCCTTGATATGATGAACTTTCCTCTTTCTTACCACTTGATCGCATCCATCACGTTCGGAGCGATTTTTTAATAAATTATTTCAATCAATTAATTTTCTTCAAGTTTAATGCGCGCCATGCATGCGGCAACCCGACAAGAATAAGGACCAGGGTCGCTGAGGGATGCGGTGCGGGGTCCGGGTGCGGGGTGTCAATCACGCGGCACGGCCCTGACACGAGTATTGGACAAGTATACCTTCTCCCACCACTGCTTGCGCGGCGAATTTGAACAATTTTTAGAGAATCGCAAAGCTCTTCACGAGGATTGAAAATTTTTCGGCTCTGGTCATGACCGCTGCTTTAACAAACGATTTTGCTTCGATCCCTCTTTACAGAATATTTTTAAAGGCATTAGTTGGTAAGGAAATGAAGATTCGAGCTTGTCCGCTGTAGCCAAACTTTTTTCGCGATTAACTCAAAAACCAAGAACTTAACAAACCAATGTCACTGATGATAAAATACTTAGTTTTGCTATAACAAACGATTGCAATATCGAGTTTAACGGGATTCTTACCTTGTCCGCTAACTTCATGGACCCCAAATCAAGCTACATTGGAGGTACTGTCGCGATGAATTTGCGGCCATCGGGATGACTGGCCACTTTCTCGGCAGATGATAATTACAATCCGTAACTCTGATCTTAAACTATCTAGAAGGGCATTCGATAGCTCATTTTGAAAGCTTCGAGACTCTACTTTCAAAATACGCTGACTTATTCGTGGTGAAACTAATAGTTCCATTGGTCATTTGCTTTTTTGCTTTTTGAAATTGAGAGGGTTTGTATCCGTGACAAAAGATTCTTCTCCAATTTATTAACTGCAAAGATTTCGCGAAGAACAAAGATTTTTGGCACTCGACATATAATGTACAATTATCTTTGTCGGTCGTTGTCTGTGCCCGTTAGTGTGCACGCGAGCGCGCGCGCGCGTGTGTTGTTTTCTTCGTCAACGGTTTCTCCTGGACCCTTTGGATCGATTTTTTTTGGACTTGATATCGTTGGTAGATGACCTCTCAAACATGTGTTGAAAGGATTTACGGTTCACCTTATCAACCCGCTCTTCATTTATGAGTCTTAAAAAATAAAAAGGTCAGAATTTTCGAGAAATCGATTATCTTATTCAAAAATATCTCCTTTTATAACTTTCAGGCCAATCTTTGGGTCCCCTAGTAAAAATTAGTGCTTTATTCATTATTATATTCCCGGTTGAACTGTGCAATCATTCAACCAGTCAACGACAGCGTTAACCAAGTACATCGTCACAAGAGTCAATCAAGAACTTCATTCAAACAACTTTGCACTTGACAGCATATCTCAAGTTATGCGTGCCAATTTGAGTGAGGATCATCAGTGCAAGGATTACGATCTCAAAAAATTTAGTGAACGATTCAGTTTAACGATGGGCTTGATTGATTGCAAAAATGAATCTGGCTCGTCTCATAAGATAAATTCTACGCTGCGCTATCTCCATGCCCTTAATCCACTCTCGCGAGGTGTAATAGTATACATTACGTAACAAGGGTGGAAAGTGCGTTTTCCGCACGAGTAGCCGGGACCAGTGCGAAAAAATAACTTTTCCGCACGAGTCGATATTTTGGAGTGCACCATGAAATATTGACCAGTGCGGAAAAGTTACTTTTCCGCACGCGTCACGGCACGAGTGCGGAGCACTTCCAGCCGCGTTGCATATTAGTAGATTTCGCACCGAGTTTATGAGGTTGTAGCTCGCTTCTGAGCGATTGGTTTTCGGGCTGAGCCGCAGGCGAGGGTCGAGATAATCCCCTCGGAAGCGGGGAACCTCATGATCGAGGCGCGAATGCTATTTTTTACAATTTTGTAAGCACCCAAACATCGGAAAATTGCAAAAACTATTTTTTGTGCTGAGTGCGGAAAGCTGTGTCTCCTCCTATGATAAACGTAATTTGGAGTTGTGAGTGTAGAGGAGAGCTGTTCGGAGTCAGGGAAGTGAGTCCCATGGTAAGAATAGTTCTGCTACAAGTATACTTCATATCTGTTGAAAGTTTCGAGGGTTTTGTGCGAAAAATAGAGTTTTGATGGAGATTTCCAAACAAGACGATCGACCCATCTACTTGGCAGTTAAATACTAATCTCTTCGATAATACCCAGGCTACGTCACAGAACTTGAAGTACTTTTGAGAGCATCCCGTGAGAATCTTTGTACATTCCTTCAAAAGTTCCCCAGGTGCTCCCGGAGAGACATCAAATTTCAATTCTGTTAGATTTCTATGAAATAGGACAGTTAATCCCACGTACGTGGTTCAGGTTACACCGCGGGAACCTCGACAGTAGCTGTCGAAAATGTTCTCGACACGTTCCCACAGAATCCTCGCCATGTTTCCGGGATGTTTTTGAGAAGCTCTCAACACGTTGCCGAGTAATGTTTTAGGAGATACTTAAGTATGAATATGGATGTACCGATACATTCTTGACCATTCTGGTGATGAATGGAAACTTAATAAGAGGCTAAAGTATACCTTTGATAGAGCGGCCCAAAGAAGAGAAAACTTCCGAGGTCCACCTCATTTTAAGATACAGGTTCCATCTCTTCGTGTAAGTCGGGATGGTGGAAGTATCGGTTGGTGCTAAATATTGAAACTTGAATTCGCTAAACCTTTTTTGATGAGGTCAAATGAAATGCAAGAGGCCATTGAAATATCACGTATTTAGCTCATCTTGCAAATTTTCCTTACGGTAATATGGATATTGAGTGCACGGGTAGATTTTGATTGATTGCTGGTAATGTTCACTCCAAATACGCCATAAACTGACCAAAATTTCCTAATAGATGATCGAAACCGACTAATACTGTTGTAACTCTCCTAAACCGAGACCGATTTTGTTTCTGTCTCGTACATGCCTTCCGAGCATCATATCATGAGCAAGGCATAAAAACCGCTATCCAGCCTCCCCGAAGATTCTACACCGCGTGCACCGGGTAGGACTCGATCTTGAACAGGGCCCGATTCGTATAAGGTGTCTGTAATTTTTCACTACTATCAGAATGACATGAAAACTGTAAGTTGGCTCTGACTTCGACTGTAAACCTCTTCAACTTCCTCACACGATAAGAGCTCTGCAATGTCTCCAAATTGATAAAATAGTTTTTTCTACGTTATTCACGAAGTAAATCTTTAGGGTGTCGAACATCCTAAAGATTTACTTCGTGATAGGACCTGATAAGATTTCTTGCGGATGAGTGAGTTAATTTTACCAAGTTTCACCTATTATGCATGGTCAGTTAGTTCTCAGATTTTCGTCGTGTACAATAGAATGTCCGCAGCAATAAGACAGAGAAATCTTTCAGCATAAGACTGACGGTCGTGGCGCAGAGGGTAGAGAGTTTAAGAGCTATCAGCACTCATCTTCAAAGATGAAAACGTGGAGAAATTTATGAATCAAAAGGGCTATTCTCTCGGAGTAACATCTGACTCACGTATTCGTATCACATGGAACTTATGGGCAGTTTTCAAGACATTGATATCTATAGCCATTTACGATCGATGTGCTCGCGAGCTGGCTCGATTCTCGGAGTGGTTCCTTCAGTTTTTGTTTACGTTCATCCCTCGGAACAAGACCCGAGACGCCTCTCTGGCACGGGGCAGTGGAAGCTCCCAGAGAATTACTGGTAAATGTGGTTAGCTCCGTGACAGGAGCACCACGGGAGTTCTGTGGTAATGTCACGGAGGTTCTGTAGGCGTTGTTCGAGGATAATAAACACAAGAATATCGCAGGAGCGGTCACAAGTCGTCGTAGAGTTCCATTCAGGACTCTACAACTCTGGTAAGATCATGCCGGGAATGTTGACAGTGCGCAAGGGAAGGGGGCGGGGTTCAGGGGTGCAACCCCTGGTGGGGGTGTGGGGGCGGAGCCCCCCCACTCGAGAGAAAATTCTGATATAAGTGTATGATATCTGATGAATACTTCAACCAAATTTTGGGACGAATTGAGTTCTGAAATTTTCTCAACAAAACGATCTACTCATTCACTCTAAATTACTTGGGAAGACATGGATTCTCTAACGTATACCAACCTTCGATTTCAACTGCAAAATATCTCATGTTCACACGCATTTGACAGGAATACTCCCCAATATTGCAATCAAGAAATAATTAGAATCATGCGGGCCTCAAGTGAGTGCTGAACGCAGGTCCATTACATACTGATTTTAAGAAGTTCAATAAATAGCAACACGAGTTGACAAAATAGGATATGTGGTAACTGTAACGGTCCATTTTATCTCATCTTGGGCTAGTAATTCAACCAGTATATCTTCTAGGCTGAAACCTCCAGCATTTTGAAATGGAATATAACCCAAAATCGATTCGAATGAGGATCTCAATGATTTCTTAGATACGAAACGCCACCCTGGAGAATTTGGAATGTTCTCTTGGCAATTTTTCCTTAATGATTAATCCAGGTTCCATGGATCGCAGAATCTTGTAAAGAAGCACAATAAACTCTAAATTTGCAGAATAATTGCAAAAATTTTGAAATTTCTTCGAATAATCAAGAGTTTTGGGGAAATAAATATAATACAATGGTCATAATAATTGTCCAATAGTATCAGATGACCGTTTCGCCCAGACTCCTGAAGAGTTGTGCGGAAAAGTAGCTTTTCCGCACAGTTTTTTTTTTCCGCACGGCTTGTACTTTTACGCATTCATTTCCGCACGCAAAACTGTGCGAAAAACTAACTTTTCCGGTCAGATTTACGCACGCAAGCACAAAAAATATCTTTTCGATACACTGTGCGTAAAAGTGCACTTTGCGCACAGTTTGTCGACTTTTACTCACAGTTTATCGAAAAGTATAGTTCGATACACGGCCGTAAAACCTATTATTCGCATCCTCGTGATGATTCCGACCCTCCCCTGCGGCTCGGGCCAGAAACCCATCACTCGGACGGGAATAAAACGTTTTACGCCCTTGTATCGAAATGTACTATTTGAACATCATGACCGAGAAAGAAATTTACTTGGAATCATTCTTTCGAAAAGCTTGGTCGGAAAGATTTCTTGACCTGACAGTTCTCCAATGGATTCAAAGTGAGAAAACCACAGCAAGTGTAATTGAAACAACAGAGATCATGGACTACAGAGTCACCGTCCATTCTTTCAATCCATTCAGTGGCTCATTCATCAGAGAAATACTGACAAGCGGGGCCCACGACGTGCGGGTCACCAAATCTCACCAAACTTTTTTCACAGTCTTGCACCACCTAGAATATGAAGAATCCAGAGCAACTCCGTCAAATGGGCCTCGTGTCCAGAGATACAGCCACTGAGATCAGCATTGCTCATATAGGCTAATGTTAAAAAAATGATATCTATAGATATACTTATAATGCTGATATTTTTGCTCGTAGCTCTGAACAGAAGGCCCTTTTGAGGGAGTTACTCTGGATTCTTCATATTCTAGGTGGTACGAGACTGTGAAAAAAATTTGGTGAGATTTGGTGACCCGCACTTCGTGGGTCCCCTTGTGAGTTCAAAATCTACTGTGCTCTATCCCGAAAAAGTGAAAAATCTTCACGGATATTCCTTTATCGTGATGCGATAAATAGGTATTGACATGGATTTGTCAAGGATGGTGTTGGAACCTCTGAACTGTACAATTTGTTTTCTAAACATTTAACATTTGAAACCAGCAATGCCTCAGTATGGTCATAACCCATGATCATTGATACACGGTCCCCATGGTTATCATGACATTGACGATTTCTTCACGAATGGATTGAACAATCACAATGAATCTTTCACCCAAATGTTCCTTCTTATATCCAGCAAGTTCCACTTCTACTCACTATTGCAGTCGAAAACTTATGAGGAGAGTATTTCAGTTGAAGCGATTCTTTCATTCGCTGTTCTTTTCTTCGTAGCTCTAATTTTCGCAGTTTGGTCCCGTCTGCTCGCTTCCGCAAGGAGCCAAATTGGTCGTTCTTGAATATTTTGATAGCCCAAATGGATGGCTCGATCGTAACTCGAGGAAGGCCGTCACTGTTGAAGAAAGTTTTTCAAATGTCCATCTATGGTACGACATTCATAGTCGTTACTGTTGGAGCGGACTACACGATGGAGAATCTTTATTTCGAACCACGTACAAAGTGCCCGAGATCAAAATAATGCAAAATCTAGCAGATTCAAACCTAGATTTAGTCATGGAGGAACACAATTACAAATCCTTCAACCGCTAATTCTCGAAGTTAATGAAAAGTACTTAGTCCTTTCCTACAGGAATTTTCTAATCGTGCTTGGCCACGAAGTGTTCTACCATTCCAACGTACGCTCTGTGATCAAATAATAGTGCCAACTCAACCTATCAAAGACGAGTCCATCAATCTTTGCTTTTAATTCTTTCCAGTAGACACTCGTCTTCTGGCGAATTCAAACAGCAGGTTAAAGATAACTAAGGATTGAAGAACCGATAGGACTTTACATGAAATTCATGGTATTGGGAGAGAAATTTTACCTCGAAGATTGCTAGCAAAAATTGACCAGTCGGTTATTAGAAACAGGACTAAACGTCTGGACTAAACGAAACAGGACTTTAAACGACTGTTTAAAGAACGTCTTAAGGGCATCGGTGATTTGGAAGGAAGAGACTTTCCGGAATGGAGTTCAAATATCGGACAGATAGATACTTCATCAGAGGAGGAGGAAGATAGTGAAGCGATCCCTCCAGAAAAACAGTGGCGGCCAGTTTTAGCAATTGGATACGCTTCGGGAGTCGTTGATCTGATTTTCGAGTTGAACTGGAAACGTTTCATTGAAAATATGGAATTTGGAAGATTGGCGAGATCGTTTTGCAATCGCTCATCGAGATCGAGCTCTACTAATTGCCCACCTTGGGGTCATCAATCTATTTCAAAAGTAACGAGGTCGACGAGAATTCCAACCATCGACTAGTCAACAACTCTGAGCTCAATTTTATATCGGCCTATGTAATTTAAAATGATGTATCGAACTCATCGTAGTAATTATTTATGGCGATCAATTAGTAGAGATTTGTGAGCGAGTTTGTGAGCGTAAATCTCTCATATGGTGACTTTTTTTCGAAGTGTTTTCGAGTGTTCGACGGTAGATGTTTGTACTAGGTTTTGCAATCAAAGAATAGTGCACTATGGCAGATATATAGACTGATATCAGTCTATATCGAAAAAACTCAACGGAATCTTGTAGAGCTTTTCAAGACCTTCAATTTTCATTTCTAAAAAGTTCTCTACGATGGTTTTGAGCCAAACAAACGCTCTCGGACGACAACGATGAAATATGCCGTGCTACCTGTATGCTTCCAAGGGCGTTCCGCCTTATCTTGATTCGACCTCGTTTGTGAACATAAAATATGACTTTAAATGAATTTCAGAGAAC
Source organism: Eretmocerus hayati (assembly GCA_029851415.1). NCBI lineage: Eukaryota > Metazoa > Arthropoda > Insecta > Hymenoptera > Aphelinidae > Eretmocerus > Eretmocerus hayati. The sequence continues at coordinate 2,342,098 of CM056743.1, read as the reverse complement.
ACATGATCGATGTAAAATTTTCTGAACTCTCAGGAAATGTGGTTGAAACTGCCCTCAAATGCGCTCCTGAATAGCTATGTTCGATTCAAACACTGTTTTGAGTGAAAAGTCATAATTATATGAAGAAAATCGAACGTAGCTCTTCAGGAGCGCCTTCGAGGGCAATTTCAACCACATTCTCTGGAAGTTCAGACAATTTTACGTCGATAATAAGTCCTCTGAAATTTTTTCAAAGTCATATTTCATGTTCACAACCGAGGTCGAATCAAGATAAGGCGGAACGCCCGTGGGACCATACAGGTAGCACGCATATTTCATCGTTGTCGTCCGAGAGCGTTTGTTTGGCTCAAAATCATCGTAGAGAACTTTTGATAAATGGAAATTGAAGGTCTTGAAAAGACGTACTAGATCCCGTTGAATTTTTTTGGATCCGTCTGTGTCCATAAAAATTACAGGTAATTGACGCGACTTGAAAAATTTCACTTTTTGACAGCAAATACTGAACATGAAAAATTCATGAACAAAATTTTTTAGGTGCATGAAGAGTTAGTGTTTTTTTTCCGATTTTTTAGATGCTTTTTTCAAAATTGCCGTACGACTAATAGTTTTTGTTTCGATGTTTTAGTGCGAGTATCGGGGTTCCATTATTTTTGGTGGGTACTGTATTATTTGCAGTTGTCATTCGATATAATAACAATTAATCATAAGTCGCAATCGTAAGAAGATCTAGTCATAATAAAACACTATAATAGATAAGCAGGTGAAAGTTGATTGTAGAATGGGAAAATGTTGTCAATCATAAATATTGAAGCCAATGATTCTGTCGATTTTCTCATTAAATGGAAATTATAGAGATCGCGGTCTGCCCAAAAAGAATGGATACAATCATAAGTCGCAATCGTAAGAAGATCTACTCATAAGAAAACACTATAATAGATTTGCAGGTGAAAGTTGATTGTAAAATGAGAAAATGTTGTCAATCATAAATATTGAAGCCAATGATTCTGTCGATTTTCTCATTACATAAATGGAAATTATAGAGATCGCTATTTTTATCAGAGACGAGGCAGCGCTAACGAGGTTTTCTTTTACATCTCTGTTTTGACTTTCTAGTTCGACCGATCATTACGCATCTAGCAGAGTTGTGAGCTGATTTTTGGTATTTTTGTATTATCTTGACAAGAACTGGTCGCATATGATCCTCGTTTTGTTATGACGTTGTCGAAAATTCTCGAAGTGTCCAACCAGCAATAAATCTGATCCTAGCTGCCCTGGTAGAAATGTGACTAATTTTTTGGCCACCCATGCAATATAAAGATACAGTTGACAATGCAATTAGGTTAGACTTGGCCAGTTTTTGGCCAAAAATTGCTCACAATTTTTACAAGGGTGGTGCAGAATTTACAGGAGTCGTTGGTTTTATGCGGGAGTTAGGTTCCGAAAAATACCGCGTAAAACAAAACCGCGTAAAATGAGACCGTGCTTTGATGAGTTGCTTTTATGGGAAATGTGGGTTGCGTTCTTCAATCCTGAAAATTAACGATACGCAGAGTGTCGGGAATAAGGTTATAATTATTAGCTTGAAAATCAATATATTTCAATATTAAAATGAGTGCAGCCTGTACAAACTTTATGAAGCAATAATTGGTGTAATTTCCAATCAGCATAATTCAACCTCGATTCAACCAGCTGATTGGAATTTTCATGGAAGCGGTGGTTGAAGTTTTTTCCAAGAAATTTCTTGAAGTGAAAAATGGTCCGACGAAATTTTTTGCAAGCATCGGAGCGTCTAAGAATTTAGGCCATTAAAAACAACTCGTTCGTCGAAGCAGTAAAATTCGCCGGAAGAGTTAGAGTTTTGAATGTGATGAAAATTATTACTTATCAGAACACTCGGATTTCGATTAATTCTGATTCGGAATAGATGCATGCTGGATTAAAAGTCCTGTAACCTCCTGCATATAGAAATAAAATGATGTCACGGGGACAACTACACAAGTCCTGCATGTGGGAATTTTCAAAAGTTGAGAGAAAATTTTGTCATTACTGGAAAAGAATCCGTGTGAAATGCGACAATTCTTCAGCGTAGACGTTACGCATTCAAACCAACCGCGTAATGAAAGGGACTCCTGTCTGAATCCCATAATCTAAGATTGTGGCTATTTTCTAACTTTATCGTTTTCTTGAATATCTAGTCGTCTTTCGGAGTGGTTTGGAATAATGATGAGTAGTGGATATGAGGTGAGTGCTTATATAACTCGTAGTCGAAAATCTTGCAAGCTCGAGGATGCTTTCTGGACAATTACTTAGAATTTCTCAGCTCGGACAACATGTAGGCAAGACCGCTTATTTTTTCGTAGATTATCACATTATTACAGAAGTGATATCTTCTTCAATTTGTGAATCATTCCACTCTCCCTAGTCCTGGCTCACTCCAGCCCCCATCGATCAATTTACGAAGAACATCGTATTGAAGTGATAACTTGGTTTTTACGGAGGTTAATACCTATATGTAAACTTTCACTATACTGAAAAAATTTCGAGCAACATCACAATTCGGTCGATAAATACCAGGGCGTTCCGAGAAACGAAACAAAATGATGAAATTTCATTATGTTTCGTTTCGTTTCTGGGAACGAAACGATTCTAAGTCCCGCTTTTGTTACGTTTCACACGAGAGAAACGAAACGAATATGACAACTAATAACGTTATTAGATAACGAAACGATATTATGAAACTTCCGTTTCGTTTCGGTTTTCTGTGAGTCTTAGGGGTTTCGTTTCGTTTCGTTTTGTTTCTTCCGTAACGAAACGAAACTCGCGTCAATTTCGTTTCGGTAGAGAATAACGAAAATGTAACGAAATTCAAAGAGTTCCGTTTCGTTTCATGCTACGTTTAAGGATTAATATGAGAAATCGTTTCGGTTCGATTCGTTTCGTTACAGGAGAGCGAAACATAATGGGGATCCAATAACGTTATCAGATAACGAAACGATATTATGAAACTTTCGTTTCGTTTCTGTCCTCAATGAGTTTGAAGGGTTAGGATTCGTTTCGTTTCGTTTCTTCCGTAACGAAACGAAACTCGCCTCAATTTCGTTTCGGTAGAGAATAACGAAAATGTAACGAAATTCAAAGAGTTTCGTTTCGTTTCAGGCTTGGTTTCCGGAACTATGTGAGAATTTCGTTTCGGTTCATTCCGTTTCGTTACGGAAGAAACGAAACATAAATGACATCCAATAACGTTATCAGATAACGGAACGATATCATGAAACTTTCGTTTCGTTTCGTTTCATCTGTAACGAAACGAAACTCGCGTCAATTTCGTTTCGCTAGAGAATAACGAAAGTGTAACGAAACTAAAAGAGTTTCATTTCGTTTCGTGCTACGTTTAAGGATGAATGTGAGAATTTTGAGAGAGTAGTCTCGTCCCATAAGAGAACAAATTGAATAAAATTGACATATATGATTTTGTTATTATAACTAAACGATATTATGACAGTTTTATTTTGTTCCGGTTTCCAATGAGTTGGAGACATTCGAATTCGTTTTATCTCGTACATGAGTAGTTCCGTGGGAACTTTCATATTTGAGGGTCGAAAATGTGCCAACCCCAAATCTCACTTCCGAGGGTTCTCGAATAGATTTTCCGACTTTTTGGAACATATTAAACATAAATTAACTCGCGCACGAATGGACAAATTTTCACTCATGAGTACCATGAGTATCATAAAGATAACGCGATAGCGGGCACGGAACCTGACATTTGGCACTAAAATTGATCCCACGGCCAAATGGGTTGAGCTACGGTCTTGAGGTTTTGGGGTTCCCATTTGACCATCAGATACTTTGAGAAAAAAAACTGACTAGGGACTCCGTAATCTCGCGTTCAAGGGTCGCACTAGTAGGGCACGGAACTGACCAAAACACTTAGCAAATCCAGATTTTTGCGGGAAAGAGCTCCGCAAAGTATGAAACTCAATTTCCTCGAAATTCTGAAGCATGGAAAAGTTGCGCCTGAAAATTTTCTTCCAGAACAAATTGGTACGGGGGGGTCTGGAATGAGGCTAATATACTTTTATCGAGAGGAAGTTGGGGAGTAAAATTTTTAGTAAAATTGCGCCACAAAATGTACGTGCTCGTCATGCACACAAGAAGTGGTGTTTGGGCTCTCATAGCAGTAGCATTTTGTGCAGGATAGTATTATATTCAATGTATCCGTGCCCCCGAGTCTCAAACGAGCCTCACCGTGATGCTTCACACTCACAAAGGTCGAAAAAATGAAAAACCACATGGCGCGGAACTGACATTTTGACCTCTTTCATGATAACTTTTTTTGGTAGCCTTGGATCGAAAATCAAACGATTGTACCAAAAAGAATACCGAAATATACATCGAAAATGGCCCTTCAGGTTTTTCTGTCGAGCGTTTTTAGGGTTTGTACAAGCAGGCACACATTATTCCAAAGTTTCCACGGAACTACTCATATATAATAAGACAGAGAAATCTTTCAACATAAGACCAACGGTCGTGTCACAGGGGGTAGAGAGTTTCGGAGCTATAACCACTCATCTTGGAATATGGAAACGGGGAGAAATTCGTGAATCAAAAAGACCAATCTCTGGAAGAGACGCGAATTAGTTCTCTGCCATGGACGAGCAAATTTCGAAGTTGAGAAACGAGAGCCCTGATTTCAGCCCTCGTGGTGAAAATTCTGCGTATACGCAATGGACGCAGAATTAACTAATAACCAAGTGGCATTCGGATTCCAATCTGGATTTGCTAAGTTTTTTGGTCAGTTCCGTGCCCTACTAGTGCGACCCTTGAACGCGAGATTATGGAGTCCCTAGTCAGTTTTTTTTTTCAAAGTATCTGATGGCCAAATGGAAACCCCAAAACCTCAAGACCGTAGCTCAACCCATTTGGTCGTGGGATCAATTTTAGTGCCAAATGTCAGGTTCGGTGCCGTGCCTCAAGATGTCAGGGTGGAAATTTGTTCATTCGTGCGCAAGTTACTTTATGCTTTACATGTTCCAAAAAGTCGGAAAATCCATCCGAGAACACTCGAAAGTGAGATTTGGGGTTGGCACATTTTCGACTCTCAAATATGAAAGTTCCCACGGAACTACTCATATACGAGATAAAACGAATTCGAATGTCTCCAACTAATTGGAAACCGGAACAAAATAAAACTGTCATAATTTCGTTTAGTTATATAATAACGAAATCATATATGTCAATTCCATTTAATTTGTTCTCTCATGGGACGAGACTCCTCTCTCAAAATTCTCACATTGATCCTTAAACGTAGCACGAAACGAAACGAAACTCTTTTAGTTTCGGTACACTTTCGTTATTCTCTACCGAAATGAAATTGACGCGAGTCTCGTTTTGTTACAGATGAAACGAAACGAAACGAAAGTTTCATGATATCGTTTCGTTATCCGATAACGTTATTGGATGTCATTTATGTTTCGTTTCTTCTGTAACGAAACGGAATGAACCGAAACGAAATTCTCACATAGTTCCGGAAACCAAGCCTGAAACGAAACGAAACTCTTTGTATTTCGTTATTGTATTTTCGTTATTCTCTACCGAAATGAAATTGAGGCGAGTTTCGTTTCATTACGGAAGGAACGAAACGAAACGAATCCAAACCCTTCGAACTCATTGAGGACAGAAACGAAACGAAAGTTTCATAATATCGTTTCGTTATCTAATAACGTTATTGGATCCCCAATATGTTTCGTTTCTTCTGTAACGAAACGAATCGAACCGAAACGAAATTTTCATATTAATACTCAAACGTAGCATGAAACGAAACGGAACTCTTTGAATTTCGTTACATTTTCGTTATTCTCTACCGAAACAAAATTGAGGCGAGTTTCGTTTCGTTACGGAAGAAACGAAACGAAACCAAACCAAACACCTAAGACTCACAGAAAACCGAAACGAAACGAAAGTTTCATAATATCGTTTCGTTATCGAATAACGTTATTGGATCCCCATCATGTTTCGTTTCTTCTGTAACAAAACGGAATGAACCGAAACGAATTCCTCATATCAATCCTTAAACGCAGCATGAAACGAAACGAAACTCTTCTAGTTTCGTTACACTTTCGTTATTCTATACCAAAACGAAATCAAAGTGAGTTTCGTTTCGTTATTCAATAACGAATCGAAACGAAACAAAACGTTCCGGGGTCGTTGAGAAATGAAACGAAATATTTCGTTTCGTTTCTCGGAAAGCCCTGATAAATACTCAACTCTGGGAGCGGCAATTTTACAAGATTTATTTTATTTTTATTTTTTATTTTAAACGAAAATTTTAATTTTTTATTTTTAACGGGCTAGAGAACCCTTACATAATAATATGTATTTGAGATGTGGTATAACGCTATAGATAATGGCTCACAAGAAGATGATTTAATCATACAAGTCAAATAATGGTATATTATTGGATATCCATCTTATACGTCCATACGTAGAAACAGCGTGTTTCTGCGTACAGACGTATAAAACTGCATACGCGTCTCGTGCGGAAACATTTTTCCTTCGGGAAAACCAAGCTGGACGGTGCCATCGCCCACATCCAGCTCGGTTTCCCGAAGTTTCCAGTACTCGACGCGTACTTAATGTACTATTATCAAATAAAACATTTCAACTAAATCATAAACTCATAGAGTGAGCCATTCGGCAGAATTTGCTAACAGCGCTAACAAAAGATCGATTGAATCAACTTATCTATACTTGAATTTTGGATGAAAATTCACGCGCATGCGCTGTACTCAAGAGCTTATTTACCTCGGCGCGAGTTGAGGTTAGTTTGAGTCTTGTTGTTGACTACAAAACATACAAAACGTAACAAAACACAACACTCTGCAGTTTCAGTACACGTGCTTGCTTCTCTCCATGTAGTCGTAATAAGCTCTACAGAAGTATATGTTTTGTTTAAGAAGCTCATCTAATCATATCCAAATACACCAAGGAACTGAACTGATATTGATAATCAAGTCAATTTCATCCTGCACAGGTAGACGTTGACCAATGGTCTATATTCATTGGTTGAACCAACGAATATAGTAAGCGTCTATATTCGTTGGTTGAACCTACTCAAACAATGATACATTATTTGCATTAACCTTTTTATAATTGATAATACATGACCACTTGAATCTTGATCATTCATCTCACTTGGAAATAGGGAGGGTAGGAGAGAAGGAGCCCTAAACTCAGGGATTTCACGATGGATCAAGATTTCAAAGAACTCGCCAATGACGAAAGTATCACAAATCATTTAACTCAGTTCACCAAAGCTGTCGATGACATACAAGAAGCTCTGAAATTCATTGAGGATCCAGAAATCTATGATAAACTCTCCAATTCCCAGAAAATTCAGTTTAATCTACTGATGTCATTTGGTCTCAATGGGCTGTTTTGGATGTATCTGAGATCAGAAGGTATACATAATAAATACATACATTGTCTGATAATCATCAACCATTATTCATGGGTGGTGTATATTCACAGGACTTGACCCAACAAATCATCAACTCAAGAATGAAAATGAGCGTTTAAAGCAGTCAATGGTCAGGGCAAAACAGATTCATGATAGAAATACAAGGATGCCAAGGCTAAATAGAGATGCTGCTCAAAGGTTTATTAGAAGTAGTTTATGGGTTCCTGTTGATAGAGCAGAGGATGCAAATGAAAATCCTGCCAATCAATCTGGAGAAAATTGGGACAAAGAGTCATAGTTAGCCTTTATGTATATAATGTAAGGCTTTTGTATACTATTTTGTACACTTATCTAGTGAAATATCCATATGAAAGATAACAATGAGCAAACAATTAGCACATAGGATACTTGTGAATACAGTGAAATATGTTTATTGCCAATTGTAATCATACTGATCAAGTTTTTGTGTGAGAGTAATGGAACGCTCGTTAAACTTTTATTGACATACTACTCACAAAGTCAATAATATTTATCTGTTGTTCTATTGTGAGACTAATTTTGTATCATCTGTTGAAAGAATAAATGTGGGAAAACTTAATTACTACTCAAGAGTATGAATTTCTTTCTCTTGTCAGAATAAGCAGTAGAAGATGATTAAAATAATTAGCATATGACAATTTATTTGAAACTCTAGTCTATTTTTTACTCAATATTACATGATTATTTTAATTATTCAAACTATTAAATGGTGTTACAATCTAGACTAGACTCTCAGTAATGGTTCCATGAATCTGGATATCCTACCTACTCTATCTCTATAAAATCAATCCATCAATGAAATGATGGATTTTGCAGCTTATTGCGTGAAAGGAAGAAATTTTGTAAAGCATAACTTAGGTACCCGGTCATAACTTTTTGGACGTGCGCGCAGTGAGCCGCGCGCCGAGCAAATATACTAGCAGACGAACAGTGTCATTTTGGCCGAGGTCATCTTGATGTTCGTGAAACTTCCGTTTACGTCAAAATTCTATCTAACTCTCTTCAACAAGTAGTCAACAGGGTAAAAAAGAAGATTATCAATCGAAATAATTGATTGGTGAGTCAACTGCATCGACTGACCTTCTAGTATGGCAGAGTGACGACGAAACTAATTGTGAAATTTGAGGTTATTACGTAGTTTCTTTTTTCTGTGGTCGTTGGTGACCATCAACTCGGTTTTTTCTGACTTATTGGTTTCAGAATTGATAATTACTCTAAACTATTGCAATAATACATTTAGGTCTAAGGAACGGTTGAGATGTTCCAAATTTTTTCCATTTATTCCCTTCTCATATCTCAATAGTTGGCTTCCAATACAATATTGATGTGTACTGATCAGGGATACTCCTCCTGAACAGGTTCTGGAACAATGTTATTAAACAGGTGCATCCGCACCTCATTATTCAAGCAGGAGCTTGATAAGTACCGTGTTGTAGCTTTATACGGTTTGAACAAGCTCGATGGTTTAAAGGTAACCACTCATCAGGAGCAGCAGTATAGACATTTCAAGAATTTTGGACATGCACGAGAATATGCTCCCAAATATCATTCAAGATTCTTCCTGAGCTTCTTTGCTATTGTGATTTTGAACTTCGTAGATTGGCACTGGTAAGTGATGATTTCTTCATTATTTATGTTTGTGAGATGTAATAAGAGCTTATGATGAAATGCTTATAATACGAAAAGCTGTATAATCCAAGCTCTGTCTCATCATGAAGATTTTGAAGAGTTTTGAATTTGATTAATGAGTCTTGCTTCATAATGCATGTATTGGTTTCTGTCTGTCAGAATTTTGTAGTTACTGGCACAATAGTTGCCGATGCTCTTTAGCTGTGTGAAACTGTTTGTGATCATTGCTGAACTTCATACAAGTGTTTGTTTCTTTTTTCATTACAGGGTCAGGTCTTTCTTTCTTCCAAGTATTGAAGCTGCAGAAATTCAGCAAAATGTTGGCACCAGGAATGATAAAGCTGTCGAAGAAGCAGAACGAGATGGTCAAAAAAAGAAAGAATCAAAAAAGGATAAAATTGGATTTCGTGATAGCAAGGTTAACTTAATTGTGAACTAGATCCTATTTTCTAAAGTAATCCACTTAGTAGTAAATTTATCCAGAGATCCAAGAGTCTGAAATTTTTTTCTGAAATCTCTGAATTACTCATAAACTTTTATGTTTTTAGTTTCTTATTTGAATAAAGTAGTCAAGTCCTTGTTCAATTTTCATTTCTTGTATAATTTACCAATGTCTACCTAATTTAGTCATCACTATCACTTTTAAATTTTTTCTTGGAACATTCTTACAGATTATAGAATATGAAAATCGGATGCGAGCTTATTCTACCCCAGATAAAATTTTTCGTTATTTTGCCACTGTTAAAGTCATTAGTCTGGATTTTACAGAGACTTATATGACACCTGATGATTTTTTGAGAGCTATAACTCCAGGAATGAAACAACCTGATGGTACAGTTTTCTTCATTATATATTTTGATAAGCTTAATTGGAGAATGTACATTGGATAATTGGAACTGTTGCGCATCTGTTGATAACAATGGTGATGATGGGTTGTCTTCATTTCATCAGAGTTCTGTTTCTTAGCTCTTCTAAACCTGAACTCTAACTATTTCTACTCTTCATAGTAACAAAATTCGAGCTTTGTTCTGAGAAACTATTCCATTTGTTGGAAATTTGCACTTGGTGACAAATAATTATTGCTCGCTAAGCCAAGCTCAGCTTAACTTAGCTTCTGTCCAACTTTTGTTTCTTTTCATTAAAACATTTGTTCTCTAGCTTTGCTTTTGCTTTTATTGTTTTCGTGAGTTACATGGAATCATCTTATAACATTTCTTTAAAGATTCTTGGAAGATCATTCTCTGTTTCATACCATTGCTTTTTTTGAAAGACCTATTACATCCTCTTATCAAGAGGACGATTGGGTGAAGGTGATAATGATCATTCATATGAAATAATCTTCATATTTATGCATTTTGAGGACTTGAGATAATACAGTCATAAATATTCACATACAGATAATTGAATATGAAAATCGACTGAGGCAACATTCAACCCCCGACAAAGTATTCCGCTATTTTGCTACGCTCGAAATCGTAAATGCGAATGGTTCACGCGAGGTGTTGATGACTCCAGATGATTTTTTGAGATCTTTGACACCTGGTGTCTTACAACCGCAGGGTAATTTTTAAGCGTGAATTGCTCATTTTTGGTGGTGAATTTTTGATATTTATTTTCCAATTCCTTAATTATTTTGTAAAAGATGTCCTGATTTTGATGGATTTAATATCCTTAAAACTATTCAAGTCTAGTACATGACAGCTGCATGAACAAGCATGATGATCATGATTTGCTTCTATTCCACCTAATCTAATCACCACCTGCTGGTGCTCTAATAGATGCTTTCAAATCACTCAAAATGAGTAAAAAATATGCATGTACAAACTGTACCCACTTCTGCTTGTTAGGATATTCAATCAATATAGCACTCTCATAGATGTTTCGTAGGATGTATGCAGTTGTTCTGAATCTGTTATTGATAAGGATGATGTTACAGGCTTAGGATTGGACCAGTTCAAGCGTTATGATCCAAAGGTAAACGAACTTACATCGTACGTGAATTTTTGATTTATGAAATAATCAATAATCACTGAGTAAATTTATGATTGGATAGACTGTGCAAACGAAATTGAGTTTGGATCTCGATCAAAACAGTATTTTCTACAAGCTCGGAAGTTATGGTCTCATCACTTTCTCAGATTATATCTTCTTGTTAATTGTCCTGTCAAGTAAGTTATAATTTCTCTTTTGAAGAATATGAAGAGTTTTATAGAAATCAACTACTTTCCATTCAGCATCTCGTCGGCATTTCGAGATAGCCTTTCGTATGTTTGACATCAACGGCGATGGCGATGTGGACTATGAAGAATTCAATAAGGTCTCTAATCTGATCCGACATCAAAGTAGTATTGGAAATCGTCAAAGAGATAATACCGGTAATCCAGTCAAGGTAATTATTTAACGGCTAGTTTTAACTTCATGAAATCAAACTGAGTCCTAAGCCCGTACAATTTTTAATTGTTTGTAATAGGGCATCAATTCAGCTTTGATGAGATACTTTTTTGGGCCCAATTTGAAACAGACAATGAGAATTGAAAAGTTCTTAGATTTTCAACAAGAGTTGCAACGTGAAATTCTGAGTCTTGAGGTATGCTTAGCTTTTATTAACTTATTATTATTTTTTTTTTTTTTTTTTGAGAAATGTCAACCGGTTTAAAAATGTTGATTCTTAGTTCAAGCGAAAAAAACCGAACGAAAAGGGCTACATTACCGAGGTCGCTTTTACCGAACTACTCTTAGCATACGCAGGATTGCCAGAGGATGAAAAGTCAAAAATCATCAAGCGGGTGAAAGAGACGTAAGTCTTCATTCTGAATCTAAAAATGATTTTTTCCGAAAAGTATCAGTTGTGATATATATAGATGAAATTCTTCGTTATAATGATGAATTATTTTTCAGTTTCAAAAGTTCCTCCCAAGGTATATCCAAGGAAGAATACTTGAGATTTTTCCATTTTCTGAACAACATTAACGATGTAGATACCGCATTGATGTTTTACAATGTTGCCGGAGCATCTATCGACCCAGGTCAGTAATTTTTCATCTCTTTCATCCTAGATTCAACATTTCGTTGATTACCTGCCGTTATAAGCGTAAATATCACGTAACAAGCCGTGACTAAAATTCGAAGTGTTGTCACGAACTTGTATCAGAGTTCCTGATTATTTACCTCATCAAAATTTGCTCGAAATTTGCCATTCTTCAAATCCTACTGGCTTTATACCTCGTATCACAAGTTTCATACATCGTAAACAATGTCACCAGTTGCAGATCATCTTGACTCTCCATGCCCAAGAGTGGCGCTTCTTTCACAAACTTTCGTTTTTCGTATATCTACCCCACGCGTCGTTGAAAGGAAAGCTTCCGCTCATGTATGTCCGCAAATTTTAGTTTCACATCTTTGTAATGATAATGATGAGTCGAAAGTTAGTATTTCAATTGTTACAAAGCCGTGAAAGCGTCATTTGCATATCATGAATGGTACTTTTTAAGATGAGGATTCGGAGTTATCACGAGAACGCGAAAATTAGATTTTACGATCATATATCGGGCAGCAGTATTTGACTACCGTAAGTATAATACGAAGATGAGTGTGTAAGAGTCACATTTACGCACCTCGTCACGCACAAAAATTCAAAATAGATGTTTTAGTCTCATTTTTGAGCTCCCGTTTCGTTATCGTTATCGAAATAAGGGAAATAATACATCACTAATCAAGAATCAATTTCCGTTTTAGCCACGCTTAAAAACGTCGCCAAGACTGTCTCGAATGTCGATTTGAGCGACCATTTGATAAAAGTCGTTTACGCAATATTTGATGAAAACAGTAAGTACAGAGATAGAAATTTTTCACAAGTAGTCACCAAGATGCGAGACAAATGAATAATCTATTGCTATTTTAGTGGATGGACAGCTGAGTAACCGGGAATTTGTTGCTGTGATGAAAAATCGAGCTTTACGAGGCTTGGAAAAGTCGAGAGAGAAATCCAAAGACGCTGATTATATGAAACGATTGCAAAATTTACCCAAATGTGTCAAAAAATGCTTCTTGTACTAGGGAGACAAGCATTTCATAGAATATTTCTCCGTCTCTCCATAGAAGTTATGCATTAATTTATGTACATATTTGTTATCAATATTTAATTGTATTATACTAATTTATACTAATTTTATTGATAATTGTATTATGTTGCTGATAATTTTGAACTGATATGATCTAATTATAAACTTTTATTGTGATTGTGAGCTTAAACTATAGAAAATTACGAACTTTATGAATATAATAAATCACTCTACGAATCATCTACTCATGGCATTTTTATTCTCAGACTTTACTTTGAGGCCTAAGGTCTTTTTTTCTCGTTTACTTGAAAAACGTTATAAATCTTTTTTGTAAGGCTCAAGATCTAATTCGTCATTCGTGAACGATGGAGACGATGACGGAGTCGTTTGTGAGACCGCTTTCACGTTAAGAAAATCATCAAAGTGTTACTGGAGCAAAAAATTTGGTACAGCCTCTTGAGCGACCCCTTTCCCAAGTCGTCATTTAGTATCGAATCCACGCTAACAGTAGAAGGATGGCTTACCTTGTGAAAGGATTCCGTCTGAATATTCTTTTACCTACCATAATCATCCTCCAGGATTTCATCAAATTCATCGATTGTTCTGATTTTTTTGCCCAAAATTATTACATTCCAGGTATGATTATACAATACTATCTCTTCATTCTGCTTATGATTTGAACTACCAGTTATGATAGTCTGATGATTTGGCTCATTTTGATCTATCATTTTCGTATTTTAAGTCGATAGATGACAACATTTTTTTCTTACTAAAGTGCTAATCACAAATAATGAAGTGGCCTTGAAGTATTCTCTGAATTTTGAAACCTTAGAACTCCCTTCGAATTTCTATAATTTTAGTATTTACATAATCAAATGCTCATCTCATATTTTTGCGAATCGTCCCGGGAAGATAGACAGCTCACACGGTTAAACCGCATGAATTGATTTCGGAAATGAGTCATACAATTAGTAACAAGGAAAAGGGAAATTTTTACCACGTCAAAATTATGGTCACGCTCACGATCACACGTCTGGAAAGTTTTTACAAAATTCGAAAATGGCCAAAGCTGACCAAAAGATAGCAATTCATTGTAGATATAATTTTTCTGCAAAACTGTGGGATCATTCAGGAAGCAAAATATCTTCCGAAGAGTGATCTTTGGTGCTTTTTTAAAAAGCAATAGAGATGTCATTTGTTTCAAGACTTTGCGCTTTTGTGATCATATTGGAATCAAATACTAGTTTGACACACATTAATTTTCCATGACTCATTGCATTGATCTCACGTTCCATCTTCTACTGTTTTACAATTTTAACGATGCTAAGATTGATGAAATGTATTAATGAAAAATTTAATATTGATGGTGGGAGTATGTAGTTCTCATTCGCATGGTTTTCGAATGTAACGTAATTTCACCTCAAAGCGCGGCAAATATTGATCTTCCCATGCTTTTTTCATTCAGATCGCACAAAAAGTCAACAATAATTTTAAATTGAAAATTTAAAATGAACTATGTTGATTCTTATTACACTGACCCGTAATATAAAGTAGATAGATCAAATATGTGCCTTCTGGTGAGCAAACGACTAATTTCGAGGAAAGTTGCTAAAAAATGGATGAACTACATCATTTTTAATTCCAAAACACCAGAATTTAGGAAGTTTAGAGACATGGCAGTGGTTGCTAGCGAAAAAGTTCCTGAACTTTCCAGGAAAGATTTGATGGAAATAATTCACAAAAGTCAATATTTTCAGTAAGTTTGCATCGAAAATGAGATACTATTGAGTCTAAAGAGTAACTTATCTGTGGAATGTATAATTTTAGAGATATTTTCACTGATCAACCCGATCCTATGACGATTCAATTTGGCCATGTTTGTGAAAATCCAAACGAGTGGGAGCAACGTTTTGAGCAAAGAGATTTCAACAAAAATCATTATCAGGGAAAGGTGAAAAGCTCATTCTCAATAAAATGCCACTATTAGATCAAGAGAATGCCACTAATTTGAATTTTATTGTATTTAATAGATGAGATGGGGTAACAAGAATGGTGATTACGGAGAACAATACTGGGATTTGGGTCATGCTGGATAAGAAACTAGCTCAAAGTTGAATTTATTTCAGCACTTGTTCAGTCAGAAATGGTAACTCAGCATTTAGTTCATGGTTTTCTTGGCTAGTAAGCCTAGTTTTTTTCGGGTGTGATGAAGAGACAAATGCACATTAAATTAGGAATGAATTTCTAGCTCCAAAATTGTCATCTTTTACGCCCTGTACATGTATGTAGTACACCTATTCAATCAATTTTGAGTTGTGATTAGTCTTACTCACTGGGTGCAGAGTGTATTTTGATCATCATTAATAATTACATTGTGTTTTACTTTACATGATTCGTATTATGTTACAATACCAACAATATACAGTGAAAGATTATCCAAATAGCAGTAATCTGTGCATTAGTCAGAATATCGTGTCAAGATCTGGGATAATTTCAGTATCCGATTAATTTGGTCGATTGACACTCCATCCTTTGCAGTAGAAGTTTCATTGGTCTCTTGCAAGACAATTCTTATGAAAGAAGGTGCTGATTCTAACCGAGTTTTCCTAATTTTCGATCTATGTAAAGAATCACAGCATCCGCTGTATCCAAAATATCGTGTGTAAAGCCAATCATTATAGAACTTAAGATCTGACGTAAATTAGGTGTCGATGAGAAATAGTGAACAGATATCACATTACTACAAATATTCATCTAGATACAAAAAATTCATTATATTCGAGTTTGTCCATCGATTTAATAAAAACAATTACGCATGAGGTTGTAACATCTTCCATTGAATCTACAACTCTCAGAGTAACAATAAATTCTTATGAGTCAATTGCACATTGTGCAATTCTCTTTGACTTCATTTAAAGCAAATAGTAATCAGCTCAGGGGATTTTTTGTACAATGTTTCGGATCTGTCTGTATCTTTTTCCACTTCTTGAGCAAAATTAAGTCTCTTAAATAAGGATACGCAAACTTCACCGTTGTTATTCTCATGGAAGTCGGCATTAATATAAGTAATGCAGCCCCAAGGACATTTGGAAGTAAAAATATTACCAATATCATTTCGATTACCATTGGAATCGAACACCGTCAAAGCGACATCGAATATTGACTTTTCCTTCATTGAACTAGTCAATGTCAACATAGAACCATCCGCAAGATTATATATTAAAAAATCTTGAATTTCTCTATCAAATTTGAGATTAAACCAAGTTTTTAATCCATCTCTCGAACATGTCAATATTCTAGTAAATGTACGTACTGCCTCACACAATGTCAATCTTTCATGAGATGTTGATATCTTTGGTCGATGAATTTCAGGTAATTCGAAATTAATCGCATCGAATATCTTTTCGTTTAGTACCATTGAAGAATTCAGTTCCTCGTCAGAACTTAAAATTACACATGAACCAGGAATTAATAAAGTAGAACTAAATCTTGTTGGGTAAACGAAATTTGTAGAAATTTTTGTAGATCTAGTTAGATTCAATTCCAATCGTGATTCCAATAGTCCGTGAGTTTTCAATCTACTCCCTTGGTGATCAAAATCGATCGAACATGCTTTCTTACAAACATTCTTATTTTCGTGTATCAGTTGATAATGATATGTGTGTGGAACAATAAGTAACTGTTCCATAAAAAATTTTGTTTCAACTTCGTAAGAGTTGTCTAGAGTATAGCCATTGGTCGTTATTTCGCACTTGGGTAGTTCAAAAATGAAAGATTTTAAAATTATTGAAGAATGTTTTCCTCGGTATACCGATGAGAGAGCTAAAACTTTGTTTTTTGCAATATAAACAATTCTTGCTGTTGATACATCATCCATAAAAATTCCTTCTTTTTCATCTGCTTTGACTGTGAATTGACAAATTTTTCGATGTGACATACCTTCAGGAGTAAGTATCTTTGTAATTAATTTGCAATCTTTTTTTCTAATAGTAGACTTTCGTGTCCATTGGGTTAATGGATATTGATCGCATGAGATGTATGTGAAGGTTTTGTCCTTGAAAAGTACTGCTGTTATCTCGAAACCGCCGTCAATCTGAATGGATTCAGTCAAATTTCTTGTTATCAAGCTGCCATTGCTTGTCTGGATTGATGCAAAAAGAAGAATGACTAATGCCAGAAAAGATCTTGTAGTCCATTGGATCATGTTTACTATCTTCACTATAAAATCACTGTTTGGGGTAGTGGACAGTTGCACTGTTACACTGGGCTCTTGAGTTCAGACCTATAGGGCTCTTGTAGCGTTGAATTTTTGATTTTTCATGAACTTCTTTCTTCAGCTATATCCTGAATGATAAATTGAAATGATTGTTGCGTGGATTCTATGAGAGTAACAGGTTGTCTATCGACTTAGACTAGAGGAAAAACAGAAAAAATCCAGGATAACCTAGAAATTTGATAAAAAACCCGAGAATTCAGATTTTGGGTTCATTACTTGCGAAGATGAGCGATTCGTAAGAAATACGGACCCAAACTGCTATTTTATCGAGTGGTGAGACCATTGAAATTTTGGGTTTGCACATCAACTCTTTCCAAGTGCCTTCCACTTTGACTAGATTTTTTCCCCCTTTTTTTACAATACAAGTATTTCGAAAATCTCGATTATAGATTTACTTTCTCAAGCTTCAAAAAGCCGTGAATGAAAACTGTTACTAATCATTTTTCTCATTAGTGAATGTTTGATCTGTTGGTATTTTCCATTTTGGAAAATAGAAGGCATGGAAAATCCAAGGATTTTTTCGCAGATGGCTCTGTAGACACCGTGAAGAATTTATCAAAATTTTTTTCTAGCTTTTTAAAATGATTTCGAAATTCTCGTCCGAAGGGAATAGACATCTTAGGAAGTTCA